>VXBA01000218.1:0-29360 GCA_013399895.1 Serilophus lunatus
CTGTGTAATTCTGTGTAATTTATTGTCTGTTTCGTAAGGACTACTGGTCAGGATTTGACAGTAATCTACATCAGAGTAAGATTTTACTGTAAGATTAGTTCTAGTGAGCCCATTTACTATGTTGGTTACTTCAGTTAAAGATCAGGAAATCTCCCTGGAAAAATTGCCATGTTACAACTAAGCTCTATTGTTATTGCTGCTATTAATTACATTGTATTTTAGATTTTAATAACTCAATACAAATTCACAAAAATCTGTATAAATAATAAAGGAGATGCTAGTTCTGCTATTGCATTTATAGAAAATTTTTGACAGAATAACACAACAGCACATGTATTATTACAGTCTAGTAGGTCATGCTTCTTCTTTTGGTGTCCTCATTTTATTTAGCTTTTTCAGTGTACTTTTAGAATACTTAATGTATAGAAAAGTAGACCTAATTTTACAAACCTTTATATTGCTCTTTTTTAAGATTTCCCCTTTAGGGATACTCAGGACTTAGCAGTCTCAAATTTTCCCTTTTCAGGGAATTTTAGCACAGTTCAGTAATTCTACTTTCTGGCAACACAATCATCATCAATTAACTGTCTGTATTTTTCCATTCTGTGTAGCAGCCATCATTATATTACATACCCTTATATACATATTCCTTTTATTTCTATTTCTAAAATATAGGAAATAAAACAACAAACATTTTTTTTTCCATTTTATTCTCTCCATGTAAGTGCAAATATAAGATTTTCTACAATCACGATGATTTTTACAGTGATATAGAGAAGTGACCATGTGATTCTCATGGAATATCACTTTCTTCTAAAGATCTAAAATACTATGAAGGATGATATGGTAAATGCCTTTTTAAGAATTTTCGTTAGAAATCTTCCAGGCCTGACTTCTCCTTGTGCTTCAGAATCAAGAAGAATTGTAGACACTCCTTAGTCATAATTGAAGTGAGATGTCCATAGACACAAACAAAAAAAGTCTTCAGCTCTAAAATCTAAAAAGACCATTTTTTCAGTACCGTTCTACATCAAGTTTACATTAGGCCAGTCATAACAGAAAATGAGCAAATAGGGAATTGTTCAAATAGGCCAAATGCTTGGAAAGCTTAGTTTGTCCAGTAAGTGGAGGTTTTTACTTGGCATCGATTTTTTTCTGATTCAATAATGTACTGTAAATTTTGCTTGGATTTCAGACACTCATGCAAACTATACCATTGTTCCTGCAATCAGATTAGTAAGTCCTGATGGATAAACCAATGCGAAACCTCATAACTATCAATTCAATTCTAAATTTAGACTGTTCTGATACACAAATAACATCTAAGCAACCCAAAGCTGGAATTGTATCTGTCATCAGAAATGCTATCCTTTAATTGAAAGAACCTAGATCTATACTTTCAGCTATTGCTTTCCTCTAATTGTTTGATATCAAGTGTTCAAGCCCTCTCTGCTTATCTGGTGTATTTGATGTACTTGAGATATCATCCCCTTGCCCAGTAGCCAGGAAGAGTCTGCAGCTCTTAAAGTGAATAATTCACTAGAGCTATGCACAGAGCACAGAACCCTAGGGCACCAGTGATGTGCAGAAATACCTCTGATGTGTATGGTGATGGCCAACTGGTGAAGTTTAAAATACATCAAAAAATATTATTGCAATAGGAGTCATCCTTTAGCCACACTGAGGGAAAAAAAATAAGGTATTTCTTTTTCTTTTTTTTAAGATAAATATATTAGCAGAAAGAACTGTTACTGGAGACAACCTGAGTGCCAATGTAGTCACTCAGAAATCTAACCAAAAAAAGGTAGTATATTTGGTAAATTTTGACTGAGAAATTTATCTGTTGCAAGGTCTTCTGGGACATTCTGAATTACAATGAAGTGCATTCTGAATTGCAAATGTAGTCTTCTCAGAGTTTTGGTATTTCTTTTTGTTTTTTACTTTCACTATGATACAAAATAGTTGCCTGAAAAAAAGAAAGTTAAGGGACTGTGAAACCTGAAAGGATGTAAATTCTGTGTTTTGGAAGAAAGTTTGCAAACACCATATGAGTTTTCTTATGTTAAGATTGCTGTATCAAAAAGTTTCATGTTTTTCAAATGGAAAAAATATTCAATTTCTGGATTAAAAAGTTATTTCATAACCTGTACGTCAAACAATATTGGCATGAAAGATAAGTTTGTAGCCGTTTTGAAAAGGGCTTTTGAAAGGAGGTGTAAGAGAGAAACCCCACTACCTGATTAAAATTCAGTTTTTCCTCAAAAAAGCCGTCGGGGAGGGGGCTGTCCTGGCCGGGACCGGGGGGCAGGGAGGGATACTTTTTACCTGTAGAAGCCAGGCTCCAGGCTTACCTGTTTTCCCGGGGTTTGGAGAAAGAAGTTGGGATCGGGGAGCCAGGACAGAGCGGGACCTGTACCAGCCCCGGTGTCCCTGAGGCCAGGGCTGGGCGGCGGTTTCTAGCCCCCGCCTCTGTCCCTCCCCACTGTCCCCCTTCCCTGTGAAGTGTGCGGCGGGGGACCGTCCCTTCCCACAGGAGCACGGCGGCTTTCCCAGGGAGAGTGGTGGCCTGGGGCAACAGCCACAGGGAAGCCCCAGTGTCCCTCTGGGGCAGCGGCTTCTTACTCCCACCCCGGGGAGAGTGGGCAGCGGCACCTCTCCCTGGGCCAGCATAGCCGGGAATTTTCAGCACCACGACTGCTGACGGACAGCAATAGAGAGCTCGTCCTGGCACCGTCTGGCGCTGTGGCGTCTCTGAAGTGCAGCTGCCATGAGAACAAAGATGGCGCCTAACGGCTGAACTCGTGACTTCTCCAACGAGAGAACACCGGAAGCGAGGCGGGGCCCGATTAATTGGACGAATGGGAAGCCAGCTGGACCAGGAAGAAGGTGGCGACATTCAGGCGGCGGAGAAAGCTTGAAAAGTTGAAGCACAGCCCCCCCCGCTCTCTTTTTCGGCCACCGCTGCTGGGAGAAGCGCCACAGCTCCGGTGTCCAGCACCTGCATGCTCCCCGCGGGATTTCCACCCATTCCTCTCAACTCGGGAGCAAGTATTCGGACAAGGGAGGGGAGGGAGCTGGTTTCTTTTCACCTGTGTTTGTGTTTTTTCAGAGACTAAAGGGCCAGAAGTGCTTCCAAAGAGAGAGGGAAAAGAAGGAGACACCCTTTCCTACCCTTTCCCCCTGTCCCTTTCAACTAGTCATCACCCTACCTCTCTAATTTAATTCCCTTGTAATAAAACTATCCCCCTGCTGATCATTCTATTCAGTTTTTTCTGTCACCTTTATTGAACTCGCCCCCCTAAATGCTAAACAGTGCTTAAACCACTACAAAGTTTCATCTTCACAATGTCTGTGGAGAAACACAGGCTAAACTGCCCTCTGAAGACTCCTGTTTCTCTCCAGAGATTATAGAGGGATTACCATTATCCAGATAAGACTAAATACTTTTCTCATAGATGGTTAAGGTTTATTCCTGTTTGAGCCAGAACATATCTTTTAAACCTATTTAATTAGATTTCAAAATGGCAGAGATGAAGAGCCAAGCACATTCTTGATGTATTTCACTGTATCCTTGTTTATTTTTCACCATTTTGATTATTCTGCTAGATTTACACCCCAGTGCTGCCTTCCAGTATTTTGAGGTTGCATACATATATCAATTGAAGAGCCTATGATACCAAATGTATACTTTCTATGAAAGTAATCACAGATTAATCACCTTATCTTCTCCTTATTCGCAGTCCTTCATGCTGTGTAAATGGGAACATGAGATTTCCTGATCGAATCCAAAGAGTTTTGATTGTTGAATCTCTGAAATATTTGGTATTTTACTGTTTCAGAGGTCTCCCTTCTTTTCATATCTTGCATATATCTTTCCCTAAGAGAACTTACTACAGAGATCAAGGAGGGAGAGATTCCATAATTTACACAAGCTTTATCTCTGGTTCAGCTCAGGTGTAGCTCCCTTCAGGTCAATCTGCCTGAGGCCTTTCTTTATCCAACATATGCAGAGAACAGTCTGTGACAGGTCTTTGGTATGTGAGGAAAGGATTATTTGATGCTTGGGTTATTTAGGTGGACTTCAAACTTCTATTGTAGGAATCCTGGAGACCAAGACTCTGTGTGTGTTTACATGAGTATGTAATTCTTCTGATAAATAATGACCTTCTCCAATAACAATAAAGGGGTCACAGAGACATAACCTCCTTTATGCATTGTCTTCTCAAGTAGAACTCCCTATCTAAGAAAAGTGAGATCTTTTTTTCAAGCTAAGGACTTCAGATATTAAACATATAATTTACAAGGGTTTTTGGTATTTCTAATGATTTTGAAACAGAACTTGATCACAACATCATTTTTTTCAGGCAGTTTTCTTCAACATTTGCTTTGTCTTTGTGCTAAAAAAATACATAACAGAAAACAGATCTGTCAAGTTTACTTGGGATGTCCGTGTCCTTGTTCACTTCTGTCATCAAAATCACGAAGGATTTTCTGTTACTATATTGGTCTAGGTGCCACCCAGGTTTCATTTTGTTTCCTTTCCCAGACAAGGAATTTCCTGAAACAGAAGTCATCCTTGGTGAAAAATACTGCCAGACACATGTAGCAAAATGCACCTTGAATATTTTGCATTAAAAAAGTTTTATGTGTACTTTCTATCTGTACATGTGTCTCTCCATATGTATGTACACTTTACGTATGTACACTTTACACATTTACACAAATTTTGAAGGTTCAATTGTTCTTTGCTGTGGATTTAGCTAACTGGTTGGAGAGAGTATCCTCAAGTCCTGCATTAAAAATGCAGCAAAATTCACCAAATCTAAACAGAACCTTGGAGAAGTTTGAACCCATGTCTTATCTTCTTGCTGGCACAGGTATGTCTATTACAACAAACTAAGGATGCATTTAATTGTTCTTCAGTGCTGGCATACTCTTATGTTTTATCCTTAGTCAACAAGTAGTGTAGCTCCATGTCAGTTGCCACCCAAGAATGTTTTTGGCTCATGCTCTGATCTAATCCCTGAACTACCACCAGAAGGGCTCAGGGAGACTATAAAATGGACTGGCTAAAAAATACCAAGATACAGTAAACAAAATCAAGTGCTCAGGATTGTTTCCCCCTGATGTTTAACTTACTTCTATAGACACAGCATAAGATGATTTAAATTTTGAATTACTCAATACCCTAGTTTTGATTTTTGTAAATTGTATATGCTCTTTCCCACTTACATGGTGTTTACACCCCTTATGATGGACCTTGCTTTACTGCAATGCAGCAAGCCCTCAATTTCAACAGATTCATTTGAAGATGCTGAAGATAAGACCCAACATTGTTCATAAAAATGACTAAAACTGTTTCTATAACTTTGGAGTCAAAATTAAGAAGTTTTAAATAATGGTTGCTGTGTTTCCTTGGGTTTGACCTTGGCTGACTTGCTAAAAACACTTTTTTTAGTAACAAGATACACACATATCAGCAGCAACCAAAAAACTTCATGCAAAATACTTCAGTATCTAGTTACCACAGTGCCTGTACCACTAACAATGAAGGATACCATCACAAAGTACATGAAATACAAGCATATTAATATTTTTTTAAAGAAGATAAAAAGTGCTCCAGGGAAGAATCTGTAACAAATAGCTAAACGGCAAACTTGCAAGCTCTCGGGGGAAGGGTAATGCTAAGGAGCAAGCACTATGAATGTCAAGAATAAAACTTATCAAACTAATCCTTTGTGCACCTCAAATTGAATTCGAGCCAGGAATATTGTGATTTTCAAAACAAACCAACAACAAAGGCTAATTTTAGCTCTTAACTAATTAGTAAGTGTTGTGTGTTATATCTGTGGGAAAACTACTGCAGTCTGTTTGACATTGGTGAGGCAAAGTTCTTCAACTGAGAATCACATTGGCTTTTATCTACCACACTTTGAAAGTGAGTGAAGGGAATAAATGGAAAAGATCCTAAAGAAAAGTTATGGAAACATACAATGTGAAGTAAAGTTAAAATATGAGATTTGCTTAGCCTAGAGAACAAAAACTATTGAGTCACTAGGGTCTTTTATATATGTGAAGGATTGTTTATAGAACAAATTACATCAACATTTCCAAGTGTAGGCTGAGGAAGAAATAAATGAGATTTCCAGTAGGCAGTTTGGATACTTTTTAAAATCTGAATTATTAAATATGAGAACTTTGAAACACTGTTCTGTTCAGTACTTTATTGATGATCTGAATGAGGGGATGGAATCCATCATTAGTAAGTTTAAAGATGATACCAAGCTGGGAATAAGTCTTGATCTTTCAGAAGGTAGGAGGGCTCTGCAGAGGGACCTGGACAGGCTGGATAGATGGGCTGAATCCAACAACATGAGGTTTAATAAATCTAAGTGCCAGGTTCTACACTTTGGTCTGACCAGGCAGAAAGGGACTTGGGAGAACTGGTTGATAGGAAACTCAATATGAGCCAGCCATGTGCCCATGGCCAATGGCATCCTGGCCTGTAAAGAGAATAGTGTGAACCAGTAGGACTAGGGAAGATTTTCTTCCCCTGTACTCAACACTGGTTAGGCCACATCTTGAGTACTGTGTCTAGTTCAGGGCCCCTCAGCTTAAGAAAGATGCTGAGATGCTTGAACGTGTTCAGAGAAGGGCAACAAGGATGGTGAAGGGACCAGAGCTCAAGCGGTATGAAGAGCAGCTGAGGGAGCTGGGGTTGTTCAGCCTGTAGAAGAGGAGGCTCAAGAGAGACCTTATTGCTCTCTACAACTACCTGAAAGGAGGTTGTATCCAGGTGGGTGTTGGTCTCTTCTCTCAATAGCTGACAGCAATTTGTCTTCTGAAATCTGTTTAAGGTGACAGTTGAACTATGTATTGCATGTCCATTGTACCAGCTTTCTAGGAACTGCACAAAGAAGCAAAAATGAGGAAACACCATTCTTTCTAAGAGCAAGTTTGACAGAGTCTTGTAAACTATGCCTCTAATTCCAGTGACATAAAAAAACTCAAACATCTAGCACTGCACAGCTTGCAGGTTTGGGGTCATTTTTTGCCTGGATTTAAAATGGAAATCTACAATTCAAAATTCAAATATATCTTTGCAGTTAGTGAATATGAAATTGTACACTCAGCTTACCAGTAAAATAACCAATTCCAAATTAAAATAAGAGACCGTTCAAATCGATTTGTTTGGATGAACGAATACTTGCATGAAAAGTCTTTACATGAGAGGGCAGCCAGCTACTCCCCACTATACTTTGGCTGCTCTTTCCTGACCATCATTTCTGTTCTCTGATGGAGTCCTTCATTTGCAATTGATGCACTACAACTCACTATCATAGCAATAAAAATAACCCACACAGAGATCACATGCTCAGACTATTAAGGTGCTACTGACACCATTTTTCTGCCTTGTGTTAGGGTTTGGGGGTGTCAGGTTTCGAGGGGTTTGGGGGTTTTGTGTGTTCTTGGGGGAAGGGGGGAGGGAAGGGTTTTGGGAACTGCTCGTTTGTTCCCTGTTTTAAAATCGTGGCTTTTAGAGCCTGAAGGAAAGCCGAGGTCTGAGATGTCTTCGGAGCTTCTCTCTCACCTCTGTTCTCCCTGCCCCGGGACAGGGGCCAGGAGACCAGCTGTGGTAGAGCGATAAGGAGCCCTCTCCCATCCTCACTCACCACAGTTGCGGCAGGGGACCGAGAGCTTGGCATCAGTGGCGAAAAGGCAGCGCCATGCGGGCAGGGAGCGGTGCCTGGTCCTGCCTGGTGCCTCTCCCCTGGCTCACAGTGGCTCCGGCAGTCAGCAGTGGGGATGCAGCCAGCACGGCGGCGGGCAGCACGGCACAGCGCTGCGTGGAGGGGCTGCACCCTCTCCCACCGGCAGCGGCTGATCCCAGCCCTGGGCAGGGGCGGCAGTGCCACCACCCCACCAGCACGGGTGACAGCGGGCGCTGCTAGCCCCACGCCACCATGAAGGAGCCCAGCTGGGGGGGGGCTCCGGGGCAGCTGTGTGGTGGCCGCTCTGCGTGGACAAAGATGGCGCCGCCGCTCTGAGGAGTCCCTCTCAGGGGTCCCTGTGAGCAGCAGGCACCCCCGCGGGCAGCCCTGCCGCCCGCAGCCGCCCTCCGCAAGTGGCGAGTGCCCGCGGCACGGGGCGGCAGCCTCGGGAGCACCCCAGCGGCCGCTGTCAGTGGCGTGAGCACAGTGGCTGCTCCAGATAGTGATGGGCAGCCGCATTGTCCCAGGGATTCTCCCGGTCGGGTCCCTGGGACAGTGGCAGGTGCCCCGCACTGGCACCGTGCTGGCAGTGGCCACACAGTGGCAGCCCACTCCAAGGGTGCCGCGGGTGGCCCTGAGGGTGCCCCACAGCCGGTAAAAGATGGCGCCTCCAAGCCCCGAGCACATGGTTTTCAGCAGGAACTGCCATTTTGCCGGGAGTGAAGATCCCAGAAGTGAGGCAGAGCCCGGCTCCGCTGACCAACCAGAAGACAGCCTGGCCGGGAAGAAGATGTCATATTGCCACAGGACTTCGGGGCACAAAAAGCCGGAACACGTAAGTCCTCACTCTTCAGCTTCCTCCTCAGCTGGGAGCAGCACGGCCCCTCTCCTCCTGGCTTCCAGACCGTGCGGCTTGGCTACACCCACCTCCATCAGCACGGGAGCCAAGCCAGCCTAACAGCAAGTGATAGCTTCCCCGTGGGTGTTCCCTGGGGGCTTGCTTTTCACCATTTTTGTATTTTGCAGGGTCTTTGAGGGCCAGGAGTATACCATCAGACACAGAGAGAGGTGGCTTCCCTTTTCTTTCCCCTGCTTTTCTCGGCCAGCCACCTGGCCTTTGAGAAGCAGTTTGGTTTTTTTGTTTTCTTTGCGTGACAACTGTCAGGTTTTCATATTTTCCATCATCATTGCTGTTGTGCCCCTCTAGTGAAATAGTGGTTCAAATCACCACATCTTGCCACCACCTACATGTCAGAGAAATGTACTGGCTAAGTTTGCTGGGCAGAATTCACTGCACTGGTCTTGAGTTTCCACTCAAATTACTTTAATGTCTGCTCATTTTGTCACATGCAGTAGCATGAAAAGAGTCACAGAATCATAGAGTCAAAATCAATTAGATTGAAAAAGACCTCTGAGATTATCAAGTTCAACCTTTGACCTAACACCACCTCTTCAACTAGACCATGGCACTAAGTGCCACATCCTGTCTCTTCCTGAATACCTCCAGGGACAGTGACTCCACCACATCCCTGGGCAGCCCATTCCAATGTCCAATCACTCTCTCTGTAAAGAGCTTCCTCCTAATATCTAACCTAAACCTCCCCCAGCACAGCTTAACACTGTGCCCTCTTGTCCTACTAGTTGCCTGGGAGAAGACACCAATACTCATCTCACTACAGCCTCCTTTCAGGCAGTTGTAAAGAGCAACAAGGTCTCCCCTGAGCCTTCTCTTCTCCAGGCGAAACAACACCGGCCCCCTCAGCCACTCCTCACAGGACTTGTGCTCCAGTCCCTTCACCATCCTCATTGCCCTTCTTTGGACACATGCTCCAGTACCTCAATATTTTTCCTAAACTAAGGAGCCCAGAACTGGGCACAGAACTCGAGGTGAGGGATAATCAGTGCCAAGTACAGAAGAATCACTTCCCTGTTCCTGCTGGCCACACTATTCCTGATAAAGGCCAGGATGCCATTGGCCTTCTAGGCCACCTGGGCACACTGCTGGCTCATGCTCAGTTTCCTGCCAATCAGTACCCCCAGATCCCTTTCTGCGTGGCCGCTCACCAGACACTCTGTTCCCAGACTGTAGCCCTACAGGGACTTGTTGTGGACAAAGTGCAGGTACCTGGCACTTGGCCTTGTTGAATTTCACGCTGTTGGATTTGGCCCCATCTATCCAGCCTGTCCAGGTCTATCTGCAGAGCCCTTCTACCCCCTCCAGCAGATCGACACTCCCCACCATCTTGGTGTCATCTGCAAATTTGCTAATGGTAGACTCAACACCTTCATCCAGACCACCAATAAAGATATTAAACAGGACTGGCCCAACACTAATCCCTGGGGGATACTGCTAGTGACTGGCCACCAAGTGGATGCAGCACCGTTCACTAATACTCTCTGGGCTTGGCCGTCCAGTCAGATCTTAACCCAGTGAAGGGTGCACATAAAAAAAAANATTGTATTAAACCAGACAAAAAAAAAAAAAAAAAAAAAAAAAAAAAGGCGCCTTAATCTCATTCTACCAGACCTTTTGCCTGTTTGAAACTATTTGTTCCTGTGGAGGTGACAAAACACCATATTATATGCTGTGGTTATTTTGACAGAAATTTGATTATGAATTTATGCCTGATCTAGATTAACTTTTTACTGGCAGACGGTTTGTGAATTCATATATCTAATATTAATGAGTGTCAAAGTAGTGCTACAGAGCTCACAACTACCTGCCTTCTGCTTTATTGGTTATTCCTGAAATCTAGAGGTCAGCAGGATTAGATTACTGGTTAATAGGAGCTGATGAGAATCAGCTCATTAACTGTTATGGGTAATGTTAAGCACACATTCCAGTGACATAATTAAGCTAAGTACTAAGGAATGGCAGCAACGGGAGATTGCTTGTTAAATAATAACTGTGTTTACTCTCAAGCTTATTGCCAGTTTATTTTTTTTCGTCCATATCATTAACAGGTGTGCTGTGATGGTGTATTCTGTTTCATAGACAAAATGTCAGTTACTGATAGCAAATGAAAATTCACTCAGGGAAGCAGAATTATAGAGCACAATGTTCCAATGGCCAATAAAGATTAGATCTAGTTATTACCTTTTTAAATTGATAGAGTTGACATTTGCTAAAATCAATTGTGTTCAGAGCAGTTAACTTTTTCTCTCTCTAAAATATTTTCAGTAGAAATATACTTAAATAGATTGCAGGGATCTACTTAATATTGTCTTATGTGTTTTAAAAAAATGTCATTTGTATACACGAAAAAACAAACTAAGATCTCCAAATATGTGTTGAAACGTAGTACACTGGATCATAAGAACCATTTCAAAGAACACATTGTGGCTTATAAGAATGAGCTGTTTATTTGAGACATACATACTTGAAAGAAAAATACTTGCTACTCCAAGAGGAATTGTTTTCCTGCCCTCTACCTTAAAATAAAGCATTCTTCCTTCTTTCCGACTTTGTTGTTTTTCATTTATGTTCAGATAGGTTGCTGAGCATATTTATTATCACAAATCCAGTGGCATTGCATTAACCAGGACATCTGAGTCCTGCTTAAACATTTGACTAAGATTACTGTGTATATCCTGGTAAAATTGGAACACTTATAATTGTTCCTGAGTGACTTTCTCCCAGGGAAGGAAACACGTCATCTATGAGTCCTCATTACTGTCCCAACATTTGTGTCTTGCACTGGACTCGGCCATTCACCAAGCTCCCCAATTGCTGTCACCCAACAGCCACCTCCACCACCAGAGAATATGCTGCATCTCAAAGTATTAATTTTCCTCCAAGCTGTGACAAAGTAAATAACATTTGTTGTGAAGGCAGAAAACCTGAAAGGAATTCTGAGCTTCTGAGTTAAGTTCTTCTAGCAAAGAAAGAGATACAGCTTCTTGGATGAGGATGAACTTTGCTGGCTGTGACCCAAAGAAGTCCCTTCCTGCATCTCTTGTGGCCAGAGTTGACACACATCTGACAGCTCTGAGTTCATTCTAAATTTTCATTGTCCGTGAATAAAAGAAATGGGTACCAAACAATAGCAACAAAGAAATTATAAAAGTAGGCCAAGAGACCTATGGCAAATGTTAGGGTGGTAACTGCATAGAAAAACTTAGCATGTTGTTTACACTGCTCTTGTCACGAGAAGGCTGCTCAGAATTACAAGGCTGACCTAGTTTAGGGTTTGACATTTTTGTTAAATGCTCCAGGGCAGGTACCTTTTAAAGCAAGATACTTTTGTTCTGCTAAGGTACATCTACAACATACTGGTTGACAGTACTAATATTTCTTTTTAAAAGATACTTAAAAGTTAAAAGATATTTTTATTAAAAGAATTTTATAGGTATTTCAAAGATATCTTTAAAAGGAATTGAAAGACAGGTTGTACAATGGTTAGAAAAGAAAATGAGAAGAAAGACGTCTATAAGGTTGAGGGAAAGGAATTGTATACCCACAGTATAGAATTAATGCAGCAATATTTGTAAAGTTTGTTGATATAACTTTTGCATACCATCAGCTTCCTTCATTTAAAGTAACTGAAATTAGGTATCTGAAAAGGAACTAAGGGGTTTTGTCAGATGTTTGTCTTTAGAAACCTCTAGTTTCCAACTAGTTTCATTAAAATTAACATCCATAAAAGTCAGGTAATGAATTTCAACTATATTTTTGGCATTAGCATATTTTTCTTTTAAATTAGAGTAATTACTTTCTATAAAACTATTTCCATATTAAAATCTGATTTTAAAATACAAACATATTTTCCCTTATCTTTACTGTCCCCATTAGATACTGGGTTATATTTATAGTAAACAATTGTGTGTATGGGGTACTGTACATATATATTTGTTTCATTTTGGAATAATGTCTTTCGGAATAATAGAGTATGCAGGATTAGCTCTGGGAAAACACAGATTTAATAATATTAAGACAAGTTTTGCACTGTAGTCTCTCACATATTCTGGCATTCTTTAACTGGAAAGGGAGCACATGAGACTAAATGGGATGAATTTCAGCTTTAACTCAGAATTCTCCAACTGTTGGGTATTATTCAATTTTCTCTGAAATCACTAGAAAAGTTCACATTGATTTCTCTGAGATTAAGATCAGACTTTCTTAGACCCTTCAGTTAAATCCTCCCTTTACAAATTCTTTGTTCTGCTCAATCTCTCTAGTCTCATGAAACTAATGAGTTCAACTGCTGTAGCTAAAGGATAAAGTTCAGCCCATGCTATTTTTTATACAGTTTTTAGAGTTGCAATTCCCATTGTCCTTGTGTAAAGGGAAAGAGGTAAAAGCATAGAAGGGAGAGGTTATGGTTCACTTTTTGTTATGAGGTAAACAAGAGAAAGGCACAAAACTTCAGGTATAAGGCTCTTATTTTGACCTTGAGAACTCAAACGCTGAATCCTACTCTGCACTTTTGAAAATTAAGTCAGCAGGAGTTCATTTGTTTCACACTTCTGACCTTATTTTAACTGTAAATATTTTTCTCATAATTTTGATGACTGAAATAGTAAGTCTGCCTCTACAATATGCCCCCAGTATGTAACTGCTCTATTTCATACACAGGCATATCTGAGATCCACCCTTTTAAGCAAAGCCTGTTCTGACGTTCAAGGAACTGTGTCATGCTGCCCATATGTTCCTTTACTACTAAAAAGGTCATCTTGCTTTATGTGAAATTTAAAAGGTACATTAGAAATTAAATTTCAGTTGTTTTGATAAATAAATGTTGGGTTACACGAAGAAGAACTCCATTTATAAAATAAAATTATATGCTGCACCACTATTTATATGCTTTGCAATGTTCAATGTATTTTCACCAAATTATCCCCCTTGCAACCTTTACTTTTCTTTGCAATAGCCTACAAAATCATTTTACCTCTTTTCAAAGAAACTTACTGATTGCTATCTAAGTACAAATCTCCTTCACTCTGCTCTTGTTATTAACTATGACTGCCATAATCAATAAAAACAAAATGGGAAAAAGTAATTCCCAATAAGCTTTGAATTTTCATATTCTATTTTTCATCATGACCTATGTTCTTCATAGAGTAAAACGCACTAGCTGAAGTCTATGTAGAAAGCTGATCTGACTAAATGGTGTGAGATCTGTTTCTGTCACAGCAGATTATTTCAGCATGGAACACCAAAATCCATTTCAGAACTCCATAGACCTTTTCTGTAATTCCTGCTGATGTTAATCAAAACTATTGTGTTATTAGCAAAGTACTTAATACCACTTTGATTACAATTAATTTTATCTAACTCCTGCCATATGTTTAATTTTATGGTTCTCTCATGGCCATTCAAGGTAATGTCTCCAAAGGTAATTTGTATAGTGTGTGTTTTGATCAGAATATAAATGCATATTAATATTTTATGAAATGTGTAATATTTTAATATGCCATTAATTTTTCAGTACCTATTTTAGAGTTTCCAATTACTTTTTTAGTGTTAAACAAGATATAAAAATGTCTTCCTAAAACAGCAAGCTTTAAGTGCCATGAACATTATAGAAAGTTGAACCTTTTAGTCTCAAAAGCCACTTCCTGACATTGACTTCAAATGTCAGGAGTATGCTATGAATATGTTTATCTCCCTATAGAGAACCTCATAAGGCTAAGAAAAAAACCCCCAATAAACTAACAAGCTACTTCAGCGACTAATGCTAAGCATTATTCACTTATATTCTCATTATTATACTGTTACAATTATACCTTCGAGTGGAAATCTCTACACATTTAGGTCAAATTACTGCTACAGGAGTTTACCAAACACTTCCTCCTTTTTCAGCTTTCCAGTTTGTTTAAAAGAACAACACAGAGGTGAACAGAGCACACACTGAGTAAAGGTAAAAAGTGTGCAGATGCAGAAAATATGAGTGGCTGCTGTCACCAAGAATGCAAGTGTAAAATTTAATTCAAGACCATTCATTTCCCAAAGACCTTGGCCACAGGAGAAGGAGATAGCACCAAGTTGCTTTGGCAGTAGAAACACTAGAAGATGAATTCTTAAAAGGCACTGTCTGTTGTTCCATAGTCTGTCTGGAAGTCAACACTGATATGATTAAACAAGGAAAGAGAAAATCTCAGTGATGGAGTATTTAGTTAAATAAACATCTGCAGACAGCTCTGGGACAATCTTCAAAAACACTGTGGCACCACCTCCTCGCTAGTATTTATGAAGTACAAAATCATTCTATTGTTTGACTGAGCTCAGAAAAGATGTCAGCAATTTCAGTGGTGCATGACAAAAGTGTCCAAAGCACAAACTGGTGAAAATGCTCAGGAAAAGCCTTAATTAAAAAAAAAAAATTACTATTCTTAAGAGCCAGTTTTATCAAAAGAAATGAAGCCTTACTCTTTATCTGACACAAAATCATGGAGTGTCCATTTGAGTTAGCTGACTGCAAAGAACTAAACCAGCAGTCATTCTGTGCCACAGATTTAAATCATGAGACATTACATTATGTTCTACCTGCTGTAGAAATGTGCTTGGAAAATCAGTGGAGTCCCAGTGCAGTTGGAGCTGGGTAAATCTGGGCGGGTTTGTTGTGTCGGCTTGATCTGCCACCCCTGTGAGAAAAATACAGATCTTCATTAAGAAGATTGGCAAGACAATCAACCTTGAGGTGACACCATTGAGAATGTGAAAGCCAAGATCCAGAACAAGGAAGGCATTCCCCTCAATCAGCAGAGGCTGATATTCACTGGCAAGCACCTGGAAATGGTCATACCCTCTCTGACTACAACATCCAGAAAGATGGGGTCCTCTCTATTTTTAGATCTGATTTTTTTGCAATTTTGTATTCTATTTAGGTACTGGGCCCTCTCATTCAGAGCCAACCAACTACAGGCTCACATAATACATAACTATGTATATTTGTTCTCTTCCTCTTGCAAATGTGATCATCAGGGCCCAAAGCCTTGCCACTATAGGATAATGCATAGCTGAGTAACTAAGTAGCTCACAAAAAAAATATTTTGATTTTTAAAAGTCCCAGTATTTGGTTCCAGTTTCAAAAGCTGATGTAGTATCTGAGAGAATGGTATTTCCATTGAATTAGGCACCCTGCCTGAATCCCAGGTGGCAGAGTTTATAAATTATGCTTCATAAAAACTTTTGTTCCTTTAAATCGAGTTCTGCCAACAGTTCTGCCTTTGTAGCCTCTCCCTTGTAGGGAGAAAACAACCTTTGTTTCAACAAATCTCTGAACTTCTCATCCATTTCATATCATTCCAAACCAAACACTGTTGGACTTGATGAACTTATTGGTCTCTTTCAACCTTGATGATTCTGATTCTGTGATTCTGAACCCCACAGCTGAACTGGGCCAGGCTCCCACCCCAGAAAAAACTGAATGGCCTCTCCCTTCCAGTTATTCCATGTAGTGGCTTGTTGAGCTTCCTTCTTTATTATTGTCTCAGGTGTGCAGAAAGAAAGAACATGGCTTTTGATGGCAGCTTATCAGATAAATTAAAAATAAACAAACTTGGGCAGGCTTGCTAATGGTTGTGATTTCAAAGACATTGTGTATGTCCTGAGACCCAATAGGGACCATCTTTGTGAAGTGTTCAGGATGTGCATGACCCTCACCCTGACCCGCATGAGCTTCATCATGACTGCATGACTCTCACTGTCTCAAGACCTGTGTTGTCTGGTCTTGAGAGAAGACTGTGCAGTAATTTTCCACTGCCACTTAAACATATCCAGACTGCTGTAAAGGGAGGAATAAGCTATTGTTTGTATTCTTCCATTTCATTAACAGAGAAAAATTAAAGGTATCAGAGCTAGTCTGCAAAAGTAGATTGTGGGTCTATAATTGGTAGGAGTATGTGCTGCCATCAGAATGTAATAAAGAATACATTCCTGTTGAATGCTCAACCTTGAAAATGAACTGCATCAAAGAGTTTGCAAATATGCTGGGTTCTGAAAGCTGCAAGGTTACTGTTAGTGTCAGCTATAGTGCACTGGCCACCTTCCAGTCTGGATAATTTTATGCTGCTTACTCAAACAAGCCTAAAGTTTCACTTGCACATGGCATTCCTCTGTTCCTATCCTGAAATACAGTACAGAGCTGCTGTGAGTTCATTTATAATAGAGCATTTGAAGAGTAGGCAATCCTCCATTCTGTCATACTGTTTGCAAATTGTCTTAGAGCAATGTGGGTGTATATAAAATGAACTGCCAGAAATAGTTAGATCCTGGCATTAGTGACCTATTTGAGTGCTAGTGAGTTTAAGCAAGGTTACTTTCATTCTTTATGCTCTTTAAAGGTCACTAATTTTACTTGCTTTGTTCTGAATTCTCTTTGTAATCCTGTTGAGGGGTAAACCACTAATAATCTTATTCACATGTTTGTGGGATTTTGTGCTGTAACTTTAGGATTTTTGAATTCCTCTGTTATGTACTCAGAGAACTAGTGTACAAGCTAAAGTAGCTACATGTTCCTGTTCACACATCCAGAAGATAGCTAAATGCTCATTATAGTTAAAAGGTAACTCAGTGCTTCACACTAAATATTAACTTATTTTTTAGGGGAAAAGGCAGAGACAGTGTGCACCTGGGCAAGGAATTATGTTCACAGACTCCACTCAGAAAACTCAATCTAAAAGCAAGCCCAGGATATTTATTGCTCCTTATATTGTCCACCACATTATTCAGTGCTCAGCGTGAGCTCAGACCACCTGTGCACGTGTAGATGTACTCCTGGACTTGAGGATATTCTACTAGAACAATCTTATCACTTCCTCTGATTCCATCTCAGTAGGTCACCTACAGGCCTATAAAGCAGTTGATGTGCACAAGATTGCAGGTTAAAGTAGTCACTGACAATCCTCAGTGTCTCTCTTTTGGCTCATAAAGTATTCTCTGAAGTTCTTTTGCCTCTGTCAGCACCTGTGCACTGTTTTTGTTTGTTATGCATGAAGAACCAAAAAATAAGAGTAGAAATTAGAAAGTAGACAGTAAATAGAAGAATAGCAGGAAACAGAAAGCAAATATCAAAGTGATGTTGATTATAATTATTATTTTTGATAGTGCAAACAGGAACAGGGATGCCATGGGTAGTGCAGCAGGAAGAAGACTGCTAAGCAAAAAACAAGCCATGCTGTTCCTGGATGTGATGCAAGGAGACCACCTGTCTGCTAAAGTCACCCTTGCAGGGTGTGCTGAGTATGTCAGTGAGTGTCAGGGGCTTTTTTAATGCTGGAGTGCAGTAAGGAAGTGCCCTGTATTGATACACATAGCAATTCTTATAACTACCCCTTTCATTCTCTGCCACTGGAAATTATGGCCCTGCCTTCCTTTTTGACTTGTGTTTTCGATGGTGACAAAATCCATATTCTTCTGTAGATCAGGGTGGACCCTTCACTTTTTCATTCCACTGGTGATTTCTACTAACAAGGATAACTCCCTTCTTCCTGACTGGAAGTTTATCATGAAAACCATCACATTTCTTACAGTACGGAACTGCTGTGCTTCAGTCCTCTGTGATTAGTGCCTTTCTGGCAGGAGTTTTGGTCTCATTGGAACCTAAGGAAGAAGGGCAGTAAAGAAAATATGCACATAAATCACAGCAACTGGAAAACCAATATTAAGATCCTGACCAGTGCTTTGAATGTGCAGGGTACCCCAAGGAACAGTGGTATCAGAAGCATATTTCTGTGGCACATTGGATATTTTTGGATGCACATGATGTTTTCCAATCTCATTGCCTCTTTTCCACAATGCAAAGACGACATTTTTTCTGGATCTCTTAGAACAGTTTAATCTCTATGTAAGAAAATGTAATTTTCTTCCTATATTTCATAAGGAATTTAACTTATTAATGAGACTAGGGCTCAATAGCACTAATATATCCATATGGTTACATTGCACCATTTCTGTTAAAATTCGGTTTTGCTCAAGTTTATTTTTGTGTTTATCCAAGTACACACAGAGCAGTTCCTCTTGAGAGGAACTTGGGTTATAGAAACAATTTGTTGTTCTCTGCCAACATAATGGAGGGAAGCCTAGGATGTGTTGTTTTGTGTCCATCAAGCTCTGGGCATAAATAAAAGCTAGTATCGTAGAAAGGCAATTAAGAAGAAGACACAGTTTATCTGACTCTGGGATAAACTCTGAGTTTTGTTTGACTTCCTCCTAAGAGAACAGCCTAGTCCTACAGAGCAATCAAACAGAGCAACCAAAAATCACATCTGCAAATTCAGTATCTGGCTTCCAAAGAGAAGGCATGTACATGCCTGGAGAATGATCAGCATTTGGAATGGCTGGAGCTTTGGTTGCCCTCCTTTATCCTGGAAATAATAAGCAAAGTGAAGAGACATTATTTCAATCAGTAAAATCATATTCTTTCAAAGCACTTGCCTATTTTTGCATGTCGCTCTGGACTCAGATCTAGTCGGAGATGAGATAGTGTAAAAGTCTACATTTCAAGCCAATTTTCATTATAATGAAGAGGATTCTTCAAAACAGATTCCCAGACACAGTTTTTAGTTTGTAGAGAATAGTGGTAATCAGCCATTAAATATTCACCTTTTTCAATTGAAAACAGACACAGCTGAATCCAGAGCATTGCAGGTTACCTGGCTTATTGTTCATCTTCCTGTGAACTGTTGCAGAAAATGGGCTGTTCGAAATTATACTAGTTCCCTAAGTCTTTCCATGGAATACCACTTTGCTTCTTTCTTCTTGCTGGCACAACTACTAGTTCACTGTAAATTGCTTTTGAACTACTTAATCTATTGGTTTTGCAAATAGAAGTTGAAGGGATATAAAGCTATTGTTTGGCTTTGTACCACAATGTTATATTAGGGTTTTAAAAAACTTTACGTCACTCTCAGTAAGAAGCAGGCTCTCTGTACCATTAAAAATAATCAAGAAAAAAAAGAAGACCTTTTCCAGCAGATGCCAGAAGAAACTTAGTTATTTGCCCTCTCCTTCATCAGTGTAGTAATAAATGATAATATATGGGCCAGAATTTAGTGCTGTCATATCCCGGTGATCTGTTCAACTTTGATGACACATGCCTCAGGAAGTTATATATCACAGAAAATACATATTTATTCTAATATTTCCATATATATCTGTTTTCCTTCTTTTTAATCTCCTGCAGCTAATCCTCCTGGCTTCAATTGATCAGACCTCTTAGAAAGGAGACATTATTTAAAGTTATCTTGTTCACTGAGACACTTTTTGCCACTGCTTATGATTTATGAACCTTATGGCTGAGCACTGAAGCCAGAGCATATCAAGCAACACATGTTCTGAGTATACTCACCATCTTCCCACTCAAATTAAACTTCAACGAAGTAAGAATTTGTAAATATTTACTTCACTGCTTTAGATTTGAGTAATAACCTAAACTTCTTGACCTGAAAAAGTATGAAATCACTGTACTGGCCACATCTTGACCACAGCCCACAGAAGTCAGAGAAACAGAAGTTGCCAAATGTCTGACAAGCGGCATTTTCCCCTGGTCAGACTGCTCTGTGATGGTACTGTGACTGATCTGTCCTATGTGTCAGAAGAAAATGTGTTTCTGTTGAAAATATATCCTGACACCTGTAAAGGAGGATGGCTGCAGATCCTTGAACAGAAAAAAGGGTGAAACCATGGCTTGAGGAATAAACTACAAGCAACAGCCTCTGCAGACTGCAATTTTAAAGAAAACAAGCAAAAAATGCAAAATAAAGCCTTAATCTAAAAGAAACAGCATAAGAATATTTTACAAATTTTGTACAAATTTTTAGTTGGTAATGGTGCCACTTACTACGTGTCCCAGCAGCCAAAGCAATGCATGTATGTAAGTTATTTTCTGTTTAACTGAGGCACATATTCATGATGTTATTATTTACATTTCTCACCCATCCAGAAGCTGTGCAACAGGTGATTACAGTAACTTCCTCTGCACTGTGCCACAGTGGGGCTGTGTGATCTAGATAGAGCTGGGATTGGGCACTGTCCCTGGCCTCTTTCATTCACCTCACCCAAGCTCTTCATCCCTTTCAGTGCCCTACTTGGGACTCACCACTGAGTTGCTCGATATTGATTTTGAACTGCCTCTACACATACAGATTTGGACTTAATTATTAAATACTGGGATATCACAGCCCTTCAGAATGAATATCCCATTGTAACTTGTTATGGAAGAAGTCAAAACACTCTGGCTCAAAGATGTCAACTTTTTGCCTGATGTAGTAATAGAATAATCATTACAATTACCTCTGGAAATTTTCTGTAAGTTCAGACACTAAGATCCAAATGCAAATACCATTAGAACCAGTAAGTACTATCGGATCCTCTTAAGTACACTTAAGTTTTCTCCCACATCGTACATGACCTCAACTCTTGAAAAGGAATGAGTGACTTCAAATACTGATACCCTTCTCCTGTGTGTAGACGAAACACTAATGTACTGAGCAAATCCATACATTGTAATGTTTCGAATCATATTCATTGTATGCTTTGGGAATTGTCTATATGTTTTCATCTATTCTTAGCCTCCGGTAGCCTTTTAGTGAACTTTCTGAGAAGCAGCAAAAGAACTGCAGATATATTCCCCTCTTTTTGCCTTGTTTATGGGAGTGCCTTGTGGATAGAAGTGAATGTAGATCTGAGCCAACAGCGCAGATGGGGCAAGCTTAACCCTCACCACCTGATAGCTGTTCAGTCAGACATATCTTTTCCAGGCAAGAACTGTTCTTCATTCGTGAGGAATTTCAAGCATGCCAGTCCTGCAATTTTCTGTAAAAATCTCTTGGCAGAAAAAAAGGGCAAGCAAGAACTGTAAAGAGGGGCGTGGGACTAAAGATCCAGTTATAACAATATAGAGAACAGAACATATAACTAACTTTAATTATGAAGACATCGTTAGTATTAGATATGTTTTCTTGGATTCGTGTTCCATTTATTGCTGTGGTTTTTTAACTGTAATATGGTGTATTTTGAATTCGTGTTTATCTCTTCCCTTCAAAATGAGGATTTACCTCCTTAAAAGATAGTTTTGATACTGAAATATCTTTTTACACCTGAAGTTAAATAAAGTTGTGTGTCTGAGGTGATAGAGAAGAGTGATCCTTTTGAACTTTTGGAAAGTAATGATTTTTACACTGCATGATGTCAAAAATAAGGTCTTCTTAACTATGCACCCCCAAGTATTTCTATAGCCCTCATCAAGCCATATATTTTGCCTCGTCAATGAAAAATTTGTTGGATTTGTTGGAGTTCTTTGCATTTATAACATAATACTATAAATGCTATAAACACTTCAGCACTGCAACAGATTTTTACTACAGGATAAAATTGTATGTCAGTCTTTCTGGTGCAATGTTTAAATAAAATAATGTAAAAAACAGAGTAGTAAAATACACATATCTCTAAATGAGCTAAGAAAAATGATCCAGCTGAAGTGAGAAACTTAAGAAACCAGAGCAATTTCCCAAAGGTTAAAATGTCAATCTATATATTTACCATTCTCAACATTTTTAAAGCAATTTAGATTGTGTTTAATTGATCTAATACCTTTGGTTTTTAATTAACCTTCCCAAAGAGCACGAAAGTGTAGGAGGTGACTGAGCCTGGTATATATCAGCACACATCAGGGGTTGGGCTAGATAACAAAGAAAGAATTGTTTTATTTAATGTTTTAAAGTAATAAATATTTTAATTAATGTCAGTATTTGGATCTCAAACGCACCATACTTTATCTTTCTAAGCAAGAAGCAGAAGAGACTTGAAACACATCCAAGTCTCATACATATATAACTATTGAAGGCCTACAGAAATGCAAGAAGCTATGAATTTAATCTACATGAGCACTGACTGGAGATTTTTATGAACACAGTGTCATATCTATTTGTGCGTCAGCAGGTAAAATCATATTAGTTGTATTCACTGTCTGGCAGCCACACACATCAGGCAAATGTAAGTATGCACATATTTCATATGCATAACTTCTAAATTGAGTACCGGATATAACTATTTGCTTCCTAAACAAGCAAGCTGTGCCTAACCTTAAATTAGGTAAGTGCCAAACCATAACCCACACAAATATTCAGCATCATGCCTAGTCTCAGTCCATCTAAGTTTAGGAACTTAATTAAGAGCTGAGAGCAGATTCCAGCTGGTCCAGGTTCCCTGGTCAGTCCAGAGCTGAACACCTTTGATGCGACATGGCCTTTCTGAAGCTGATGACAAAACTCTAGTATTCCCTCTTCATATTTAAAAAAGTATGATGGGTGGCATCCCGACAAAATCATTGGGAATTTTGCAATTGACCTAGGTGATAGAATTTCACTTGTGCCTTTCTAGTAGCAGTGGGATACAGGATCTGTCTGTGCTGAGGTTTGGCTCATTGCCAAGCACATTCGCAGGAGTGGACAATCTTCTTCTGACAGTTGTCAACACAGGATCACAAGAAAACTGAGGTGGGAAGAGAGGTCAGGAGGTCTCCAGCACAGGCTCCCATTTAGGCAGGACCAGCTCTGAGCTCAGACCAGGCTGCTCGAGGCAGTGCAAGTATAAAGCATGTATCATACTGACAGTTTACACATTAGTGTATCATAATAACTCTATTCTTAAATTGTTGCTGTTTTTCTTCATGATTGCTGCAAAACAGTAAATTCAACCAAAAAGTCTTGATTATGAACAGTAATTTACAGATTTGTGTGATTTTTTATTATTATTATGTCTTCCATTTTGATGCCATAAGGGCCACAGACAAAAAAAATGCAAACACACAGGAACACAGGCTCTTCTAGCCCTTACTATTCCCAATTATCCAGCTGCCTAGAAGAAGTGAATTCTCTAAAATATTAAGCATACCTCTTAAGGCATCAGTCATAAATCTGCTGCACTAGGCAATCTTGAAAGTTTTGCATTACAGTGGCTGAAAATTACTTTATTGTCAGAACAAGAATAAATATCTGCTTTTAACAAAAAAAATCAAATAAAAACAAAAAACAAACAAACCAACCCACAAAACAAAATAAAGTTTTCTGAAAATACTTTTATGTCTAAAGGTCATAAAATACACATACCTTCCATACACCTACAGTTCAAGCCACATGACTCTTAACTGACACAGGCAGAATTATTCTGTTTCAACAAGGGCAAAGATTAAATGCATTATTTCACTGAATGTATGTCCAGAATAGATGCAACTACTTCTATGAGTAAATTGGGATTTCATTATAGAAACAGACTCTTAAAGACTTCTTTTAATTAAATACACAGAATTTGGAATCGGCAAATTCTATCCTATCCCATACCTGCAAAAGCAGTTGTCTTTTAGTTCCTATTATTTCATTTGATTTATTCTCCCACAGACTAATTACAGTTCACAGTTTATAGCATAAATAGGTAGTGGCAAACTAGTTAGATTTGATGAAGAAGTGTGAATATTTCGTCATTGTTTGCCCACTTGCATTCAGTATTGTCTGAGGATTTGTAAATCCTCTTTGCTTACAGTGCTCCCTGCCTGTTCATTGCTTTATGTGCTTATCCTGCAAGGCAGAAAGAATAATCCTAGGAATGGCAAAGTTGAAATGCATTGATTTTTATTTTTTTTTTTCACCTCTCAGAATACAAAGATGTTCATATGTGGGCAGCTAGAAATGGCATATTTTCATCTGTCCATGTCAGTATGTTGCTGCATCTGGTATATATTTGTCTGTGGTTTAGGTTTTTTTCAGTGAAAGGAGATACTGATAAGAACCAGACTAAGAGATTAAGAGACAAAACTTCTGTCTGCACAGAATATGAAGAAGGCACAGGGTAGTTGCCTCTTTTTGGCTGTTGCTTAACCCTGAATTGAGAAAATGACATGAGGTAGTTCAGAAGTGGTCTTCAATATTAGCCATCTTTGTAAATTAATGTCATAAGTGGTGCAGCATAGTTAACTGTAAATCAAGTATGAAATCCATAGTTTTCCCTAAAGACAGCAGATACCAATTTTACACAACCTCTGGTGTTTGTGGGCTCAGGACAAAAATAGATGAGAGGACTGGGAGGGACAAAATAATCTCTAAAAAGGGTCTGCTCTGGTTACAGGCGACCAGT
This sequence comes from Serilophus lunatus, assembly GCA_013399895.1. Taxonomy (NCBI): domain Eukaryota; kingdom Metazoa; phylum Chordata; class Aves; order Passeriformes; family Eurylaimidae; genus Serilophus; species Serilophus lunatus. Next base: position 24,784 of record VXBA01000218.1, read on the forward strand.
CATCTTCTGAAGATATCACATCACATCCATTTGATGCTTGTTGCTATCTCTCATAAGTCACAAAATCATCTTTTACCTTCTTTTCATAAGCTTTTGACTTACAGTTCATAACCTAGAATATCAGTTGTGTTGGGAAGAGGCAAGTGAGGTCTTGGGCATGGTGAATACACTTAAATACCAATCATTCACATGTTACAAAGGCAACCCAACATGGAAAAAACATAATTCCTGGTATGTTTGCTTATGGACTTATTTAGTTCTAAACATACAGAAAATTATCACCAATATATCATATCCTTACTACTATCTCGACAGACCCAAAAGAGATGATATTTTGGATGGTATTGCTTTTATCTGCAGATTCTGTGCTGCTCACCTCCAGGACCACAAAATTTGAAACATATGTGATTCATTCAAGTCTTTTGTACCTATACAATTATTTCACACCAGTAAATTTTAATTTGCAAGTCCTACAAGTTACTTGTAAAATGAATCTATGATTTAGCAACCTTAATGACCAACATTAATCTAGATTTTGCTAAAATGAAGAGAAATTTGCAATCTGTCAGAGAATTCCCTCTTTCCTCTAGCACATGCCCTGTCTTAGTTGTGATTTCTATTTTTTTTTCTATCCAATTTGGAAGGTTCTTAAAGCTTATTTTCAAAAAATACATTTTTTGTAAGGATGAGTGGGTCTTCTAAGGCACAAATTGACATATTAAAAATTAGTAAATGTCATAGAAGCCAGGAGCAAACATGATACAGGTTGGATTCAGTGTTAGTTTTCTGTGGGAAGTAGTGAAATTTACAATCAGTCATTATTCAGATGAATGTGCAAAATATGAAAGAGGAAATGGTTGAGTGTGCAGCAGCTCTGCTCTGCTTTTTCAAGCTCGTGATTTTCTATCCCTAAGTCATATGATAAGAGGCTGATCTTACTGCTCAGCTTGTTGAAAAGTTGTTTTGAAGTCTTCCATGAAAACAAGGTGGCCTGATATGTAAAGTTCTTTAGCAAATTACCAATTTGAATGTAGTACTTTTAAAATCTCCAGTACTGTCAACAGTACATTTTTCTATAATGTAATTTTCATCTGCATTGCTCCTTTAACAGAGGAGCTTTTAAAAAAACCCTGAAAATACCAGTGATACTTCTTGATTTGCAGGTACTCTTCATTAACTTCAACAACTAGTGCATTAGAATTGCTGTGACTATCTGTGACAGCATCGGCTCATCTAGAAATTTTTCTGATGGGAGAGATCTAATTATGCAAAATTGCAAAACTATAAGCACTTTAACACATATAGTAGAAACATTTGTTTTAGTTAAGGCATTAAGAAACATAACAGGTACCCATGAGTGCTGTTAAAAAATATCTGCCAAATTTTGGTTGCTTAAGAAAAGAAAGTTCAAGATCATGGAAAAACAATACAACTACTATTAAATTTTCTTCTTTGTTATATATATCTTCCATATCAGCTATTGCTCAGTTTTTAGTCCCTAAAAGGCCATCTCTTTTGTACTTTACTTCACCTCAGCCAGTTCTATGCTGACCCTCATAATCAAATCTTCATTTCCTCTCATTTCTATTGTTTTAGCATCATTTGTTAATTAAATGAATTAATTTGCTTAAGTTAACAACATCTATTCCAGCCTCGGGCTGCCAGTGGTTTCCTTTGAATTAATACATTGCATAAAGGTCACCAGCCTTCCAGGTATCACTTCACTGAACTTGGATTTGTTCCAAATTCAAAACTCTGCTGCTCACTACCTAATTTCCTACCAAAAAGCCCTGTGGTCCTCAGTTATGAATTATAACTATTTCCTTTCATCCTCTACTAGTCTAGTTTATCTCTTAGAAAAAGTTAAGCAAATCTGAGGAACCATTTAATAGACAGCATTGCACAGTCAAAAGGCAGCATTGTGCCACCACAAGTACTTCCATGCCCACTCTTTATGCTGGCTAAAACCCAGCATTGTTCAGGTTTTTAAACTTTACTACCAAGATGTGACAAGGGAAACCTATCTCCTCTGACAGGTTTCTGTGCATTTTTTTTTTCCTCTGGAGTAAAGCCAAAGAGACACACAGCAGTGTTTTTAGTAGCAAACTAATGCTTTCATGCTTATTCATTTCAGCATTTAGTTCAAGCTTGAACAATTCCATAGAGACAATCTCCTCCCTCTTCAAACCTGCCCTTTCCAGTTGCCTGGCTTCTCTCTGAAGTTTCTTCCTTAGCTCTAATGAGTGGATTTATTCTCTGAGTTTTCTACCTCAAGACAGCTTTTAGCACTCAAATGGCTAAAAGTCTATTTCATGTCTTTCAACAAGCAGTGCTCTTCCTAGTCTATGATTGCCACAGAAGTATACACACACTCTTGAATAAACAGCATCCCACTCTCTGAGTCACAAAATTTCCCAGAACTCCATCATTTTTTCTGAAAGCTGTATTTTTTCTGTATTCTTCTGCCTTCTGACCCTACACACAGTCCTTATTTGCATGTACCATTCAGATACGTAGCTTTTCAAGTTCTGTTTTTATGAAGGATGCAATGATTCATGGCCCACAGACCATGAACAATTCACACTGTAATCAGAACTTCATTGTTCCATGGGAAATGATCTGTTGGATTGTCTTGTTCTAAGTATTATTGTCTGGATTTATATTATTTCAATGAAAAGATATCAAAACTCCTTGTAGGATCAAAACTGTTGCAGGATTGTTATTTTTCCTGTAGTACTAGAAACTCAAAAGGAGTCCCTCTGCTTGGATTTGATCCACACTATGGAAATGGACAACCTCTGTTTTTGTGGAAAACTGTCTTGGATGCATTATACACGGTTACCTCCAAAAGCAAATACTGAAAGAGACTCTCAAACTCTGCATCCAATAAGAAAAGATCTTGCAATTAATTTCAACACATCAAAATATTTCTGTTCTTGAAGCTGTAGGTCAGTGGACAGGGTCCTTATGTTGTGGATGTGTAAACGAATGGGAGAGCAAGGCAAGTTAGAGCCCAGAAAGCTTTCTGAGGCTGCATCACCATCCTGACAGCAGTCTTGATGTAAGCACAGACTGAATTGCCTTACAAAGCCTGCTGGAGTACAGTTCCTTCCCTTGCTGCTCATTGCAAAGGAATAACCACAAGAAATTTCTTCACTTGAAGCCTCCTACTTTCTTCTTTTGTGGACTGGCAAATTCACATATTCAAATTCAAATCCCTCATAAATGTAAAATGAGCTTTCTAGAACCATCACTCTACCTTTTTGATATTAAATGATAAACATACAAAGAAATGCAGTGTAGTTAAAAGCAGAAGCAATTTACAATGTACATTAACAGACAGAACCTGGATTAAAACAGATTGATTCTGAAATAATTTATTAACAGATATTTGAGCCAGTTTGTGAAACATTTACTTGCTCTGACAAGAACTTATTGATGTGAGAAGAATTTGATACAGATCTAAAAACTGGGTTTGAACAAACTTGTTCTTCACATTTACTTCTGAATACTTGCAAAATCAAGGGATTTATAATTAATTCTCCTTATTTACTTGAGCATGCCAAATTATTTTTACAAACATGATGCTTTTTATTTCCTAACGTGAATATCCCTAATGGAGTCACTGGAATTTCTTGCAGAGTACAGTATTGAATGATAAAACATCTATTTCATTGTGAACCTTCCTAGAATGAGCCCATGAAATCCAACTTCTGTAGGCCTTTTTTTTTCTTAATAGATCACACCAGTTTGAAAAATTGCATGAAAGTAGTGGCAATTTGAAATAAAAATCCTTCAGAATTAAAATGACCATCTACAGTTTACAATATATACTCTACTGTAGATACTTCATACATTTTTCTTTTTTTTAAGATCACAATATCCAAAAATATACAGATACTGAGTTAGAATTCCATATGATACAAATAGACATAGCATCATTACATAGCTGTGTTATAGTAACAGGTATATTCTTATGGAGTGGGGAGACAATTGAATATGTAGATGTATAAAGACAACCAAACTTTTCACATAGACTATATGGTACTAAGAGAATAAAATCATTTAATAGAACACAGAAAAGAAGAAAAAAATTCTGGAGAAAAAAGTAAAAACATTAAACTAAAGTAATTTGTCACCAATAATTTTACAAGGGGTAGCTTTATTTTACTTCTCTGTTGAATTCTTTTTTTTTTCATATGATGTGTGTTCTTTAATTAGCAAAACCTGGAAGCTGCTATAAACCAATGTTGCTACAACAACAAAAACCTAGCAAGTAACACAGAAGAATTCCCAAATATTTTCCTTATCCTCAAACATACAGTACATCACCACTGAAATGTACTGCTTACAGAGAAGAAACCTGCCAACTTTTCATTAATATCTGACAATACAAAATGGTTTAGAATGGGACATTGAAGATTTTTTCATCAGGCAAAAATTCTACGGAAAGTTTAATTTCCCGGGGTCAAATCACAGAATCACAGAATCACTAGGTTGGAAGAGACCTCCAAGATCATCTAGTCCAACCCTTACCCTAGAACCTCAACTAGACTAGACTATGTCACCAAGTGCCA
>VXBA01000218.1:29518-138752 GCA_013399895.1 Serilophus lunatus
TCAATCATCTCCACGCCCTTCCTAAACTGAGGGGCCCAGAACTGGACACAGTACTCCAGGTGCGGTCTCACCAGTGCCGAGTACAGAGGCAGAATAACCTCCCTGCTCCTGCTGGCCACACCGTTCCTAATGCAGGCCAGGATGCCGTTGGCCTTCTTGGCCACCAGGGCACACTGCTGGCTCATGTTAAGCTGGCTATCTATCAGCACCTCCAGGTCCCTTTCTACCTGGCACCGTCCAGCCACTCTGCCCCCAGCTTGTGATGTTGCAGGGGGTTTTTGTGGCCAAAATTCAGGACTCGGCACTTAGACTTACTGAATTTCTTCCTATTGGATACTGCCCAGCTGTCCAACCGATCCAGGTCCCTCTGGAGAGCCCTCCTTCCTTCCAATAGATCGACACAAGCTCCCAGCTTAGTGTCATCCACAAATTTCATCATTGTTTTTAAAAAGATTATTTTTATGTGAAGAACAACAGGATTTTTAACATTCTTGAGTTTCAAGAACATCATAGTCTATTCAGTAAGTGCTGACTGAAGAAAAATGACACTATGTGGTCAACTCATGCCACATCCTGACAAGCCCTCCATCCAACTATTGCTTAGCTGGTAGAATCTGACTTAAGGTATTGCACTATTTTTGAGCTATACAAGAAACTGAAGTGCTGAATTTAACTTCCTGTTGTGCAAAAAGTACATTATCCAGAAAAAAAAATCATAATTCTTAGTCTTCACTGGTTTAGACCAGAACTTGACTCTGTCATCAGAATAGATTTTTTTCAAGATAACCTCATACAAACTTAGTATTATTGGGAGCAAACCCCCATAGCCTACAGGTATCATTAACAGCAATGAGACAGCGTGAGGTGGGTATGATAGACAGAAGCCTCTGAAGCAATTAAGATGTAAGGAAATAAATCAGAGGGAAGCCTAAAAGGCACCTCACTGGACAGTGTTGTCTGAATCAATGTTTTACACATCAGCTTTCAAACTCTGAAAAATACAGAGATTTCCCATTACCAGTCAGTCATTTCATGTTTCTCAGTGAAAGCAAAAACATATTCTTGCTTTTACCCCATGTAGGAAAGAAAATTGAAGTTGTTTGAGAAATTGTTTTTCATAGTGGTCTTCAAGGGCAAAACATAGTTCAGAGAAAACCCACAATAACTGACTGTGATTTAGAAAATAGACACAAAGTGGGAGGCTGAGGATATTCACATATTACAGTTTTTCAAAGAGAAACAGATGCCTCTGGCTCATGATCACTTTGACCGTTCACCTCATATAATTTTAATGGCATGAAAGATAAACTCCATCTGCTCAAGTTTTCTCCACAGTTAATGGATGAGGACATACAACAGCCTCTTACTCTTTATCCAACCCTGGTTAAGTATCTAAGACTGATCAAATGAATTATGTATGTCTTTTCACAAGCCAGAAAAGGAGGCTGTACAATGTATTTGTTAAAGGCCAAACTTTTAGAGAACAAAGATCAGGAAAGTGTGATTGAGTTCCACAGTTCATATTTAAAGAAGAAAATCCTTGATTGTCATTTCATCTGACATGGCAAAATTTACTGGCCTAGGCTAATAAAGTCATTTTAAAAGTGGAAATGCATTGGAGTGGATTAAGTTAGTTAACACTTGGAGAGACTCCCGAAGCTCATGATGAATTTCCTGTGAGCTGGAGAAGCCTGATTTTTTGTTGGTTTTTGTTTGTTTGTTTGTTTGTTTGTGGGGGTTTTTTGCAGAAAATCATGATGTATTTCAGATGGAAGCTATAGCTCAGTTTCCAGCTATTTGGTTCAAGGGTGGAATTATTATGGGAATCTATGGCTACATCATGTGCTAAATCAACCAAGATGGGTCAAAGAATTACACAATTGGGAACTTGAAGGGCTTGAAGGGAAACATGGTGGATCATCTGGTACAAACTCTCTGCTCAAGCAGAAGCATCCTAGAGATTGTTGCATAGGTTTGTGTCCAGATGGTGCTCAAATATTTCCAGTGAGAGACAGACTGTGAAACTTCTCTGGTCAATCTGTTCCAGTGCACCATCACCAGCACAGTAAAAGAGTTCTTCCTTACTTTCAGGTGAGACTTCCTCTGCATCAGTTTCTGCCCATGGCCTCCTATTGCTTGGTGCCGCCCAGAAGAGACTGGCTCCATCTTCTTGGCATCTACACTTCGGATACTTATAGACATTGATGAGGTCCCTCCTCAGCCATCTCTTCTCAAGGCTTTCTTCATAAGAGAAATGGCCCAGTCCCCTAATAATTTTTGTGGCCCTCCACTGCACCCACTCCAGGAGTCCCATGTCTCTCTTGTGTTGAGGAACCCAGGACTGGACACAGCACTTCACTAGGGCTGAGTAGAGGGACAGGAACAACACCCTTGACATGCTGGCAGTATTCTTCCTAATGCACCCCAGGATACCATTGGCTGCCTTGGCCACAAGGGCACACTGCTGGCTCATGGACAACTTGTTGTCCATCAGGACCTACAGCCCCTTCTCCACAGACCTTCTTTCCAGCAGGTCAGCCCCCAAACTGTACTGGTGTTTCGGGTTATTCTTCCTCATGTGCAGGACCCTGTGTTTTCCTTTGTTGAACTTCAAAAGATTCTTCCCTGGCCATCTCTCCAACCTGTCCATGTCCTTTTGAAAGGCTGCACAGCACTCTAAGGTATTGGTTACTTTTCCCATTTTGTGTCATCAGTGAACTTGCTGAGTAGGCACCTGGCCTTCATCCAAGTAATTGATGAGCAAGTTAAACAATACTGAACTGCACTGTACCCCAGTGTTGAACCTTGGTGTACACCACTTAGTTACAAGCCTCCAGCTGCACCCTGTGCCACTCATTACAACCCTCTGGTATCTACTGGTATCTCACCCCACTTTGAGGTCCGCTCATCCAGTCCACACTTCCTGAGTTTGCCTATGAGGATGTTGTGAGAGACAGTATCACAAGCCTTGCTGAAATCAAGGTAAACAATATTCACTGCTCTCTCCTCATCTGTCCACATAGTAGTTTCATCATAGAAAGCAAATAGGTTGAACAAGTATGATTTACCTTTAGTGAGTCCACACTAACTACTCCAGATCACTTTCTTGTTATCCATGTGGATAGATATGGCCTCATAGAATGAAGCACTCCATCCTCTTTCCAGGTACTGAAGTGAGGCTGACTGGCCAGTAATTCCCTATGTTTTCCTTCTCGCCCTTTTTGAAGAACAGGTATTTTTGCTTTCTTCCAGTCCTCAGACACCTCTCTTCCATCCTTCAGAGATGATTATGAGCAGGCTCACTATGGTGTTCATCAGTTCTCTCAGCATTCATGGATACATCCCATCAGGACCCATCTGCTTGTGGATGTCAAGTTTGTCTAGGTGTTATCTGATCCCATACCCCTTGACCAAGAGAAAGTCATTCTTCCAACATTATTTCACTTTGGTCTCCTGGGTCAGAGATTCCCAAGGGGCTGGTATTGTCAATGAAGACGGATGCAAAGAAGGCATTCGGCAACCCTGACTTTTCTGCATCCTCTGTTACCAGGATCCCCCCTCCAATNATGAATTTCCTGTGAGCTGGAGAAGCCTGATTTTTTGTTGGTTTTTGTTTGTTTGTTTGTTTGTTTGTGGGGGTTTTTTGCAGAAAATCATGATGTATTTCAGATGGAAGCTATAGCTCAGTTTCCAGCTATTTGGTTCAAGGGTGGAATTATTATGGGAATCTATGGCTACATCATGTGCTAAATCAACCAAGATGGGTCAAAGAATTACACAATTGGGAACTTGAAGGGCTTGAAGGGAAACATGGTGGATCATCTGGTACAAACTCTCTGCTCAAGCAGAAGCATCCTAGAGATTGTTGCATAGGTTTGTGTCCAGATGGTGCTCAAATATTTCCAGTGAGAGACAGACTGTGAAACTTCTCTGGTCAATCTGTTCCAGTGCACCATCACCAGCACAGTAAAAGAGTTCTTCCTTACTTTCAGGTGAGACTTCCTCTGCATCAGTTTCTGCCCATGGCCTTCTATTGCTTGGTGCCGCCCAGAAGAGACTGGCTCCATCTTCTTGGCATCTACACTTCGGATACTTATAGACATTGATGAGGTCCCTCCTCAGCCATCTCTTCTCAAGGCTTTCTTCATAAGAGAAATGGCCCAGTCCCCTAATAATTTTTGTGGCCCTCCACTGCACCCACTCCAGGAGTCCCATGTCTCTCTTGTGTTGAGGAACCCAGGACTGGACACAGCACTTCACTAGGGCTGAGTAGAGGGACAGGAACAACACCCTTGACATGCTGGCAGTATTCTTCCTAATGCACCCCAGGATACCATTGGCTGCCTTGGCCACAAGGGCACACTGCTGGCTCATGGACAACTTGTTGTCCATCAGGACCTACAGCCCCTTCTCCACAGACCTTCTTTCCAGCAGGTCAGCCCCCAAACTGTACTGGTGTTTCGGGTTATTCTTCCTCATGTGCAGGACCCTGTGTTTTCCTTTGTTGAACTTCAAAAGATTCTTCCCTGGCCATCTCTCCAACCTGTCCATGTCCTTTTGAAAGGCTGCACAGCACTCTAAGGTATTGGTTACTTTTCCCATTTTGTGTCATCAGTGAACTTGCTGAGTAGGCACCTGGCCTTCATCCAAGTAATTGATGAGCAAGTTAAACAATACTGAACTGCACTGTACCCCAGTGTTGAACCTTGGTGTACACCACTTAGTTACAAGCCTCCAGCTGCACCCTGTGCCACTCATTACAACCCTCTGGTATCTACTGGTATCTCACCCCACTTTGAGGTCCGCTCATCCAGTCCACACTTCCTGAGTTTGCCTATGAGGATGTTGTGAGAGACAGTATCACAAGCCTTGCTGAAATCAAGGTAAACAATATTCACTGCTCTCTCCTCATCTGTCCACATAGTAGTTTCATCATAGAAAGCAAATAGGTTGAACAAGTATGATTTACCTTTAGTGAGTCCACACTAACTACTCCAGATCACTTTCTTGTTATCCATGTGGATAGATATGGCCTCATAGAATGAAGCACTCCATCCTCTTTCCAGGTACTGAAGTGAGGCTGACTGGCCAGTAATTCCCTATGTTTTCCTTCTCGCCCTTTTTGAAGAACAGGTATTTTTGCTTTCTTCCAGTCCTCAGACACCTCTCTTCCATCCTTCAGAGATGATTATGAGCAGGCTCACTATGGTGTTCATCAGTTCTCTCAGCATTCATGGATACATCCCATCAGGACCCATCTGCTTGTGGATGTNAGTTTGCCTATGAGGATGTTGTGAGAGACAGTATCACAAGCCTTGCTGAAATCAAGGTAAACAATATTCACTGCTCTCTCCTCATCTGTCCACATAGTAGTTTCATCATAGAAAGCAAATAGGTTGAACAAGTATGATTTACCTTTAGTGAGTCCACACTAACTACTCCAGATCACTTTCTTGTTATCCATGTGGATAGATATGGCCTCATAGAATGAAGCACTCCATCCTCTTTCCAGGTACTGAAGTGAGGCTGACTGGCCAGTAATTCCCTATGTTTTCCTTCTCGCCCTTTTTGAAGAACAGGTATTTTTGCTTTCTTCCAGTCCTCAGACACCTCTCTTCCATCCTTCAGAGATGATTATGAGCAGGCTCACTATGGTGTTCATCAGTTCTCTCAGCATTCATGGATACATCCCATCAGGACCCATCTGCTTGTGGATGTCAAGTTTGTCTAGGTGTTATCTGATCCCATACCCCTTGACCAAGAGAAAGTCATTCTTCCAACATTATTTCACTTTGGTCTCCTGGGTCAGAGATTCCCAAGGGGCTGGTATTGTCAATGAAGACGGATGCAAAGAAGGCATTCGGCAACCCTGACTTTTCTGCATCCTCTGTTACCAGGATCCCCCCTCCAATCAGTAATGAGCCCACATTATCCTTTTTTTCCTTTTGTAATTGATGTATTTGAAAAAGCTCTTCTTGTTGTCCTTGTCATTCTTGGACAGATTTAATTTCGGATGGGCCTTGGTCTTCATTGTCTAATTTCTATTTACTTTGACAACCTCCCTATATTCATTCCAAGTGCCCTGACCCTGATTCCACCTCCTCTGTATTTCCTGTTTACACTTGAGTAATGGCAGGGTTCTTTATTCATCCACACAGGTATCTTGCCCCCTTTGCTCAATTTCTTGCTCATTAGGATGCATCATTTTTGAGTCTGAAGGAAGTGATCCTTAAATAACAACCTAATCTCTTGGACACCTCTTCCCTGCAGGGCCTATTCCCACGTGATTCTTCCAAAAAATCCCTGAAGAAGTTAAAGTTAGCTCTCTCAACGTCCCTGGTTGTAGTCTTGCTTGCTGCCCTGCTTCGTTCTCACGCAACACTGAACTCCACAACCTCATGGTCATTACAGTCAAGTCTGCCCCCAACTTTCCCAACTCTTCAATAAGGCTTTCTGCGTTTGTTAGTATGAGGTTGAGCAGCACACTATTGCTTGTGTGATCCCCAACTACCTGCGAGAGGAATTTGTCATCCTGGACTTCTTGTGGTTTGCTGGGTTATTTCTCCTGCAGATGTCACAGTAGCTAAAGTTCCCCCAAAAAACTAGTGCTTCTGACTTTGAGGCTACTGCAAGCTGTGGAAGCTGCCTGTGGAAGGCCTCATCCTCTTCCTCTTCCTGATCTGGCAGCCTGTAGCAAACACCCACAACAGTGTCACCATGACAACAACACATGACACAACAGGGTCAACATGATCATTTGGGCTAATCATTAGTTATAGTAATCATTTATATAGAAATAGTAATACAGGTAGTCTGAACCTACATATTTTGAAAGAATTTTTCTTGGATTTACCAAAGTCTGAAGACTACAGAATGCAGACTAAAGAGTTAGATCAATGTTTCTCCTCTCATGGTACGAGAATTCATCCAGTTTGAAAATGGTCACAATTTATGTAAAGTTATTCGTGCTGTTCCCCTCCCCAGCAATAGAACGCTGACAAACCTCACCTGAAGTACCAAGGCATAGAAAGCCCTGAAATCTGCATCCTTTGCACCTGCAATACGTTAGCGAGCGGGGGACAAAATTCTGAGCAATGACCGAAAGGTCAAATCTAAAAGGAAGGGGAAAAAAATAAAAGTATTCTGTTTGGATTTAGATATCAAAATTTGCTTTGTAGCTAAGGTAGCAAAAGTAAACACCCTTATGTATATAGGCAGATATTTAGTTCATGCAGGAATCTGCAGCGTTTTTCTTTATCAGAAATATAACGTTTTGTTTGTAATAGTTTCTTTGTGTCAGTCAAGTGGAAAAGTTTTGAACTAACAAGTACCTCACCACCCCATGTGTAACCATCTCAGGATGCCCTTTTTAAGCATTTAGGCTGCAATATAGATATTTTATGTACTTGCTAGAAATTTTTAATTGATTCTTATTCTGCATCCTTAGTGGATTTAAAATATGTCTCTGCGAATTCCTTCCTATTTCTCTTATATTTACATGCTCATATTATATGGTATTATTTTTGAATGCTGCTGGTCTTGGACAGCTGCAGTTTCATTGCAGGCTTATGAAAACTCTAAGAAAAAGGATTGAAAAGTAATTTTCTTTTTATAGCTTATTTTCTCACTCATTTTCTTTTAAAAACAGGCTTTATTTAGGAAGCAGCAGTAATTACAAACAGTTATTTTACCTCTGCTCTCTGCAGCAGAATGCTGAAAGGTGTGGAGTTGGCAAATATTGCATGACTCAGCCTGATATCTCTATCACACTTCTAAATAACAATAGATTGGCCTTAAGGAAATGCCATTAGAGAATAGAGACAATCAGGCAGAACAATAGAAAGGAAAGAAGGAGATGAAAAAATAGAAAATCCTTTGAAACAAGGAGCACCTTTCCTGCCCCTCTTCCAGCTAAGTTTTTTTTTGTCTAGAGGAGCGTGTAAGTAGTGGACTGCTAAGGACTGCCACTTTCCTTCTCCCTAAAACAAATATGGAAAGTTTTTTAAAAAATCCACATGTCAATGGATTTTTAAGCCTCTCAAAATGAATCATGTATTTGAAGGACCAAGGACACCTTCAATTTGAAGTCTGAATGCAGTTCAGATGAAACCCATTTGCTATTATAGTCAAATTGAGGTTTTGATATCTTCTCATTTGTTTTGGTGGTAGTGGGGGAAAGAACTGATACTGCTGAAATCAGAGAAACAAGATGATCTCTCAAAACCTTCCCATTACCTAGCAAGGTCCTATAAAATACAGTTGGATTTACAGCAATTCTCTCTTCAGTATTTGCCTTCTCAGTATTCCCTAGGAGAGTCTCTAGCTCCAAAAGAGCCTGTGAGACCTGCCCAGGAGATGGAGCCAATCCCACTGCTCAAGCTCATAGTCTTACAGGGTTTGCAAATAGTGTTTTACATGGATACTGAGGAACTACAGTTGTTCTGCTTAAACACTGAGTGGCTTTCCCTTTGAGCACAGGGTCAAGTAATGCGAGCACTGTGCAATTCCCATCTTCCCACCCATAGCCCTGAAAGAAAAGGCTGCAGTGAAGTGTTCATATAGTTATTATTATTATTTTATTATTATGCATTGTCTTTCTCTGGCCTGAAGTATGGGTTTGATAGTACCTTTTCCCTCAGTGTGGCTTCATGAGGTCTTCTGTCTTCAAAGTCCTCGCTTCGGTTATTTCCCAGCTGTCAAAATGGTACCTGTTGGATTTGAAATCCAAAGGTATTTAATTTTTTAGTCTCAACTCTACTAATGCAAATTATCACATTTACTATTTGAAGGAGATCATGTGGCTGATATTGATGAATGATCTTTCACACAGCTTGTGAGTCTTTAAACACAGGATCTTATTCAAATTTTGATGAAGATTGCACATTCTGATCATGCGAACTGCATTTGAAATTCACACTTGTCTCAAGAAAAGAAGCATTACATGGTTGTGTAGCTTTTAAAGCTGGAAAGGATCATTAGATATAATAATGTTGTAACACCATCCATAGATTTTTACACAGCAAGCACCACACTGATCTCAACTTCTATTTGACTAAAGCACAATCTGCCAGAAAGGTCTTCACCCTTGAGGAAGATGGTGTTGCTTTCTCAGTTTTTCTAGAGATAATCCTCTCCATTCGGCATAGTCTTTTTAAAATAGACACGCAGTAATCTTTCTAACCAAATTATCAGCAGGAATTAAGAATGATAAAAGAGAGAAAATGTAAAATAAATTCATAGGAAAATAATAAAAGCATCACAGCAATAACTGTTACAATCGGCTGTTTTTGGGCAATTAAAATAAAAGGGCCAGAAACCCAACTACATGTATTAGTCTTTTCATAATATAAATTAGATGCAAGCCTTAAGGCCTACTTAACCTGCTCAAAATGTAACAAGGATCTGCTTTGTCCAAGGACTTGACTGAAGCATTCAAACAAAAGGAAGCTTAATGAATGAATATGTCTGAATGATCACGATAAAAACATGGGCATATACGCACACAGACATATAGGCACATAATCTATGGAGATAATTCAGGCAATTGCAGAAAGAAACCCATCTAAGCAACACTGAGTACCAACAGCCAATATTGACTTTGGATACAGTGGATCCCCCTTAAAAGAGGGTAGAGGTGCAGACTTTACTTAGCTAGTACTTAGCCTTGCAGCCCCCAGTCTTATCACTCATATTAGTACATTTCACTTCCCCAATCATTTATATGGTATTATGCAAATTTAAGGAAGTAAGTGCAACTTTAATTAATTATGAGGTGCTAGACCTGAGTCACTTTTCACTGGAATTCACTGTTGCAGTTGAGAACATTAAATTTAAAAGATCCAGATCTTAACTCTGTTTTGAAGTCTTGTTTTCATGATGCTTATAGAAGTCCTCCTTTCTCTAGGAAATTTCCATTTCTTCTTGTCAGACATTCAATAGATACACAGAAGATAACCCATAAGAAATTATCTACAGCTCAAGTCTATCTTTCAAATGTAAGATATATCTATCATTTGCTGGCATTTACTCTCCTCCATTGTACACAAAGGTGTAATTTTAGCTACGAAAGCCACTCTACTGAGTGCAAAGGAGAAATCCAGATGCATAAGAGTAGTGTATGCCTGTGTGATAGCCATTTCTACTGCCACAACTGAAGCCTTGCAAAAATCTTAAATATCAGGATAATTACCATGCAAAAAGGATTTCAGAGGGTATGGTTTCAGAACAGACTTTCAGAAATACTACCCTACTAAATCCAGGGAAAAAGAACTTTGTAATGCCTTCAAAATTACAATTGAAATGATTTTATGAAAAATATATCCTCAGATATATATCAAAATATGTGCTTTCATGTAAAAAGAGGCATATATAAGTCTGTTCAAAACCTAAAAAAGTATCTTGTGCAAAGGTCTTTTAGAAGGGAATGACAAGTGTTTCACCTCTTCTTTGGAGACCTTAAATTAGACGTCAGAAGTGAGTTGCACCTTTCTAAAAGTTTTGAATTCTTTCTGGTAATTGATTCTGAAATATTCAAAATACAGTTTCAAAACTAATTACAAAACCACATTAGCAGTGGTTACACAACACTATAGCTTCATTAAGGCCTATAAAGTATTTTTCCAAACAACCATTTGGATGTAAATCTAGTCTTTGTGTGTTTGAGCGCATTGATGTGCAGGCAATTGAGGTCACTATCCTTATGGTCTTATATGGGTCAGTGAACTTTGTGACTACTGCATATACCAACAGTGAACTGTGGTGACAACACTCAGTTTTATGACAACAAGTAAACACAAGAAATTTGTATTAGAGGAAATAATTTATTCGGGAAGTATGAATGTGAAAAAGTATGGATCATATTGTTCCAGAAAAAAAAAGCTGGTATTAGAAACTCAGACTACACCTCAGAAGAGTTTGTATCACTTGTGGTATTGGAGAAGATCTATCTTTGACTTGTAAATTATTTGTTAGCAACATTTAATATTAACATACCAACATATTATCAACAGCAAAGAGAGGTCAAAGGGCAAACAGCTGTACAGGGAAACACTATGCAATCAGCACTCTGGAGTCTTTAATCAAATGATGGATAATGCCTGAATCTTGAACACTGTCAATGGCAGTTATTGACCTAATGGAGGGATGGAAGAAGGCATCGTTTACAGTGATTATTTAAAGAGACTAACTCATTAACTTATTTGGCTAAATTCAGTATCCTTTCCTATCATCTGCTTGAGACAGGCACTTCTACACATTTTTTCCTGCTGTGCAAATTAAGTGTGGCTCTCAAGTTGGTGTGCATATTACTAATTTGATCCTTAGTTTAGTACGCTCTACAATGGATAATGGTAGGCATTGGCATGGTGAAAAGCACTCTTTCCAAGCAGCTAGTCCTAACTGTACTGATTTACAGAGTGACTCATTGTGATAAGTAAGCCTCCTAAATGTCTCCCCTCCCTCATTTGCTGTTCACTTATCGATGAATAAGTAAATAGGAATAATACCTAGGAATGGGACCATAGCTACCATCATATCTATTACTTCACCAGAGCACATTGTCATACTACTTCTACACTAGTTCATGTGAGAAAAAATTAGACACATTATTGGGAGGAGCTATAATGATTATACCAACAATTTCCTGATATAACAGCATTGCATGAAATGGACTAGAAATTAATTTAGATATTAGACAAGTTAGGATTATGTGAAACACTAATGCTGGTACAAACACCAGATTCCTGAGAATATCTACCTGATCTTGTAAGAAGGTGATCAATCTGAATAGAATGGAAACTTTGAGATACTTGAAGTGATATGGACATTCATTTGAGGTCTCCAAATGATTTCTTTAGTACCACAGTATTTATGTTTTTGGCATGTAAGTGGATAAAGAGGCAGTAGAGGGGATCAAGAGAAAGAGTACTTGAAAGTCTAGTTGGGAGGGAGGAGAAGAGTGGAAAATCTGGATAACTAGGAAGAACCACAGCTATACTAATGACCAAAAATTTGATGTAGTGGGAATAAAATATCTCAGAAAGGCCGTCATATCCAAATTTATATTTAAAACTGTGGACATTACAACAATTAATAAAAATACTTGGTAAGACATGTTGGTTTTTGTTCACTTTGATTTTTGAACTGGATGTTGAGATTTAAATAGAGCACTGGATAAGAATCATAGGAAGCAAAGTTAGATTAGACATTGTTGGTGCAGAGACAGCAAAGGAAATAACTTGGGACACAGTTATATAAATGGCTCATCAGGTAGTAATTTGTAAAGAAACATGAAAAAGTTTGGAGGGAAGGGCAACAGGATCTTTGTCATACTCCCGCTGAACTTGCTGAAAACAAGCACCATGTACATTAACTTTAGAGATTTAGGGAAACATCCAAAATTTTCCTACGAAACAATGAATCCTGCAGATTTTTGTGATTTCCTGGTGGATATTGTTAAAATTATATCTGATTTCAGCTTCCACTCAGGAAATGACTCCTCTACCTAACTGATGCTATCAGCTCTCTGAGAGGGCTCTTTTTTCCCCTCCATAGTGTAAGAGGCCTTCATCTCTCTTTGCTGCTGATGCTCACTTACCATCATATTTCTCAATGATGGTTAATGAACTGCTAGCATTCTTTGCAGTGTTGTGAATTGAGATCAACAACCTTTTAAGAAACTGCAGTAGTTAATAATAGGTGTGTGGATGTTTATTTAGAATTGTGCCAAAAAAGTTTCACACAGGCATTTAATTTCAGAAACATTACTTGATTTCATGTACCTATCAAATATTTCTATTATGCTCAGCCTTTAAACAAGCACCTGCATAATATTAAACTAGAATTATGGCATCTCTAAATATTAAATTGCTCTTCACTCCCTCCTTATTGACCACCAAAACTAGAAGCCATTTGTTGAAAGGGTCAAAAACTGTTTCTCATTCACCAAGGTCTCAAAAGAAGCACACTATGGGGTCCTTTCCTTCTTTTTTCCAGTATCCAACTGTGAAATTGTCATAGCAGTATGTCCTTATTGCAAAACTGAGCACTTCCGTATCCTGATGTAGTTGCACCAATTAATTAGCTGACATGACAACAAGAGATGAGCAGGTAATCAAGTGTGTAGGTGATGCTTCTGGCCAGCTACAATTTTCAAGGAAATTGTGTTTCTTTGCTTTTCTGCTGACAGGGCCCAACTCAAATGTAGCTACAAACTTTTGTGCTGGACTTTCTTTTGTCATGGATTTTGCTTAGGCAGATATCAAGCAGGGAGTTACAGAGAATAGCTATAACGAAGATTTCCCAATCACATATTAAATAACCATTGTTAATCTTAATATATTGTCTCATGCTGACCCTGGTTATTCCATAAATGTGAGTCATTGTCCCACACGTAAAGAGCAAGAAGAATAGTTCCAGTTTCAAATAGGTACTTTCTCTAGTTTACTAGGAAGCCTTAATATCCCTCTCCACAGCAATTTGTTCTTATTCTTGACAAAATTAGGTTAGATGAATTCAACTTCTGCCATGAATCCTGCAATTAAGCAGAGCTAGATATTCATTCTGTACATAGAGGACTGTAACTTCCTACTTCCTGATCAACTTGATGGGCTTTAATTGCTATTTTGGCCTTCTAGGTAATCCCCATTCTAGGTGTTAATTTCCATTTCAGTCTTGAAATAATCATACCCAGTTTTTTGAAATGCAGGAGGGAATACCCAAAAGACCATATTTTAGAATAGGATTTTTAGTCCTATTTTCTGGATATCTTTGAGGTCTGTGGATTATTCCTTAAGAGGCCTTTAAAATGCAAGAAAATAAAATTCCTGTTATGACAGGTATGCAAATGCTTCCAAGAGAAACACATTTGTATGAATCCACATCTCTATCACAAATATGTAGTTCACAAATAAAACAATTTGTAAAATATCATGAGAGAAGATGCTAAAGTATGGCTACTGCTCAGATCCAGTCAGTAGTTTTCTGCCCCAGTAAAAAACACTCAGAGCAAAAATAAGTGCGATCTCATAAAATAGCCTTGTTGGATGATGTAGCTGGTACCATGGCCCATATATGTCTAAAATCACAAAATATCACAAGAGGGATTTGTAATTTCTGAAGGTCTGTTTAATAATGTGTATTAAGATGCATTATTGTAATTACTGTTTGTGATTTTTGCCATATCAGTTATTACCACAAGATGCTTCTTCCTGTATCATTCTTGAACTGTTGTTTAGTGCTCACCATTCAAAATTTAATATTAATTTAATGTTCTACAGTTTAATATTCACTATAGATTTTTAGCAAATGTGTATTACAGTGCAAATTTATTGACAGTATGGTAAGATGCACTGAATATCATAACTTTTTGGAAAATGAGTGAGAGAAGGGAACAGAGAAATATACAGGTTCCAAGAGCATACAAATTCAAAGTAGAAAAATTCCTCCAAGTGTGGCATTGTTGTCTTTTTACGTACTTATTTTACACATTGTCTAAGCAGCAATCAAACTGAAAAACATTTTCTGAGCTACCATATTTTTACTTCATTTCCTCTTGAAATATTGCTTTCAGGAAGAAGTCTGGATTTAGGCATTTAAGCAATGTGAAACAAAAGGAGTATTTTTCTTTTAGTCTAGCTCATATCTTGACTGAAATAAACATTTCTTTCCTCAGAATACTTCAGTAAAAAAAAATAAATCTTAAGACATGGATATTCTGTAGCAAACAGTAAAGCTAGCCAAATCCAGTAGCTCAAAAAAAGTGTAGGGAATAATAGAACAGGGAGAAAGGTCAAGATAAGAGAAACCATGTACTGTTGTGTGGAAAAGATCCAATTCTTCTCTGACACCTACATGGAACAATTTCCCACGAAGGGGAAAAGTTTCAACCACAGTTTCCCAATAAAGGTGGCAGAACTTATTTCAGTGGATCATTACCTACACAGTGCCATGACACTGTTAGAGCCAAGAAACAACTATGGAACCTGCAAGGCCCAGGCATGGGTCAAACAGTCAGAGAAATAAGGCACGTGGGAAAGGAAATAGGATTCAAAGGAAGCAGGAACAGGCAGGGGTGCTCTGTTTACTCTTCCAAGTGACTCAGAAGACTCAGCACATGACACTAAGAGTATTATTCTATTTTATTCAAGGGAATATTTGTTTAGGTGAAGATTAAACTAAGAAATTTCAGATCTATGGGAACAGGGTCCCATGATGGATTTCTACCACTGTGCAGAATTATTTCTCTGTAACAATACTAGAGGTGTGAAATCATGATAGGAAGGACAGTTAGACTATAGATTTTTAAATACAATTTAAAATTCCATGTAAACATATGCTTTCAATCCCTTCTTCAAAACAAACTGGTCTAGTAACTCTAAATACTTTATTTTCTGATATTAAGATTCTCCTGTTAATTCTTCAAAGCTGAAAGCATTTAAAGGGACATTTGTGAGCTCCAGTGAACTACTTGCAAAAGCACTCAGAAAGAAGTACCTCAGGCATTTTTGCTGCTTTCCACACACAACTCCTTATACAGAGAGGACACCTACATCTGCAAGTGCAGAAACAGCTAACAGCATTTAATGAGAATCAAAGGAAAATTATTTCTTTCCCATGGATTTTTACAATGCTGATAGAACAAAACATCTTGTTTGTGGTATTTATTAAGAATATGTGTTTTTAGAATAACTACTTTCTGCCTTCTTCTGACCCGTTGCAGTGCTCAGACACAGACATCTGTATTCAGACCAATTTTTACTGTCCTTCTGGGCAGACAACATCAGACAAACTCATCCCTCTCTTGTATTAATGTGAGCACAACTGATTTTATTCATGAAATAAATAAATAAATTCACATGAAGAAGGAAGATATTTTTTGTTTACATAGTTTGGAGCATGCCGATAGGTGAGTTCTTGTTATAATTTATCTGCTACAATGTACAGTAACAGTGTTAAAATATAAAAATAATTACCTTTACGACAATTTTCGGAAGTTTTACTTATGGTAATTTGTGGGCGTCTTTTTTTTTTTTTTTTTTTAATATTTGCAAAGGAAGGCGGGATTGAGAATGAGTCATAAAGGGAGAAAAGAAAGAGAGCAAGACAAATTTTCAAAACAATTCCTGATGCTAAATGGTCACCTTGTGATCATGGATTACTGACTTTCTGGACTCAAAATGGAGAATCCCCAAACTGCTAGCTGCTGCATTTCTCAGTGCAATATCCTGCTTTATGTGGAAGTCAAATTACACGGGACAAGTTCCCGAGGGAAACCCTAAATGTGTGGCTGTCACGAGGCATTTCAGGGCGTCAGCAGAACACGCGTTATTTGCCCTTGAAGCAGGGAGAGTTGACAATGTCAGGTCTGTGCAAAAGGTTAACG
The DNA here is from genome assembly GCA_013399895.1 of Serilophus lunatus. Lineage (NCBI taxonomy): Eukaryota > Metazoa > Chordata > Aves > Passeriformes > Eurylaimidae > Serilophus > Serilophus lunatus. The sequence continues at coordinate 45,900 of VXBA01000218.1, forward strand.
CTGATGAGTTTAAGCATGTTGAATGTAGTACAGAATCTTTTTGAAATGTCTTTCATCTCATAAGTACAAAATTTTGGCTAAATACCCAGCCTCAACTCCCACAGCTCTCTGGTGGATTAGATGCTTCTGAATTCAACATCAGTTCTTTCTATAATTTAGCAAAAATACCTCAAAAACCATACTATTGGTAGTGTGGCATCCTATTCTGCCTATTCTGCCTCAGAGCACATCTGCACTAAGCAGGGCACTGGGGACCCTAGTTGGAGGTCTTATCCCTGAGGAGAAAGTCTAGCTGCTTACAGCTAGCAGGGAGCTGGGAAATAACAGTTAAACGCTGTAATATTAGCTGTGGTTTCATATACAAAATGTGTATATTGATCTTTCTAGAATGAAGCGCCTACTCAACTTTGGCTGGTAATGCCTGAAAGAAACATTCTGCTTGCAGATGCCTTGATATCTGTCACGCAATTTTCTTCTCCTTTTTTTTTTTCATTGCTAGAAGCAATTACCAAAAGCAATTTTGCTTTGGAACTGTTCATTTCTGCATGCTGTTTATATCTGTCATTGTGATCCTCAGCTTTTGACCAAGGTTCATAAAAACCATAAATCTGTTTTATTTACACTGATCCCTGGAGTTCAGACTCTCACTCTGTTGTTACTATTGCAAAAGCCAGTTAGATCAGACGAAACTCCTACAGCAAGTGGAAAATAAGCAGTAGGAGCTGCTAATCTGTTAGAAATCACTGTACCTTGTTATACATGATTATGGAGTTGTGATGTTTTATGCTGTATGTGCTATACTGTTGAATTCCTGGGACAGTGAGACTAGTTTATCATCGCATTGAGCTTTGTCTTGACATATTCAAAGAATGCAAATTGCTGCTGTCTAAGCAGATTTAAGCTCATATACAGCCATGATTGCCTGGGACATCAGAGTATCAGGCCTTCTGCAAGGTTGTCCTTGAGATATTACCCTTAAGATATTAAGAGTGTTGCTCCTCTGCTGACTGTGAAGGCCCAGCAAGACTGTGCTGTCTAGGTCTGTCTATAAGATTTTGTCTTGCTGAACTGTCCATACCCCACAGTAGTTATACCTCTGAAAATATTTGTCTCAGTGATTTTTTGCACTATGCGCTGCAGTTCTTCACACCTCACAAACAAGAGCTGCTGTAAGACTTGGTTTGAAGTGTGTGACAAAAAAACATAGAGATCCAATTTGGATTCCTGTAGGAAAGAAATCTCAGTCCAGTAACCTCATTTCATATGTATGCCACATCTCTCTCTGTTCCTGTCAGAGAGCAGATCATTGATCTCTTGGTGGACTGCTCTGATTTGTCAGTGAAAGGCTTAAAGAGCCTCTAGGGTGACATTTTTAGTGCCTATGATGACATTTTGGATGCAGAAACAGGAAATCCTTTGCTGTGCAAAACAACTTTTCTTAGTCCCCTCTCATGGAGATTTTATCCCTTTTCCTCCTCACTGTAATAAACCACTGAAGCAAAAATGGATGGCATCTTTTATACTGTAAAGGCAGAAAAATTGCAAATTAAAATACTGTAGTATTGCATAACTGCTCAGCAAACCAGTCTTGTCTGTTAATTATTTGAAAGATTAACCTTTTTAAAAGCAAATTGACATACCATTAGTGGCAGATATATGAAAGACAATTTCCTTTCTTCCTCCATATGCTCATTGCTTGGTGCTTCCTGTTCTGAGATGTCGTCTTCTTTATCTGCTCTCTCCATTTGCATGTGAATTGTTGCTAATCACAATCCCCAGTGACAGGCACTTTTAGTTTGCTGGAATAATTTTTTTGCACTAGAGGAGTGGCTGCTGCTGGTGCACGGTGATTTGCACAACCACTGTGTGACCCCACAGTCTGAGGTGACTTTATAATCTGAGACTGTAGGAAAAGGATTCTCCAGGAATATGATTCTATCTCTTAGCCTCAGGATTTTCATAAAGATCCCCAACAAAACACCACTGATGTAAAGTGGCAGTAGAGAAAACTTGCAGCTGACTTTACAGTGATGGTTTAGAAACTCTGAATATCCACTAAATCTGAATGCAGAAATAGAGTTCTCAGTCATCACTTTTTCTTTGGCAATTTCAAGCATGTTTTTGATAAATAAGAAATTTATGCTGCAAAAGAATTGAGTCTTACAAAACAGTAAGCAACCTTGAAATCTTTCCTTTTATCTGCAATTTCTAACTTTCTGAGATGGGCTATTAAAGCTTCTGGAAGCACAAATGCTGAATCTCTGTAAAGTATGTGGAGTTCCTATGCATGGAGGCAGAACATTGATTCGGGCAGTATTGATACCATCTTCTAAAAATCAAGGTCAAAAGCCTTAAAAAAGATTTTTTTTTCTTTCACTTAAGCAGGCAAGGGCATGATTAAACATGGATGCCTTATCCAAACTGAAGCCTACATTATTTCATGTTGAAACACAAAAATTAATGTGTCAATTCTCAATTATATTTTTACTTCATTCTAGCATTTTGTTTTGTTCTTTTTTCTGTTGTTTGTTGTTTGGTTTTTTTTATTATTTCTAGGATTTAATTAGATGTCTAGAACAGGAAAACCCAACATATGTGAGGTCTCCACTTCCCCAAGATTAAGCTGTTGCCTGTGGGACAGCAAAAAGGAAATGTAAGGTGGTACATATAGGGCTCAGACCACCCATTTCCATTCAGGTATATATTACAGGTGTTACACAAGAAACAACAGAGTGGTTCAGCTGGCAAAAACAACTAAACAATCTCGAGACTTTTAATATGGGCTGTTTCCAGGAAGACCCAAGTGAAACACCAAATGAAGTCAATAGAGCTTTTCATTTTGCTTCGATAAGTATTAGAGCAGGTATTAGGAGGTCCTCTTCACTTTCTCTTCTTAGCAGATGCCCAATTTGGGTGCAATATGGGTGCAATACTGCAGTTTCTCTGTGAGACAGGAGAGAGAGGAACATCAGACACCAAAGTGCCCTCCATCCAGTACCAGCTCTCAGTGCTACAAAAGTCTGGAAATGAGCCTCTACATTTTGGTAGGACAAGCAGTAGGTTAGAATAGCACAGTGTAAAATTAAAATTAATTTATGGTTATGTAGCTTAGCTACATTTGCTCCTTACATGAAGTCAGTAAAAGCCATCTAAAAATGTGGAAATTATGACCCTGATACTTTTTATTTGCCTGACTGGAAGGACACCCTGGATTTTTAGTAAGGTTTTGTGATACCCTGCATGTTTCAGGTCATTTATACTGCACACTCTCTGAGGAAATAGCAGTAACTAACTTAGTGAGTGCTAACTTGTCTGTCTCAAGAGAGGAAGCTACTTCAGAGTTGTTAGCAAGAGAGTTTGTTCCCTTCTTGCAGAGTCCTACTGTTCATTTTTTCGTGGCTTTTATATTTAAGTGTTCATGCCACAGGTTTATCCATGGAGCTGAAATTAACTTCAAGTCATTCACTACCTGATATCACATTATGTGGAGTGCTATAAAAGATAATGAGTTGGAAGGCTTCTGTCCTACTGTACCATAAATAAAATATTTGCATGTTAGGGCAGGATAGGTTTTCTGGTCTCAATATGATAAAACTGTACAGAGTAGCTCCAGTAGACTGCACATCATAGATGTGCAGTGGCACAGAGCTCCTCAGAAGGAATAAATGAGTCATATTGCTGTAAAAAAATAAAACTATAACTTTTGTGTAATAAGATATTAAATATGATATATGTTCCTATAGCCCATACTAGATGTAGCATATGACCACATGTGGATACATGTAAACATAGCCTCCTGTCATTCAAAGCAGGTCATTCCTTCTAAGAGAATTATTAAATTCAATATTTTAAATACCTGTGTAATTTTACTTTCGCTTGGCATTTTCAGAAGAACTTGCTTTTTTACTTATTAAACTTGCAAATTTAGAGCAGTTTTTATATATTTTTACCTGAGCTTGCACCCAAGTGAGAGTGGAACTTCTGTTACTTTGCACTGAATTCTTACGTAGAGCAGAATGGAGGAGGAAAGACACATCTACATTTATACATTACAAGTAACATATGCTTTTTACAATCCTTTCCTTAAGCTCCAGTCCTCTACATAAGGGTGGTTTCATTCCGCCAATGAAACTGCCTAAAGTATGAGCAACTGCAATAAATGCAACTGAAGGTATTGATGTTCCTCTGCAATTACACAGCATTCCAGAAGTCACAAACTCGACTTTACTGAGCTGGAGCTTCTACATAAGGGGTCTCCTCAGGGCAGAATTTAAGTTAAAGAATATCATCTTTTTCCCAACAAAGAACCGTTTTTAGCAAATGGAATACATGCAAAGGCATTAGGAAAAAAGGCCATTGTTGATTTGGCTTTAATTAAATATAATTCAAATGCTTGCCAAACTAACTGACCTGACCAAAAGAAAGAATAAACCACATAATAGATGACCCAGTTCAGTGTTATTGATCCAGCAGAATGGATAACATACAGTTATCTAATGTAGCACATCCTGTGCTCAGAGCTATGAACTCATTCACACAGAATAATTTCTTTGGTTATAGAAAGAGCTCTTAGAATTAACAAATGGCTTCTTCTTTCTTTTTCCTCTGTTCAATACTACCAGCACTGCCCTTTGTGCACAGATAAGTGCTACTTGACTTGAAATGTAAAGAAATGCGGTCTCACAGCTGTCTGTACCCAGGCAATTTGCCATTAAGTGAAGCATGCCAAAGCAGAGGTTTCAGCGTAAGGCAGCAGTAACTTGTTGCAGTGAGCATGAGAGACATGTAGAAGCCTCATTCAACACCAATATGTTCAGTGCTACCACTAGCATCATTTCACAGTTCATGAACTGTTACGCAATGTAGAGTAAAAACTGAACAGCCAACTTTAGAAAATTTGTAATGCGTTTAAACTGCACAGCAATTACAGAGCCATAGGCCTTGAAGGAATTTTTATAGATTATACCTTTCCTTCTAGTTACTAGGATTTAATTATTAAACCTGAATTTCATTAATATGATGACTTTCACTACTTCCACTGTGCCTCTAAATGGCTAACAAAATTTTTTAACTACCAGAAGAAATTCTGATACTGGAATGATGAGCTGACTGCAAACATTACAGGGTAAAATAATCATTCTTTCATATTGGTAAAATTCATAAGAATTTTAAAAATGCACATTTTTAAAGAGGTAGGACTTAGGTTTTTAGTCAGTGATACAAGTAACAAAAGCTGCAAGCAATTTAAGCAAACAAGCCTTTACAATAAGCTGCCGTCAAAACCCTGTATCTGACTGCCCTTTTAACAATAAAGGGCAATGTTAAAACTACATTTTCTGGTTAAGAGTACATCCTCTCTGAAAATAATGGACAGCCTAAATATTTGTCTGTCTCCAAAATAAACACAGTGTCTATCAGCATAAAAGATTCACTTCCACTAAACACAATATGCTCTTTTCAAGCTTTGTAATGCCAAACTTTTTCCCAAAACATTTCAGTTTTCAATAATGCTATATATACCCTAATTTCTCTCACTAGTAAAATACTGAACTTATCTCACTTTGTCCTTTGAACTGTACATTTGTCAGCACAAGGAGGCTTTTGCTTTTAGCGCACAGTTGGTTTTGTAGCCTGTAGGATGTTATGTGCAGTATATTTCAAATAATGGTAATGCTTTTTTCTGTCAGGCTGGTGGCTTCATCAATGCCATTTTGAAACAGAAAATGTTTTCTCCCACCAGTGTTCCATAAGACGCTGCATTTCTGCCATCTAAGATAGTTTCAAGCTTTAGAACACTTCTAAAGCTTTGGAAACCTTGGCTTTCTTGCTTAAAGTATAACATTAAAAGTTCTGTCATGCACTGACTGTGATGGACTGTTACAGTCCTTAACATAACGCCTCATGTTAGGCACTAGAAATTAGACATTACATTTCTGTTCAGCTGCAAGTGTCGTTGATCATGGTGTATGTGTTTTGAATAACACTTCTATTTTTCCATAGATCTAGATTACTTCATGTCTGTAAGAGCACCAAAGTGTGCTGCTGTGCCTAGTGCAAAGGGGATAATGATCCTAAATACTTAAAAATTAACATAATGCTAAACATGATCATATGTTTACTTTACTTGCATTCATTATTAAAAGAAAAAAAACCTTATCTTACTGATTTTATTATTCATCTGATAAGAAATAGAAGTTGGACACATCAGCATAAGTAAGAGGAGTGTATACAAACATGACAGCCTCTATTTGGTCTTGCAATCAAAGCTGAGCTCCACAATCAAAAGCTCCCCACCAGCAATGAGTACGTGAGCTTGTTAACAGCCTGTGGCTGTGAGGGAAGAGGACAGGGTGCCATGCCTGGTGAACTAATAGATGTGAGCTCTTTTTCAGTGTGAGGTCTAGATGCCCTTTGGAAATCATAGGCCCTTGCCTGAACTTATTATTTGGTAACAAAGTGTAGGTTGAAGCAGGAGGGAGGAGTTTTTTTCCAGCAGAGTTGTGGCCCTGCAAGAACTAGCTTCATCCAGCCTTTCACACAGGTCTTCAATTTCTTGTATACTGCTTATCCCCTCACCTTCATTTACCCCTTTTGCTGGTACAGAGTGTAAATTTTCTGAAGCTAACAGTTCCCTGTTTGTGTGAACTGTCTACTAGGATAAAACCTCACTCATTACTTGGATTGTTAAACACAGTAGCAGTAATAACAGCAGCAACCTGTTACTGGATGTATAGCATTAACTGACACAGAAGATATTCTGCACTTTGCACACTGAGAAAGAGGCAGCAGCAACCAGTTCTTTAATTATGTTGAAGGAAGGTGCGCGTGCTCTACATTGATATTCTTCTCTGATATTCTGGACTGTACTCACTCATTAACATTCAGGTCTTCTGAGAATAGCTAAATAAAAGACATTTCTTCTTTTAGTCTTTTTGCTGTTAACGTGCAGAAATTAAGGTTCTCATGTACGTATTTTGCATGTCAGAAGAGATAAGAACCAGCAGATAAAGTTCAAAACGTCACTGCAACGACGTTCAACCTGTCCTCCATTTGAGCAAGGAATTTATCAAGAGCAGGGAGGAGTAAAGAGAACAGCTGGCTTTCCAGATAATGTTCATAACCTTACAGGACCTTTCAAAATATAGTGCAAGCATGCCAAAGATTATTTCTATCTCATGTTTACTTCACTTTTTATTGTGATAGAGAGGGGACAGTACCAGTGACTGATATGCCCTTCTATTTAGGGCTACTACAAAAACGAAGAGGTTAGAAGGGTCTACCCATGCCTGACCTCTGTATATCAGGAGTTCTTCCCATTGCAAGCCAGTCATAATGGTGCATCCATATCTTTCTGACTGCAGAGCCTATTCCACTTCCTGTGACAATAACCTCCTGAGAGAGGGCAGGAAAAAATAAACCTTAAAGAGATGTTGGAGTCCTATCATTTTTCTTTCTGCCTTTGGTTGACTTACAGTCTCCAGAGAGCAAGGAGACTGAACATGTGCTCCTAAGGACAGAAGGAGTAGGATCCTTGACTAATTTACTATGTTTGGTATTACCCAGACAGTCTGGACTCAGGACACAGAACCTCACAAATACAATTTAATATGTGAAGTGTTTAGTTTTCTGTTGATACTGCATTGTGAATATTCCAAAGCAATACTGCAGAACACACGTGCATTTTAAGGCAGGCTTAGCAGCACCAGTGTCCTACCTAACAGTGAAACCAAAATCAATGTCAGTATTGCCTTGGTCAGAATTAGACAAGAGTGGAATGCTGAGTAGGTGTTGTAATAATTTTTTATTTTTTAATTTTGTATTGAATAGTTGACTTTTCCTTTTGAAGTTATGGAAAACAATTTTTTTGCAAAGATTGTATCAACCTTTGTGTCTATATTTGAGACAAAGACTACTATTTGAAAAGGTAAATCTTTGATTCTCTTAGCGACTGTATATTAAGTCAACCAGAAAAGTCCTTATGAAGGGTGAATGCACTGCTGTATGAAAGCAAATGAAAGACTAGAAGTTCGCAACATGAAATTGTTGATACCTTAAAAATTGCCTAGGGAGTTACAGTGAAATATAGATTCTGCTTCATCAAAATTGAGTTCATCTCTTAAAATCATCTGCATGTCCCCATGTGTCTTTTTCATACATCACCAAGTTATACAGAATTTGAAAAGAGAATCAGAATTCTAGGCAAGGCTGGAAAAAAAGTTTGTCATAGGTTCTTCCTTTTAGTGGTTTCTGGATTGTTTTTTCCCTAGTCAAAACGACATTTAAATTTTAAATAGCATTTTGTTCAAAATTACCTAGGTATGAAATAGTCATCCTGCAAGGAACAAAAATACCGTAGCACAAACTATCAATAGAGAAACAAGAGTTTCTGTTATAAAAAATACATTTTTTTATTTGGACATTACCTTTTGTGCGAACTCAAACTTCTTATTAAATTAGATCCCTAGAAACTTATAATGCTGACTCACTACTGAAAACTGCTAACACCTCTTACACCTTCAACCCGATATTTGATTTACATGGCAATTAACTCTGCTTTTATACCATCTGTGTGGTTAATTAAATGTAAGTGATTCATCTCCAGTGAGAGAGGAAACTATGTGAAGTTTTGGGCTTGCCAGTACAAGAGAGAAGATCCACTAAGATTAGGTGACTGGCACAAATGCGTAAAAGGAGAAATAGAGAGACCTGGACTTTTTCAATATGGAAATGTCTAAGGGGAGATCAAGTTGTCTTTAGTGACTGACTAATGGTGAATTACCAAAAAGACAGAAAAAACAGACTCCTCAGACGTGCTCAAGGAAAGGATGGAAGGCAGCAGTCTCAGCCTGCAGCAAGAGAAACTCTGGTTGAATATAAAGAGAAAAATCCTTAAGTGTTGAGAAGCACTGGAATAAGCTTGTTCAAAGAGGCTGTGGAACTTCCACTCTTGGAAATTTCCAAGTCATTACAGGTCATGGCTGGCCCTGAATCACACAGCCTGACTTCATATTTAGTTCTGCTTTGAGCACAAGGTTGGCTTAGATCTGTGAATGTAATAGCTACATGGGGGAAATACTCTGTCCTTACGCTGTCAGCTTCCTACAAATATTGCATGAGACTTTCAGTATGTTTCAAATCTTGTTTATAATTGTGAATCATTTTGCAGTGTATGGATGACCACTCTTCTTTACTCCAGCCTAGCCCAAAAAGCATTTAAAATAGGGCCAACACAAGGTCTCCTCTATCAGGTAGCAGCTAAATTGATCATGCCATATCTCTGTCAAAAAAAAAAAAAGAATCACTGGGAAGTGTAATGCTATGTCAAGTAGAAATCCGATCCAGTCCTAGAAGAAAAGAAGCCAAAACAGTGTTAGCTTTCTAACTGCGCAAAATATGATTCACGTAGTGAATGTTTTTCCCACTAGTTTACATAACACCATTTTTACAACTTTGCTGTGGCTCAGGAAACATCTCTTGGCCTTACCTTAAGCACGTGCACTTACATATATGTTTGTATTGCTTGCATACTTTTATACATGCATATATATATGTATATTAACCTTAGCAGGAATTGTATACTCTGTTCTCATAACACAAGCCAAACGTGGGTATCAATCTTGTCTCTCACCATTTCTATTGGTGATAGAACACGTAGATATCTAGCCTGAGTGTAAATATTGCATGTGAATAATGTCCTGCATGTGAGTGAGTTCAATTACATCACTCTGTGCATGAAAAATATGCAATTTTGCCCTTTGGTGAACTGCTTCTCATCACTGATTGTCCTTTGGACAGTTTTGCACTGTAAACAGTATGAGTCCTAAGCCTCATTAGTCTCATTATTTGCCCTGCTGCTTTACTGCATTTAAAACCCCGGAGTGGGTACAAAAAGACAGTGTTTGAGGAGGCTATGCAACTCTCCCCCATTGTAGAGCTAGAACTGTGTCTGTTCCACAAGGAAACCTGTTGCCTTTGTTTTGACATGGTCTGTGTAACATGGTAGGCATTCAAGGCTATTAAAAATGAAAATTATTTTCAGAAATCCATGGGGCTCTGGTATCTTGCCTGCCCTTTTCCTGGAAAAGAGAATGAGATCTCCAAGAAAAATATTTCTATCAAGTTTTCCCAGGTAATGTCTTATTTTTTTTACATTTTTCCCTGCACTCACATTTTGAACCACTAGATTTTTTATTTTTACTTGCATTTCTTAAGTTTGCTTACAGCACATTTGCTGCATATTCACAACTTCTTGTCTACATTTCAGGAAAAAAATTCCAACCGTTATTATTGTTTTCTAGTAGCAGACTGCAACGAAGTGTACAGAAACAAGAATCACGGTGTATACACCACTCAGACCCCTAATACACATTTAGATTATGGTACTTTCAAGCTAATGCTCTGAAACATGTATGTGCTATCATAACACTAGCTCCTGTTGAAATGACACAAGACCCAAGGAATAAAATTCGCTCCTCTAACATACGATCCTGAGCTACCTCACATCACCCAGTGCAGGTGGACAGCCTGCATCTCACTGGCTGAGAAAACCTATCTTCTGCTTTCTACCACCATTTTGCTTGCCAGAGAGCAGAGTCTGTTTCCAGTTTAGCAGAGGAACTAATGCTACACTCAACCAGTATTCAATGGGGAAAAAATCCTTTTTCAGCTCAGTCCAAGAACAGCTGACCTTTGGCTTCTATGTGTCTCTATTCTGATTTGTCCATAGCCACTGAGCTGTTTCCCTGCATGGTAGGATACCAGTGTACCGGATGAGAATGCTTTCTTTCAATATACTGGTTTCTGAATCTTTGACTGCATCTGTGAGCAACCATGGTGAACTCTCACCTAGTTTCACAGACCCTGTCTATCCCCTGAGTTTTCTGCCAAAGGCTAAGCAAAGATGCAGAAAGATGGAGCAGAAAGGCTGTCAAATTTTAAGGAACAATAAAAGTGTGATCTCCACGATGTTTAGTAAAAACTTTTGTAGAGTTTTCACAAAACTGATAGTGCTACCACAGCAAGAATTCACCCACTAGGAATGGTTGATGACTTCAGCACAGAACATCTGCAGTGAAGGACATTAAAGGAAGAGTTTCCTTTCATCTGGATCCAAGAAGCTGCGATCATTGCTTGCCTGTGCGCTGGGGAGGGAAAAAAAGAAAAAAAAAAAAAAAAAAAAAAGACAAACATGATGNTAGTGAAGTTCTACAGTTATCCTGCAAAAGAAAGGAAAGAAAATGAATATCTTCAACTGAAGTATTCTCTATCACCAACAATGAAATAGATCTGCAGGCCATTAGACTTGCTCCAGCATAGGATGGGGAAGGTACTTGGGTGTTTGGATGAACTTTCAGCTGAACCAGTTCAAGTGTGCATAGTGTTTGTTCAAGCTAAGTATTTTATAAAACTAATCAGCTGAAGCCCTTAGAAAATAATCTTCGGTGAAGCAGCTTGCTGTGAGTTCATCAGCAAAACACAAATCTGGCTGCGGGCAAGGTGTTATGGTGACTGCATACTGTTTTCTGGATTCTTCTTCTGTTTTACTTAGTACACTAGATTCTACAGTTCAGAGTATCGCTAGGAAAGAAATGTAGAAGGCTTTTCTTTGTTACTTACCAAAGTCCAGTTGAAATTCATTTAGAAACAAATCATTACTGAATAGTGCCATAGATTATTGGACAGACAAAACAACTCTCCAACAAACCACTTTCCCAGGAAATATTCTCTGTTGTGATCACACTAACATGTGAAATGTTGTGTTCTGATAAGCAAATAAAATTTTCATCATGTTGTAATACCAAACGGTGTTATTGTCAGATTGCTAAAGATGACTATGAAATATTCTTTTATACCATGAAATTGTTGATCACTCAGTGATGAAATACTTGAAATGTTAGCTTCAGCTGAATTTGTTTCTCAGCCTCTTTTCAGACTTCAGTGTTCCTAGGTTTAAGTGAGCTATGCACATTAATTGCACTCTAATTTTAATATAGCCCAACCCATTAAAACACTAGCATTGCATTCATTAAGTCCTATTTCCTTGCAAATAGAGCATAACACACGTAGGATTTCAATACCATAGTTAGCTCCCCATCTTCACAGCTCTAAGTAGATAGTGTACAAATGTCTCAGTAGAGACCATTAACCTGTTTTACAGGTATGTGTATGTTTCTCTTCCTGAGGTGTTGATGACTCTTGTCCCTCCATAGCTAAGTCAGCAAGAACATCTTAGTGATACAGAATTAACTCCAAATATTCACCAAGGCTGATGAAAATCAACTTTGATTATAATGTGTTTTGAATGGAGACTTTATCTTGTAGTGATGTAATGTTACTGCTAGTATTTTTAGTCTGATTTCCTAGAAAGCAACCGTAATAACTACTAAAACAGAGCTAATTTTATTTTTTTTTCCATTAGAAATGTGTAGGGTTCATGCAAATGGGACTGTTATTGCTATAAAACTTTGAGGCACTCCCAGTGACTTGGATGTGCCTTCTAGCACGTACACAAAGGAAATTAAGCTTTCTCTTGCTGGTTCTTGTACTCAGGGCCTTCACTTTAATCTTCAAAGGCCTTCATTAACTCAATCTCATCTTCATAAAGAGATTTCTCCCTCCCGTCTGGAAGTTTATTTGTAACAGTTCTATTTCTTAGTTTTGCCAAACCACTGAACTTAAGCATATAACATGTGAAAGCAGAGAACAGAATTTTCTCAGCTACCTCCTCACATCTTTTCAGCAGAGGGACATGGGAATGCCCACAAACCAGTAATCTCTGAGGCCAAAATGTCAACTACATTTTCACAATTGTTTGCATGCACACCCAGCACACCCAGAAGAATAAAAATAGTGATAAATACATACAGGAAATCTTTGGGGAGAGGTGGGGAATAGGTAATGTCGGCAGAGAAAAGGAGGAATGGAGGAAAAGGGCCACAACTGCTGTGAAAGTTGACCATCAGTCTCACATTTGCTTATGAGCACTCCCTTGGCCAATGTGAAAATCTAGCAATGAGGAATGATTGCAAAAAGTAGAATGTCCTTGGAGAAAAAAGCACAGTGAGCATATAGGGAAAAGGTCTTAAACATCTTATAGGACAGGATTTTGTCCCTCGCCAGAAACCTGGACTCCATGACCTTTTACAGTTGTGAGTTTTATTCAAACTCTGACATAGAGAATGGAGTCTGAAGTGTAAGAAAGCAGATCAAAATGACAGTTTTTTGAGGTTATATGAAAAATGGCTGGTTTCCAGAGCATTTTTTCTACTGGCAGAAAAAAAGGTAATTTCTGCTGCTGCTAAAATCTTTCTACCTTTTTGAATAGCTAAAAATAAAGCCGAATAACCCATAGTTGATATCCATAGGTGTCTAATTCAGACAATGAGTGGGCAAACTTAAAAATCAGGTAGGTATTTGCATATGCAGTTTTCATGTTATAAATATTTGTGTGTCTCTTCTCACCCAATGTGTACATATTATGAAATGCAAGAACCCTTCAATTTGCAGAATATGAAATCAAAACCAGGGCCAAGTCAATGTTTAAAAAATACTGAGGAGAAGAATGCAATGAGTGATACTGGACACCTACACTCCATTTGCATTATGCACGAATTGCTATCACACCATCTCTGCCATAAAAGTACTATATACACCCTTAATAAAATAAACTTCAATCCTTTGAATTGTATAATTTTTTTCAGCTTTTCTAAAGACAAGACAGCATGGATGATGCTGTACATTCTTCTATTGTGGGTTTTTTCTGTCTTCTTACAACTTTATTTTTTTTCACTTGTGTTTGCATGTACACCAATTACTTTTGTCTTGTAGGTATGTTAGTACATCTGTTCTGTCATCAGATAATGTGCTAATGCCATTGCATTATCTGTTCAAAATGTGAAACCAAGGGAAGAGTGGTGAAAAATTTCCTACTTCTAGGGGGAAAAGTACACTAAAAGTTTTCTTACTAAAAAAAAGGCCTAAGAAAATAAGAAATATGAAAAAATCATCAAGGTCACACAAATAGGTTAGTTTACAAGAGGAAAGACTCAATCTCTTCCCACAGTGCTGCAGCTACCTCGTAACAATGTGAAATGGCAAAGACACATAAAGATGCCCAAAGTACAATCACCTTTTTATTTTTGCTTGCTGAATGACATCTTTATTCCTCTGTCACCAGCTACTTCTGCACTCTACAGGCTCTGCTTTAAAGTACAGAAGGTGAGTAAAGTTTGCCATCTCAGGGAAATCAACAGTCACTTCAGATACCTTACAGCCTTTTCTGATAGGAATGAGCTAAGGAAGCAGAGGCCACAGTAAGGACCTTTTCCCACAAGGGCTGTTAGCTTTGCACAAGGAAGGTTCTCAGCACACTCACTGCTCCCCAGCCACAGCATGGCAGGTTTTCCCTGCCCTGTAGGTGATGCAGTCTTGCTTCTCGATCAGATTTTCCAAAAGATATTGAACCAACCTCCAGCTATCCAGCTGAGATCATTAGAATGTGTCTTTTTTCCCCTTCAAAAAAGTCTGAGTGCAGATTCACAATGCTCTGCCTTATATTTTCATCAATTCTAGAAAATTTTTGAGCAGCTTGTCTGAAAAATCCCATTTCTGAACATTTTCTTTGCTTGTTACAAGGCATGTTAGGCCTTCTGCTTCAGGTAGGCTAGTTTGATTTTGTTGCTTTAGTGGAGCACCTGAAAATCTCCAGTCTGATAAAGAGACAGCAGCTTTGCACGCTTCAATCTTTGCATCAAGACAATTTAATATCATTTCTAAACAGAGGACAAGGCAAAGTAACTTACACAGAAACTGAGATGGGGGTTTTTTGATAAATTTAATGTTTTCTTTGGAAAAATGAACAAGCAAAGCTTTGAATAAAGGCTAAACAACGATATAACCAGAAAGTTTGTCAGGCAAGAGCTGCATAATACTATGTTTCAGAAAATCAGTACTTATTCTTTATACAGATCTAAAAGCATCCTGTTTTCTTCTATAATCATAACATAATTTTGTCTGGAAAATAAACCTGATACCTAGCATTAAAGTTTAATAGATAAGAAAATCCAGATTTACCCCCTGCATTGTCCTTTGCTATTCCTCAAGTAGTTAAAAGGCATCACATTGTAGGGCTTCAAATGCACCCATTCATTTTTATCTGACAAAGAAGGTAAAGCATTTCATCTGAGAGCTGAATCTAAAAGCTGAAGTGAATGTATTTAGGACAGAACAAAACAGACTTAGACTGGGTGAAACCTCAAATCCTGTGGCAAAATCACCATTGATTTCATAGAGCCACAATCTTAGCTTTCAATCACAGCACAGACAGCTGACATTGCACAGCTTTTTGAAGGGGACCAAAGATTAAAAACTGAACATTCGAGATACAGTCAAATCAGTTGAACTCTGAGCTGACATTCAGCACATGGGTTTATTCAGCAGAGGAAAATTATAGATGTGACAGAACTTAAGTGTGGTGTGAAGAACAGTCAAATGCAGTCTCTTTTCAAATCAAAATCCCAGTCTTTCTCTTTAATTTGATGCACAAAAAATCCCTCTCTGTAATTTTCACAGGCTATAATAATTTAAGGATGATCTTCTAGTCTGGAGAGTTGTAATCTTCTGAAATACTTACCATGCCATAAGGATAACAAAGATAACTGAGAATGGGAGAGAAGTGAGGGGAAAAAATAGGGCAATAACAGTGTGCACATCCAGGCAAAAAGCAGCAGGGAAGACCAGAGTTCCTTTTGGACAATTCTAGCAAATTTTAATGTGTTTGCTTCCATAGTACTACAGTGCTTAATGTTACAGCTTTTAATATGCCAGAAATAACAGAAAAATATATATCTTGTATGCTTTCTAAAGCAATTGATTAAAGAAGAAATAGCTGATTCTTTTGATGGAAAGTACCCTGAACATAGTATGGAGCTTAAAGAATAGGGAAGGATGCAAATCCTTCAGTGTAGTAAATACTTTGCACTTCCAGCTGACATAAATTAAAAAGGTCTATTGACTTCATTATAGTAGTCTGCGATCTTGAATAAGTATTTAATTGTCTTCTGAAGGGGACCTGGTGACATCTGGAATAGCAGCCCCTCACTTTCTGCTCTGAAGAACACTGGCTTTTTTGAGCATCTTGGCAATGAAATGGAGAAATCTATTGATATTGATAAACATTACACAGAAAATTACTTCCTTAAATTAAAAATGGCTTCCCAATGAAAATAAGTTTTGTGCAAAAACGAGGCATGGTTAAGGTATTTTTTATTTATACCATTAGTTTCATGGCACAATTACTAGTACTTACACATTTTCAGAAGAATGTTGAGATTCAATATAAGAAAAAACTTATTACATGGAAGACGTTGATAGATTTTCCATAAATACATCACGAAGTGTAGAGAAAATTAGTGTATTTGGAACTGAGTAGGATACAAGTAATACTGCCGTTTCAAAATGATTTTGAGTTCCCCGTAAGTGTAACATTACATTCCAGTGAGGGCATGTTCATTTAGGCCTGATCCTCGTGACTTAATAATACACCTATTAACTGCAAACACATAACAAATTTCACTGCAATCACAGTTAAAATCTAACCTGTGCCTCGCTCCTTGGGGGAACAAGGGCCTAAGGCTAACTGGATCATCAGCATGGTTTCTGTAATATTCTTAGAGGAGCCATCGGAGTCAGCAGCTGGTGGAGAGCGAAGGAGGGTGGCAGCTCGGCTTGCAGCGGTGTGCCTGAATGTCAGACAAGGTCTTTGAGCGGGAAGAAAGATGCTGACGGTCTGGGAAAAAGGAAAACCATGTCCACAGCACTTAGTGGAGAGCGAGAGACTGGGGGAAGTGAGAATTAGATGGATTTGTACATAATGCAGGAGGAAGAAAGAGCACAGAGATTTCTTCAGGGTATTGGAATTAGCCTTCGCATCTATAATATTCATTTAGTTTTGAAATCACAGTGAGCTTGGTGTGTTTGAGGAAACTATTACCAAAAAAAAAAGTTTTTATGTAAGAAGTAATATTTTCCTTATGTTTTCTGTAAAATCAACAGCCCTATTTTCAAACACCAGTAAAAATCTGATTTACCTGGGGATTTAAATGTTAGTTTTAGGCTACGGAGACAGTTCCTGGTCCTTCAGGATTTAGAGAAGGGAAACAATTTTGTACAGATTATCAACACCATTATTAAATATTTATTTGCATATATAATCACATGTAGGAATGCTTGTGGTGTTGGGCACTCAAAAAATGCTACGCACAAAAATAGTGCGGGGGGATATTCAAATCTAATTCTATAAGGGTGGTGAACATTCCATAGCATGTTTCAAAGACTAACTTTTGAAGCAATTTCCAGGAGTCAACCCTTTTGCTCCTTTATATTTTTCTTAAATAAAATGGGCTGCTCTTCTCTTTCAACACTGTAATTATCATTAGCCTCAGAAATCACTTTGCAATTCATGAAGGTCTGAATTCTTCATGTTCACTAAACAAAACCTTAATATAAATAAAAACACTTATGGCAAACTCACTCCATGGTAATTAATAGCCTAATTTATATCTGTTTAATATCTGAGATACATGTGTAAAAGTCAAGTTTCTCTTTGCATTGTTTTCTTCTTACTGCTCAAACTTGCACACTGGAAACTCAATAGTCAGCATTGGCCTACAGTAAATTAAAAGCAATCTGTGGTAACTATTTTGTCTGAAGCAGACAAAAGCAATAGATGTGGTCTTTTTTTTAGATTTTGGACAGATAAAAAGCTCCCTAGGTTTCTCAAGTAATTTACATTTCTGAAGCTCAAATAGTTAAAGCAGAAAAGAAGTATCTTCCTGCCAGAGCACAGCACAGAGAGGTTCCTTGCAGCAGCAGCAAACTATTCAGTAGGTATTTTCATGAATGGTCATGAAAAGGGAGGGACAATTATCCCACAGCTTCCCTTGAGTAACTGAATAACCCTCCAGGGAAGCAGTGCCTCTATAATCCTCCAGTGCGTGAGTCAGCATCAGTGTGTGGGAGAATTGTTTTCTTTTTTACAGCTCACAATAGAAATTAGAAAATTTGGAAAATTTGCAACATTTTCAGATTTACAAATGCAAGTTTCTGGAGGTTTTTCATTGTTGGTTTTTTTTTTTTTAAGTTTTTCATCACTACTTATAGACCCTTTTGCAGTAAGTTAGAGGCTTAAAATTATATACGTACTGTAAATATGACCCTGGCATCATGACTTCAGTTGTGCATTGAGAATGGAAAAGGGGAATATAATTTATTGCATCTGTTCTGTACTGAGAAGGCAGAAAAAAACAGTATGAAGAAGACTGTAATGCAGTCTACTTAGTTTCCACATCTTTCCTCAAACAGATGGTTTATAAACACTGTCCCTGAAAGCACTCCTAGGCTAAAGAGAAGAGCAGATGTAATAGATCCTCCAACTCTTTTTTTTCTTTTTCTCTGGTGCTCTGACCATGTACAATCGTGAATCATTGTGACCCAACAGAGTGTTTCACCCACAGCAAGTATCGTCCTAAGTTTGCATGTGAAGAAAATGGAAGATAAAAAACTAACCGAATTATCCTCCGTATATCAGTTAATCTGTGGCAGATCAGGACATTAAACTTTGACTTTCCGAATCCTAATCCTCTGCTTATCAAATTAGGCAGTTTCCATCCAACCTATCCTGTGGTGCATAGTATCTGCTAACAGCTCACCTTTACTAGAGGAGCTACAGGAAATGCTCCAGGAACTGTGACAGAGCAATATATTTGCTTCTTAGTATTTGCTGTCTGATTGATAATATTGATGGCTAGTTACAACTCCAGTAGGACATGTATCTTGAACTTTTTCTGTTTGTACCCTTAGCCATATTACATTGGTATGTAATGGCGTTGCTTCTTTAAGGCATTCTATCCATCACTAAATTATGCATGCAGTCAGTAGCTGTTCTGATTAGCTACATGCAAATACAGGTTGAATTACAATGGAAAACTGCCTCTGTATATATAGTTAGTGATGACTTTATTAGTGCTTTGTACACTGGAAAAGAAAGGACTTTCAGAAGGGAACTTTTTTTTTTTCTTCTGGAAAATGACATTTTATGAAATCAGAATTAGTGATGTGAAGACCCATGAGGAATTATTCAGAAGCCTGTTCCACTTTCTGTCTCTCATTTCACCTCTGGTCCCTCTTTTATAGGACTCCATCATGTGAACCACTTGAGACTTAAAAATACCATATTCTCACACTATGCAGATAAGCTTTCACTCCCTTCCCATTTCTTTAAAAATTCATTTTAATGTATCTTGAAAAACTTTCTTCTCTAGGAAAGCAGGCTTTTGAATTTTGAAAACATGTCCATCCATGTATATGTGTCAGATCAATGATTCTATGCAGCAATAGCTGGCAAGGCTCAAGGTTTCATTAGCACCAAATAAGAGTCAAAGAATTAGTAGAGCCAAACAATGTTCCAAGTGTTTTTCTTACTAGCCCTATACAACCTTTCTTGCATTCTGTGTTGTTTGCTTCTGTTGTGATTTGAAAAATGTCACAGGAATACATCATACCCAGGCCAAGTATTAAATGAAAACCATATACTATACCAGTATCACTGAGAATGACAACTTGAAAAGAAACCAAATCTGTTAATAGTTTTTGGGTAGCAGCAATGGCAGTGCATTTCATAGGTAGCCAAAGTTCCCAACTAAAAATATTTTGGAAAACTGCATTCTGGTGAAATTAGAAAAATTTCCCATGAGAATAATGTTCTTAACAGCAATAGTAAAGTTTCTATAGGGAATTCTAGAGCTTTGATCTTTAAACCTCCCCCATAACTTTCTCCTTATTATCTTTGTTTTTCAAAGTAGCAATGGAATTCTGAAATAATATATTAAGAATGAGCAAAAAGCAGATTTCTTACTGAATAGTGAATGCAGTAAATATTTCAAAGTTTCTCCATGAGCTGAGGAGAACTGAAGGACATGCAGCCTTCCAAAAACATGCCATGGGCACAAACTGGCACTTTTATAAGATGTAGTCCCTCTTTGGCCTACAGAGCTGGCTAAACATGAGTCAGCTCTTCAGGATATCAACAGTATAACAGCTGCTGATCGAGAACAGATTATTAAGTACTGATCCTAGGACTTCCACTGAAGATACTGTGTTTACTAGAACTGCTTAAAGCTCGATGTTCTATGTGTTGAATATTGTGTTTAATGATTCTTGGAATTTGTAACATTTTTACTTGCACAGTTAAGCCTTTATCTTTCCTTACCAGTTGAGGAGTCGGGAAGTTGCATAAAGATAAAATACTATTGCAATATCAATAATAACATATAATGTGTTTCCATAAATAATTTTGTCTATCAGATATTGCAGGTGTCTGTTGTCATGTAATCTAGAGCTTTGACAATATAGCTCAGTATATTTTCTTTGGGTTTATTTCTCATTCGAGAACCGCCAACTCTTCTTGTTTTGAGCCTAAAATCAAAATTTCATATTTTGGGATTACATCTGCCATCAATGCTTGCCTTTCTACTTTTCTGCTTGCCCATGTATCATAAGCATTGTCAGCTGGATATAGGTATAACTGATCAACTGGATAAACAGATGTCTGTCTGGCACAGCTACTGATTTCAAACTTGTGGACTAGATTCAATATTTCTTTCTCCCTTCTTCTGTTTGGACTGGTTTTGAGCAGAAGCACTACTAGGAGCAGTGCAGGCTGATAGGGGAACAACATGCAAAGAACCAAATCCTCATGAACAGAACTTTGCACAGTTAATAAACCATTCACTTTTTTCTTTGAATTATCCTTTCTTTTGCATCCTGGACCATGTTTATTGCAAGATTTTTATTTTTTTTTCAAATAAATTTTAGTCTGAGAAAGTAAAGAGTGACTCTAATACTGTTCAGCTACATGTGTTATACCAGGCTGCCACACAGGATGGCCTGTTTTTCACAAAACAGCAACATATTTTTGGGTCTTCCTAGGTTTTCTTTTCAATTTTGTTGCTTTTCTGTAACAGCAGAGACTATATTGCAGTGTGGAATGCTACAGGGGTATATCAAGGAGATTTTTATTAAATCATAGTGATGTATATACACAAAACAAAATTCTGCCACAAGGCAAATCTCATTCTTAAAGCCTGTAGTACATTATTAGACTTGCAGTACACATGAGGTAAGGAAGATCTAGAAAATCGTGTTAAATACCGTACAAAACAACTGATTACAAAACATTCCTTCCACTTTCAGAGAGAAATATTTATGGTTGATTTTTAACTGAATAATGAGTTTGATTTGAAAATACATCACAATTCTTGGTTAGTAGTAAGGTGGCCTCATGAACCCTAGAGTATGGCTATTAACAATAAGTAAAAAAAAACACCAACAGGGTTTCTGTGTTTCTGTGTTTCTTTCAATTGCCTAAGGCTCCTCTCATTTCTTGATAGCTATTATTTATTGAGTTGAGAACAAAATTATTAAAAAGGCATGAAAACACATTATTTTGTTCTGCTTCTCTTTGCCTCCTCCCAGAAAATACAGGTAATTCAGACAATTTTAAGATTATACACTTCTGTTCTTTCTCTTGATTGCATAGCATGTGTTTGTATAATGCCACTCTGCAAGAGAGAAAAATGAGAGCCTAAAGAAGACATAGCAAGTTCTATAAAATACTGATTAATGTACTGAAGCTACAGGTTCCCTCCCACTGAAATCACAGTGGATATATGTTCATGGGGACTAATTCTGTATCACTGAAGATTCTGGAGGCAGAAATGGATTCTTCCTGAAATCTCTAAGTTAGTGAAGGTCTAAAATTTTTTTTCTTAAAGAAGTTTCTGTTTGTGAAGATGACTAACAGTGTCCTGTGGGACTATATATCGGAACCATTTTCTTGAGTTTACTCCAAGTAGGAAGACAGAGGCTGTATCAAGGAATCAGTTTCCTTTATAAATAAATAAGTTGGAAGTATGCAAGTATTCATTCAGACTTAATAAAAGTTTTGGAAGAATAAAATTTACCCATTGATTTTTATAACAATTTATGCTGAGTCATTTCCAGCACTGTGGGAAGCTACATTCTAAGAGACAAGAGCAGGCCTGTTCTAGAAAAAAGATTAAGCACATGGATATGCCCTGCATATAGGGTTTCTATTTTTCCTCAGACTACAAAGTTAAATAATTAGCACTTTCATTTACAGGTTAATCAATTAAACAATGCTACGAGTATGCAAGGTGTTTTTCAGAGTAAAACAAGATGTTTGAGTTTTCCTTTAGCTATGGGATATCAAAAAAATAATAAAAAAAAAAAGGCAGTATGCATCCAGACCGAAAATGAGCAAAAAACTCTTACACACTGCAGCCCAGCAGGTGAATCTTACTCTGGATTGCATTCACAGGAGCTGACAATGATGTGGGAGGTAATCGTACCCTCTACTTGATCCCAATAAGATGAAAAACATTTTCCTCCCTCCCTTTGGTATAAAATGTTACTGCAAAGAAGGTGCTGAAGATAGTTTTTTAGGGCCAATGCGATAGGAAGAAACATAAATTACCTTACATTATACAAAAACTATCTCACTGAGTACAAGAGAAGGCTTCTGTTTGGGTATTAAGGTACTGAAATTGTTCTATGGAATTTGTGAATCTCCTTCACCAGACGGCTTTAGGCTGGGTGAAAGAAACATCTGCCAGAATGATCTTAGTGTAGACTATTGACCAGCTTCATTCCTAAGGACTGGAGTACATGGTCTTCCGAGTTTCTGTATTTCTTCTATGAATCTGATGAAGCTTACCACCAACTGAATCTCTTCTTGTTACACTTCCCCTTGCATAATTTTTTTCTTGATCTACAAACTTCATGTTTGTAATACTCTGAGTGTACAGGGATTCAACTGGCTTCCTATTATTTGAGTATTCTTTTCACTGCTGCATTTCTGAAGACGAATTTTCAGTGCCTTTCTCTAAATTCATCCAACAAATCTGAGCAGAGATAAAGGCCAAGTAAGCAGCAGCTTATAGCCCTGATGTCCAGTACAAGTGCTAACTCTTCCCTTTTTCTTGGCTGTGCTCCTACTGACAAAACTGCCACGTATCTCATCTCTTCCTCTGGCAGCAGGATCAAAATGAAAGATGTGCTATTTTCAGAGTTTTTCCTGTAACATAGTCATGACAGAGTATGAAAATCCCAGTTAAACTCTTCAAGGCATTTCGGCAGAGGTTCTTGGAAGCGTCAGTGTTTCTTAGATATTACTGTGCTACCGTGGTTCCTTCTAGTACAATTTGCCACAGCCTGAGAGGTGCATGCAGGAACTATCAGGCTGCCTCACATAGCATTGTTGGGACAGCGCCAGATATCTGCCCTGTCTTATAAGATGTGCCTTACATTGGAGGTGCATGCCTGCACATGATAGCTCAGAGCAATCTGTAGTACTTATGTGGAGAAATGACATCAGGGATGCTCTCATTCACCATTTGCACACAGTCTCTGGCGTGTCAATGCAATGTTGAGCATTAGAAAGTTTAAGGAGTTTGGATTCATACACTACAAAGTACAGGAAAATAAACTGGGACTTTGGCTTTAATAGTCTTCGCTACTATCTTTGCTTTTCCTTAATTGAGAGTTGTCTAAGTTCTCATTCACTTACGTGCTCATTAGTAAAGTCTCTAAAATTTTAGTTATGAGTATGCTGGAATTGCCTCATTTTTAATGACATCCAAGTCTCAGGAGCCAGCTGATACACAGCTCCCTCAGTCTTTGCAGATGAGGTTCTCTCCATCTGTGTTGCTCAAGTGAGAAGCACTTTAGACCACATCTACTGGAAAAGGCCCTGCACAGAATATAGAGGCTGGTAGTTGCAGTATCTCAAATCTCTGACAATTTAAGCCTTCACAGAAGGAGGAACAAGGTCCAGAATACATTTCCTAAGAGTACCTGATAGTAGGCTGGACTGGAATTCTCTTAACTTCTACTTTCCAGGGAATAATTAAATATTCATTAGGTCTAAGGAAGGAAAGAAGAGCAATATGAGATTGAATACTAAGGGACCAGGCCTTAGGCTTCTTGTGGAATAGAGTATTTCTTCTCAAATATTTAAACTTTGAATTGGAAGAGAGAGCAGAAAGTGAGATTCTTCTCCCAGATGAAAATCATAAGGACACAGTGAGCTATGGTGACATGGGTTTTTTATCTAGGGCACAGTGAATATTTAACGTGTCTGGGAGGATGGATATAGCTTCCACAGGAGTGACTGAGAAGAATCTTCTCTTTTCCACCTCAGAGTACCATCAGATCATTACTAACCTCAGTAATTTGGGGTAGAAAATGTAGGTTCAACCTCTTTATAGCACAGGAATGAATATATTCTAGTTGCACTTTTTTTACAAAAATACTCAGACAAGTCCACCTATGGAGAAGAGCCACTGCTAAGGTCATACTTGGTGAGAAGGATTGCCAGAAAAGATTCACACCAACATGAAGTCTGGTAGTTTGAAACCAATATGGAAGTAGGGGACTCCACACAGGCTAAAGATGTGATCTCATTAGTTTCTGTTGGCTAAAATGTGCTATCTGCTTGGCTCACTGAATTTGGGGGAATCACATGCCTAGAACCTATACTTTTCTTTATGAAGCAATGCGTAGCATCAACCAGGGATGAGGTATCCTGAAAGCTGGGTTCTTCCATAGCAACTTAAAACTTCCTTATGAGCCTAGATCTGGATTTCACATTTTCAGTCTCCACTACGCATGACTGTATTTCAGGAACGAAAGATAGAATTGTTGCTATTTTATACTGTTGCTAAGAAGTCAAGTTTTCTGGATGTCTTCCAGAGGTGAGTGTTAGCTCAATGGGTCACTTGCCAAGAAAACTCTGCTTCTTGTACATACAAGTTCTACTCTCATGATTCATGGTGTCGCTATTTCAGTGGTTGTAGCTGTAACGAGAGATTATGGCCACACTTGCACTGCCCTTCATGTAACACGAATCAAGGGATCTGCAATCTTGAATGGGAGGTAGTAATTATAATCTAGTCAAATAAGACTTAGGCACCAATTAAGTTTCAGGTGAGCCCTCTCAGTAGATGTTATTTGAAACTGAATGGTCAACAATTCTTGAGTCATTCAAGTTCATGGTTTCAGGGTGAGGTATAGAAGACTTTTCTCAACAGTCACTAAATTGTGTGGCCACAAATGGACCAAAAATTCACACTGAAGGTTACTGTCTGCAGTCATGTACATGAAAGGAACTCTCTCCTTGCTATGAGCCTTTGAGTATTCACAGAGCTAGACAATTTTACTGTTTATTCAACTTTTCAGGAGAAGAGACAAACAGGTCCTTGTAAAAATTTTTAAAAAATACTGAAAGAAAATTTTTGTGTTTAAAAAAGACTCTTTCATTTAGAAAATAAGCCTGAACAAAGCATTTCAGCTCTTCACAATTGAAAGTGATTTAGTTCCATATGAAAATATTGGACGAAAGAGAAGAATATTTTCTTTAACTGCACCTCCATCATGCCATTTCTGACTCCTCTCTCGAGTTTGAGAAACAGTCGGCAGCAGCAGTGAATCATCTGTGCTTCACACAGCCCTGTTTGGCAAACAGCAAACAGCCATCTCGTGGGACTCTGCTCTATTTTGCACGTTTATCCCTGCTGGAAGCCCTAGCTAAAATAAGGAACACTACATCTGCAATGTGCATTTATTCTGCTTCCTCACAAAATAAGTGTAGGTGGATGTAAAACAATCTTTTAGGGGTGGAAGGCAGGACGTTTGGGGAGTGAGAATATCTGAAGAATCTAAAATTTTCTGAAGGCTCGTGAAGGGTATGAGGCAAAAGTGTGGTCAGCAGAGGAGTTTATATGGAAACTTGCTGGACTCCTTGCAGGAAACACAAAAGGGTTTATGTAGTCAAAGGTTATGTTAAGGGTGAACCCACTCTGCAGTGTTTATTCCTCCAGTTTGGGTAGTTTACTCAGTTTTCGAGTATGTGAAACTTCCAGTAGCTTCTCAAAGAAGCCTCTCCCTCAGCCCCCCCCACTGCCACCAAAACCTGGCTACAGAAAAACCAATACAGTGAAATAAGAAAGTTTATCCATACTTCATTTTCTATTATTTAGTTGTTTGCAGAGTCACTAACTTTCCATCATTTCTTTCTTAACAAACTGAATTTATCCCAGGACTAGAAGTAGACATTCTAGGAATTTTATAATATAAAATATACCAGCTACTGAGTGAAGTAACTGTAGTCGAAAAAAGTCATGTTTTCTAGAGGATGTGGAGCAGTGTGTGACTAAATCTGGCAAAGAATTGAATACTTGCATTTTCCATTGATGTCCACTCTCAGGTCTTCACTTTATAAATGGGAAGTTGTCTGAAGAAATATTGCAATCTAACAGTGAGTGAGTAGATTTAAAAGAGATTAAAAAATTAATGACATAAGGAAGCACATAGCCTGAAAGAATGATGCCTTTAATGTGTCTTGATACTTTGCTGTGTATTCAGAGCCACTCTACTAAGTGTATTGGGTCTGCTCTGCTTCATCAATCCTATAACCCAGAATTATTTTAGTTGTGCTGTTAGGCAGGTAATTTTGAGGTTCTTTTCCTCCTTAAAAGTCCTAATAAATGGATAATCAGTGCAAGCCCATCTCTAATCACTCTTCTGTGACTATCTGTGATTTATCAGCCTTCCAGTACCAAAACAGGGCCTACAAGGGAGCTGGAGAACTGTTTACAGGGGCTTGTAGTGATAAGGCAAGGGGGGGTGGCATCAAACTGAAAAAGAGTAGGTTTAGATTAGATATTAGAAAGAAATGCTTTACTGTGAGGGTGGTGAGGCACTGGAACAAGTTTCTCAGACGAGTTATGAGTGCCCTGTCCCTGAAAGTGTTCAAGGCCAGGCCATATGTGGCTCTGAGCAACCTGAACTAAGTGGAAGGTGTCTGTGCCCATGGCAGGCAGGCTGGAACTGCATGATCTTCAAGGTCCTTTCAAACCTCAACCATTCTATGTTTCCCTGATCTAGAGAGAGAATGACATTAATTCTGTTGCTTCCAAGGGTGTCTTGTTGAATCAGTCTGTTCCCTTCTTGACAGCCTGTTCTCTATATCCCCTAAAACAAAAGGCACTGGACGTTGAACTGCCAGCTCTATCTAAAAACACATTTAACATTTAACTGGAATCAGTTCATTCACTAAGTGAAAGTCACCTTGAAATGCTCTGAATATCCTTGATTCCCTCAAATATGCACTGGATTTCCTAATTCAGTGATTATTGCTTGTAATAACATCAAGGGAAATGCACAAGAAGAAGAAAAGTGTTAATGATGGCTCACAAAAGGAGGTTTCCAGCAGCAGTTTGATCAAAAGAATCCAAGTCATTTAAGATCAGGAATAAATTGTGGAACTCTTTTTTATCTATTCCAGCTTGTGTCTCACTGTGCAAAGCAGTGTTATCTCCAAGGTATCTTTCTGTTTCACCTAGCGATATAACTAGCTCAGGAAGTAAAGAGCAGCAGGATGCAGGGAATTAACAGCTATGAAAATTTTCACCATTTATGAAACTTTTTGAAATAATAAGCTGAAGCACTAAAAAGACAAAGGTTTTAATTTTCAATTTTACTTTTTTAAAAGAGGCTTCGGGTTTTCCTAATTTCTTCTACGAATGAAGTTCAATGAGAAAATAAGAGACATTTTTTCCATTTGTTGTAGATTGATAAAAATGTGGTGGCTTCCTCACTGCTTTGCCCTAGTGCTCGTTTTCTTTCACCCTGTAGAAGGCTCAGACTATTTGTTCCGCGAAGGAGGGATTCTGGATTAGCTGGGATGAGATGTTCTCATGAAAATATTCAAATATGCAATTATTAGCTGATAAGTTCTTACATGTTCTTAGAGCGCACTAAATAATAAGATGACTCTGTTGTCCTGCGGAAAGCCAGGCTATAATCTTCCCTTTTTCTGTTTCAAGAAGTCAGTTGAGATATGTGCAAAGGACATGGGCAATTTAGGACAAAAAGAGGGATGAGGTAAAACGCCGCCGTACGATTTATGCATTGTTGAGTGGGTGTAAATTACAGTGGATGGCATCTGAGTTTCTGGTAGCCAACCTCCCAAACGAAATCCAGCTACTTCATGACTGTGTCTAGAGAATAGCAGCTACAGTCTCCTTGGCCTCTTTCTTCTGTCCAGGGGTTAGGCCCTCGAAATACAAAAGCTTTCCCTGAAACCTTTTGTCTTTAGGCAAGAGCAGAAGGGAGAACAGGCTCCTAAAGGTCAGCTGCATGTGCAAGTGTATCCCTTGTCTCTCCTGTGAGGAGCATCTGCCAAAAGTTTTCTATTCTTGGAAATGCATGGATTTAACAAACCTCCAAATTCTTCACTTGTAAAACCAGAAAAAAACTCTTCTGCCTCTTATGTGTTACTAACAGGAATCCCCCATGTCATCCCTACCCCATTTTCAAACCTTAGGGATATTCTGTGCAACAGGAGCCAGATGGGGAGGTAATTGTCATTATCCATTGCAATGTCAATGTAACTGCTTTCATTATCACTGTGTGCTGTAAAAGTGAAGGAATGGCCAAGTCATAAAGCCTTTGCTTGTCCATCTGAATGCCTGAAGAAGGGAAGGCAGCCTTGCAACCAAGCTTTGTCAATGATATATTTTAGTCTTTGCATCATTTTATTGCTTTAAAAAGCGGCAGCTGTATTGTTTCATGTGTGAAATACATAATTTGAAGTCAAGAACACATAAACTGAAGATATATTGAGATATTTACTAGACTTAAAATCCAGACAATCCTTGCCACAAGACTGACAACCAAAAAATTTCAACAAGAAAATTTTTCCAAGAGAATGTTATGCAGTTCTCTTATGAAGGACTATCAAACCAGAAGGGTATCCTCATGTTGTCAATAAACTTTGAGCTAAGAATTATTATATGGACTGCAGAGAGGACACCTTAACTAGGGAAACTAATTTTGGTGGTTTTGCACCATTAGTTCCTGCAGTTGCCCGATAACAGGACTCTTTATATATCCTTTAAATAACTGCTTCATGCAGTCAGTGATAGTACTCCAGTATATATTTATCTTATCTCACACCACCTGTCTTCTAAGATTTTTTTGGTTTATACAGGGTAAAAAACCCACAACAATTCATGGAAGTGTGTTTGGAAAGTAGTTTCCAATTTCTAATCTTACTTTATAAAGGGACTTCTAAGTTCCACTCAATACAGACAGCTATGATCAGAGTATATTTCTGTTTGTTTGTAAAATGTCCATGGAGATATGAACAGTAAATTTAACATGACAGTGAGGCCATATGAGAGTTTATTCTGCTGAGAGAATCAGCCTGGGGTTCTGAGTGGCTATCAGGGAAAAAAATCTGATTAAAAGCAATTGTAAAAGTCTCTTTTAAAATGGAAATATTTTTTTCCATTTACACTGCAGAAGAAAAAATATATCTCCAGTAATTCTTGTTGAAAACTTGTTACCATGAAACTATGTAGGCCTAGAAGCAAAAAAAAATCTCCGTGGCTTGGCTTACAGAGCTATGCAAGGAGAAAGAATGTACAAGGCACACTTACGCTCTGTACTGCCTTTGTCTCTGAGAGGTGACAGCCCACATGTGAAAGAATCTTCTTAGAAAAGTTAACTTCCAGTCCTGTTCAAAAGGCGCAAGAGGGTTGTTGACCCTTGGCTGCAATCATTGTCATTGCCCCATGTCCAGACTGAAGTGAATATTGTAAACTGGTAGGAGCTGGCCTGGGAAAAACTCCCCTCAGATAGTTCAGTAATACTTGGATTTGTTAAATTCTTATCTGAGACCATGTCCATAATCTACATGCTGCTCTCAGAGATGAGTACAGTGGGTAACAGATTTGGAAGAGGCTGTTCAAGTGACAGAGGAGGGGCCTGGTACTGAGGCAGTGGCTCGACAGGAAGAAATGAAGACTACTCTGCATAGAGAGGCTGGAGAGTGAATGCCCTCCAAGGTGGATACTTTTACTCTATGTCTGGTGGCCTTCCTGTTGGGAAGTTCTGCTAACTTCCTATGGTTCAGGGGTAACCCAGAGATTGGTTGACTACTCTGCTCTGAAGATTAACTTTCTGGCCATTAAAAACATGTTTTTAATAGAGTGTGAGATAAGATAGAGTGGAAGAGTTCTTCTATTCTAGAGAGTATACCTTGAGATTGTTCACATGGTGGGGAGGCCCACACATGAATTCACCTTATCCATTACTTCTCAATGAACTACCTCTGTATTAGAGGCATTCCTCAATGAAACTGAGAATAAAAGTGGATTTTGGGGAAAAAAAAAAAAAAAAGAAAAAAGAAAAAAAAGAGTTTATTTGGTCTTTTTCTCAAACACAAACCCTTGGTTTTGTCTTGGAAATCTTTATTAATTGGTCATCCTAAACATATGTGCATGTCTCAGAAATGCTGGTCCTCTTCCCTCTTATCAGATTGTGAACTTTCTTTAACCTAGCCCTTCTCATTCACTAAAATGTCTCTTTGACCTGAGCTGTAAAGCAGTTAACCTTTCCACCTCCACCTCCCTCATTCACATTCACTTCTTCCAAGACATCAACATGACACAGGGCATCTTTATGTGTGAATACAAAGAGCAATCAACCTAACAATAATGCCTCTGTTTTAAAAGCCCTCAACATCTGAAAAGTATTATAGTTTGTGTAATATATGACATTGCAGAGCATTCCTAACTCTCTAAGTTACTAGGCTTAAAAGGAGCTGGAACAGCCGTCTTCACCTCTGACTAGGTGAAAACGTAGAGCTGAAGATATGCAGAATCGTGACAAGTATTCCTCATAAAGAAACAAGCTTAAAAAAAGAAAGTAGGCAAAGAATATCTCTCTGTACCTGCGCATTGTAAACTTTGTCTCTTGGTACAATAAAGAAATCCAAGGGACTATAGTTGCATTTAGTTTCCTTCCAGTCTCCCCAGATGGAATGCTACGGACACAGTGCAATCCTGTCTTCTGAGCAGAAGACATATCTTGAAGTTTCATGTCATGTCAAGCTTAGTGGACCTCTAATACTGCCTGCTGCTTTTGGAAAGATTTTTAGAAAGGACTTTATTCCTTCATTGCCATTTAACCCTTAGGCAAACACTACTCCATAAAAAAAGCATCTCAAAATGTTTGTTTTGTGAGGGAAATACACTTGCTTTGCACAGATACGTATAGTAGCAAATATACAAGAGAATAGAAGAAGCTTATACCTTTTATTTTGAATAATATCAAATTTGCTGCTACCAGCCACCATACAACATGCAGGTTTCCTATGTCTTACACAGAAAAAACTATGGCATGAAATAGGCCAGCAAATAGCATTAGCTCTTTTGGCATCTGATATTTGAGGCCACCATATGTTGATCCTGCATGCTGAGATTTGTTTCCTTCATCTGATATCTTTTTTCCCAGAGCTGCTTTGGTAGAAGATGAGAGAGAGTTTAGCGCAGTGTCTGCTTGTGTTTGTCCTGCCAGGCTCTGTTTGCTGCAATGGCAGCATTATACACCTCATTAAATACTCAAGGTCAAACCAGCAACTAAGATCTCCTGTACGTGGTTCTCTTTGGGTGGCTAAGTAAATGAAGATTCCAATAAATATTTGAAGTCTTCTGAGAGATGAGAAGTAGCTTTAGTTGTTCTTACAGAAGGTCCTTGGCTAGTAGCATTTTTTAAGAGAACAGCCAACAATCGCCTTGAATCCTGAATCTACAATATTGGCAGACATTCTAATGATTTTTTTTCATATAATTTATAGTTCCTGATTCGTGAATTCAGTTCGCATGGCTAAGCATCAGATCCCGTTAGCACTTGTGTCACTAATGAGCAATACCTGCAAAGAGCGGCAGACTTTTCTCCAACTAAAATCCTGCAGTGACACGTCCATAGTTATGACATTTCCTTTCTGTCCTGAAGGGTCCCAAAAGGACCAATCAGTCACTTGTGAAATTCAGTCACTTGTGAAATTCCTTGAGAGAATTCTCAGATAGCAGAGACCCGGGAAAATCATCTCTTGGCGACCCCTGTGACACCTTTATCTCTGAGTAGGAGCCAATTGTGGCCATGCCTGAGGAGTGATTGTACCTGGAGTCTTGCCATATATTAAGGTCTCTTGCTGTTTTATTTCTCAAAAGGATTAATTGTTGGGTGACAAAACCCAGGAGACATCTAGGACTGTCTGTATACAACTATTTAAACAACCACGTGTCAAGGAATTAAAATGGCAATATACAGTCACCTGGATTCTTTTTAGGAGGCCGTTCCTCCCTTCTCCCCTAGAATGCTTTGTTCAGTCTCACGGATCAGATCTCATAGATCACTGCATTTTGACTATGTCGAAACATAGTCCTGGTCCAGGATATGGACTAAAGATTAGTTTAGTTCATATTGTGTGATCAACAGAGCTATCCGACATCTGCTTCTGTTCTGCCTGATAGCCTGTGGCAAGTTACGGCCCACACTGTGTGCATGAGAAGCTCAGGTAGAATCAGTCTCCAGAAAGCAAATAACTTCCCTTTCACCCTTTCCAGCCCTCAAGGATTATGGGCGTAGAGTTCACTGGCAGATTACCTCGGGATAGCTGTCTTTAGGATGCAAATGTTCTGCATTTCAAAACAGGACAAAAGAAGTTAATTTGACTATGAGGCTGAACTTTGTAGAGACTGCCTAAAGAAGATAATAGGCTTCCTGAGGTCAATAAAAAGAAAAATTAAAATTCCGGACCCCAAAAGTATAACTCGTGATCTTATACACATGACAAAATTTCATAAAATCTGAAGAATGTTTATACATTAGGAACACAAAAATAAAATATAATGAGCAACACTGGAAAAACTTGCGCTTATTTAATGCTCTGTCTCTTTGTTGTAGTGCTGTTAATTTCTTCCCATGGTTATTCCATTTCTAGAAGTAGACATTTTTGTGATGATTTACATAAGACTTACAATTATATGGTGAGCAACTGCAGACAAGATGAGCATGTATATCTTCTTTTATGTGCTAAGTAAAAGAAAAGTCGCATTGACAGTATCACGAAATGTAGCTATGCAGTAATTGACAGTTTTGGTAAGTGAATATAACACTATGAGTGCTATTCTACCGAAAATTGCAATAGCAACTCTGTTTAATTCTGAAGCTGAACACAATCCCTGTCATTAAAACGCTGCAGTTCTCTCTTATTCCTGTGACTTGCAGAAGTTTCCTACTTCGATGAACCATGGAGAGAGTGTATCAGTTCCCACTCTGGCATATGCCATTATTAGCTTCAGAAAATATTGCACATCTCCACATCCATCTGGTAAAATCAGAACGAAAGGTTAGCACAATCAAACAAATATATACTTCCAGAATATTATCATGGATATCATGGATAATTGTTTCTCAGTAAATTCACAGTAATCCACTGAGTGATAATTTTGTTTATAACCAGACCAAAATGGCCCCAAATGTTTTATATTCATTCATTTTTGTCATAATCAGAAAATCTTTATTTGAAACATCCAGAGTACATATATTTTTTCTTGTTCTTAAAACAAGAAAGTATGATCACTACAGATTTGGACTAATAAAATGTTCCATACATTTAGCTCCTACATGTAGCTTCTGTTTTGGAATTTTACTTGCAAAAATATTGACAGAGACAAAAACCTTATATGGTAAATTTCATTTTTAACTATACTTTGCTACTGTGAGTAAAATTGCCGTACCTTAGGATACTGTTAGTCAGGCCTTATCCTGATGATTGTGGGTTCTAGAGCTACTAGTTCTAAAAATCATTCTCACTACTGCTGCATGTAAAAGATTAATAGAGGGAAATAGAGGCAAATTCAGACTAGTTGCCTTTTTATTACTTGGTTGGGTGTTGGTTTTGGTGTTTGTTTGTTTGTTTTCTGTAGCAAAATGAAGCAAATCCTTGGCAATATACCTGAGATTTTTAACGATTTCTGCGCTGCCTGATAATAGCCACTTGACTTCAGTCTCAGAGACTAAGTGAACTGAAGTTGTTTCACCACCTCCCTGGTGTGTAGGTTGGAAAAAAACCTGTCTGCAAAAAGGAGGCTGAATCATAAGCAATACCAGGCAGCCTGCAACAGACCTTTAAAAACGAGACGTCTTGTACCGTTTGCCAAACAGTGGGGAGAGTGTGAAGATGACTAAGATGATTCAAAGCCCTCACATGCCTCATCATGTTCAATTTTACAGAGTAATTTACTCCCACCACAGCTTTTTGCTACATTCAAATGAAAACCTGGAAACTGGTGTTAAGTTATTGTAGTACTAGTGGAAAGTACCAGATCTCATCTTGGAAAGCTGAATGGAATTATGGGGGGAAAGGGTAATGTAAGAAATTGATTTTATGTTCAATGCAAGAAAACAGGACCTAAACCTCTCTCCATGTTAAACACAGGGTAAGGACACAAGTCTATTTACTCTAATGAATTCTTGATTAGAATCTCAGGCCCCATCCTGCCTCAGGAATTGCCACCATAGGTCTGAATTAATGTTGAATGCCATTATAAATATTCATCTACAATTACAAAGAAGAGACTACAAAACAGTAAGATGAGAAAAAAAGGGTTTTATTGTCTGTTTGGGAAACAAATATTATTTCTCATCTTACTGTTTTTTCTATTTTTATTGGATATAAGTTAGTAATTTCAGCACAGGATACAAGACACTGCTTCTCCTGCTCTTGACCAAACTCCAGTGCAGTGGTTACTCCAGCTCATACATTTTCCAAAAGATAAGGACAAGAAGCTGGAAAAAAAGAAGTTACTTTCAATGCCAATTACCTATTTTGTTATCAGCTCAACACATTAGGCATTGCAATGCTATCTGGTTCTAGAAGAGATTTCCTGCTTGAATCAGTGGCTATCTCTTAAAAACTGATAGTGCATTAACTTCCTTTGTAGTTTTATTTTTGATTCCTGGGATTAACATCCTCAAGTACCGAGAAACTGATGAAAGTTAGTGTCCTGATAGTGTTTTATCGTTATGGCCAAAACGAATAATCTGAGGGGAGAAAATTTCCTGTCAGTTACCTTGAAAGAATAATGCCATTACTACCATCTCTTTTTCTCTAGTTGGTTCCTCTGTGCTTGCTTTGTTGTATTCAAGAGTTTTCATTATATAACTGGTACAATTAGAAATTTTGTCTCAGTCTAGTGTATGTAGCTCTTTTATTGCTTTTAATTAATTAATTAATTAATTAAATTAATAATATTGCCTATAATGATTCCAGATGTGGAATATTAAACTGAAATATCCCTTCAAAGTTTATAAATTCCAAGCTTTCTTCAGCATATCCTTATAGACAAATATTGAAAATATTTTAGCATAAGAAAGTATTAGAATTGACACTCTAATAGACCCAATCAGAACAAGCCACTCAGTTTGAATGAATAAAATACTAATAACTGAGTTTTCATTGAGTGTTGTTAATCTTTTGAAAAAAAGCTTGAATTTTGTCCAAAGAAAGGTGCAAGGGACATGACTTGCAGCATTTAATCTCTATGAAATAAAACAAACTGCACAAAAACAGTGACAGAAGGCTTGCTAGTGTATGATTACAGCTGCTGGTCTCCACGGTGTGCAGCACTTATCAGAGGACACAGTTGCTTCAGTTCTGAGGTCTATCTTTACAGGCTATAAATAATCACGAAGTCAACCACCATCTTCTTCTGCAGCACCTGATTATGTGCCATACAACAGATCAAGTGCTTCTTATGCTTACACCATCTGGATGATGTTTTTCTCATGGTTATTTTGCCATCAGTGAACTTCCCACAGATTTTCTATATCCAGAAAAACTAAGAACAAAATGTCAGGTAAATCTACTCTTGCCTGCCATCCCCTTGGGAAACAGGATTGAACGACCTGAAGAGTACCTTTTTCTTTTTTTCCCTTTGTTTTTCTTGATGCTGTGGTTGTAGAAGGAGATTTAACTAGATGGTCTGGATGTAGGACTCACAGATGACCAGCAAGGGCAGGTGGAAAAAAGCACGGAAAAAATATTGCCAGGTATTGTTGACAGTACAACTTCTGCCAAACTCCAGAAGGATTTGGAGCAGACACTCAGCCACAGTCCCAAAATGGATTGGAAGGTGTATAAATTCCCTGAACCACATTTTAAAGCCCCAACTCACAGGGGGACACAAGTGGCTCTCTGTGAAAAAACTCTGTGGCACTGCTTTAGTTTATGGTCATGAGAAAAAGCCTAGTGCAAAAAATCCCTGCAGAACTGGGGGAAGGGCTAAATAAAGGGCCTTTGATTGAGACATGGGAACAGAGGTAGACAGGCTCTAATTTGGTCGTAACATTTTTATCTGTTGAAATCCCATTGCTACAAAGCCTCGTGGTATGCCAGTTTTTGCTGTTAAATCTATTTTTATTAGCATGGAAAAGGAAATAATCTCAAGGCCCTGGAGTTATCTGCCCAGTGTTTCACATACACATGCAACATTTTCAATTTTGCTGAAAGAAAAGTAGTATGTACTTGTCTGGAACGCTTTCTTGCCTAGCTCTGTCCTGCAGTGATTAATTACAGCTGCATTTCAGTCCCTTGAAACAGAGGATTTATAATAGAAATAGTGCAGAGTGTGCCACTTTTTTTCAGCTCTATGTATCCAGGCTGGGCTTGTGGCAGCAGGCTTTGCTTACATCTTGAAATGCCTTGCAAGAGCTGAAGCTGTTGAGGATATTTTCAACCTTATAAGTCTGCAAAGATCTTGAGTCATAGTCTTCACGAGGTTGGAATATACAGCAGCACGGAGAAGAAAAGCTGTATGGTACAAAGCTGACTTTTTAGGCAGAGGCTGCATGAGCAGTGGGGCTACTGTTTGGGTCTAACCCAGATTTCCCTTGACTACTTCAAATGGCCAAGAGCCCTCATTCTCTCAAGCACATCTCTATTGCTCTTGCAATCAGTAGCTCATTTCCTACTGCTGAGAAGCAAAAATAGTCTTGTTCGTCAATGTATGAGTTTCGGGCTTTTTTTTTTCTGATTCTACAGAGTATGACTTTGGAGATCACTTTTATTTCTATGTTTGCTTTTATTTCCTGTATTGTAAAATGTGTATAATAATTCCAAATACTTTTATTTTAGCCACACTACTGTCCAGAGCACTAAAGAAACTTATTCAGACACAAATACGAAGAAACACAGACAAACACACAGAATCCTAATTTGATAATCATGACAAAGGAGTAAGTTGCCATCCCTTAGCTGCTAAGTAGGTTGCCACTATATTATTTTGGCAACAGCTTTTTTCTTGTCACATGAAGTGTGACTCCTGTTTCACAGTGCCCTGGTTATCCCATGCTCTGTATTTTCTAGACATGTAATATGAGATGGGAATCTACACTAAGAGGTGGTAGGTACCTGCTGAATGAATTCTGCAGATACGTTGCAGTAACAGAAGAACCAAGGCATTGAGAAAGGTCTGAAAAGTGTGACTGACAATTATCAATTTTTCAAATGCATCATTTCCCTAGTGGAACTTTGCATATAGTCTCCTTTAGATATGCCTCAGCAAGTTTCCTCTGCTAAATCAAAGGGAACATCTGGAGGGTTTTCAGATTTCAAGAACTGACACCTTGATGGTGTTACTGCAGGTAACATCTTGCAATGCTGGCAACATTCACAAATTATTTCTAAGTGAAAAATAATTTATCTTAGAACTGCCTCTTAAAAGTAAATTGTCATTCTTCTTTATCTTAAAGGAAATTTTATTAGGCCTAAAAAGAATGAAGATGTCCTAATCTTATTTTTATATTTGATTAGTTTTCTTTCCATTCACTTGCATGTTTTCAGCATTCAGACCAACATAGGTCAAAATCCTCTTATTGATCTCTGTGAATACACATTAATAATTATGCTCCATGGAGGCATAAATATCTGTCTGCCTACACTCCACTGCAGAAATAACAGGTTTAGTCAGTTTTGCTTTCTCTTTCATTATTTTCTAGCTTCTGTCTTCATTGTAGCACAAGTTTTAACTGTTAGATCTCAGCTGGCAGAAAGGGCAGATAACAAATTTTGAAACTGGACTGAGGAAGTGTAGTAACTTTATCAGAAACCCATAATTAGCTAGGTCACAAGATATGCATAGAGCACGTACCTAATTCTGTCAACACAATTTTACCATAAAGTTTGGCTCTTGAAGTTATTCCTGAATCACTAAATGCATATTAGACTTTCTATTTTAGCTAATCAAGATTTGCAGGTGCTGAATTTCTTGAGTCTGGTGTCATTAGCTCTTCCGTCACCAGGAATGCAATGACTAGGAGTAATAGCTGCCTATAACAGGCCTTCTTTTTACTTGTCTCCCTATCCCTCTTGAGGAATTAGTTTCATTTGAGTCCTCGAAACGTCTTTTAATAAAGTTTTATTTCAACTCTGGGGGGAATCTCTAGTTTCTATAAGCAAATCTGCAATGTCTGAAATGCACAGTATTTTTGTCTGGGCAGACATATGACCCAATTTTCCTTATTATGAATAGTGAACAAAAAGTACAGTTTTGGTCAAAATGCAAAGGGTTGAATACAAAGACAAAGCAATACAAAATATTTGTTTGGCTTGATGTGGATTATTCATTTTGGGTGATAATTGGTATATTGGTTTTCTGTTTCTTACCCACTGTAAGACAAATGGTCTCTGAATGAGAAAAATAATCACTTTTTTAAAGCATAACATGGTGAAGAAAGGCAGACTTTTCCTTCTCTTGAATTGGGGTTGTCATTTATCATGCAGCCAGATATATTGCAGTAGTTAGATATGAAGCCAAATGTCTAACAAAACATTATGTATATATTTTGTTATCATCATATAAGTTGGTTAAACACAGTATAATTATTGCATGACAGACCAGGTAATTATTGCACTGACATAATTATTTCTCAAAATGAAAGCAATCTAATATTCCACTAGCTTAGACTTTTTTTTTCAGCTATTTTTCCTTCTGTTTGCTATTTTTCTTTCTGAAAGGCAAAGATAGATTCACAGTACCCTCTCTTCCTTTAACCCAGATAGCTGCTCAATTCTTGCAATATCATCTGAGGAATAATAATGGATTTTCACATGGGAATGATCTGACATTTCCATTTATCTGGAGACTCTATGAGAATTAGATAAGAAGATGGAAATAGATTTGTACTCAATATAAATTAAGACCTGGATCCTGCTAGTCACTTAAGAGCATGCTTCACTTTCTTCATGTGAACAGTTCTACCAGCACAGCTTACTCCCATTCAGACAGAAGCCATAGCTGGAGTGACAAATGGAAAAAGTGATTTCAGCAGGGCTACGTTTATCTCATCACCTGCTAGATGGTAAGCAGATGGTAAGTGAGATACCTAGAAATTCAAGGTCCTAGAATGGATGTTGAGGCCATGCAGAAAACATGTTATGCAGTCCTTCATGGGTGATCTCTCTACTGACTCTGTAGGGCACTCTGGCAGCCTTGAGCAGCAGGAGCTTGCATCGCCCATGGATTTCTTGTTCTTTAGCCACTGCAGGGGATTGTCCACTTAAAACTGGCACCTGGAGTACAAGACCTGAAAATAGACCCCCATGAATGTGTTATGCTAATGGAAGTAGTGCAGCCCTTGGTTCACATTCACTTCTTTGGAAAGCCTCTGGTAGCTGGGGAGAAAATGAAGAACATTTCCTCTAGTGACCTTTACTCCAATCCACTTTCCACTAAAGGGGAAATCTCTAAACTGAAATTGAAAGGAACAGGACACCTGACCTTTCAGGTACTCAGCCTCCAAACTCCACTCCTCATGGAAGGAGAATGGCTTTTCCTCTGCAGTGAGTGTGACAAACCAATTAAACTTTGATTAATGGATGGGATTACTCATGTCAGTGATTAGTCACATCAGAGTTTCCATGATCAGACCTTAATTTCTTGTACTGCTTCCCCCATATCCTTGATGATGTGATGAATTCTTCCCAGAGAGAGAGAACATTAGGAAATGCAGAGCAGAAGGTGACATTTAAGAAGTTGCAGCACGGGCATTTTATTCATTTTGGGATTACTGAACACATTATCATTAATTGAATGTTTATTTATGACTCTAAAAATCATTTAAAATACTTGAGTTTCAAATTTCAGGGTGGGCATGTTCCATTAGTAGTCAGAAAATATTTAAGTCTGATGCACTTTTACAGAGAGTAGGAGGAAATTATGTTTACCACCCTCTTTTAAGCTGATCTGCAACATAATGTCCTTTTAAATGTCTCCCAAGAACAGATTCTGAGTGAGGATGGTATTTTTTAAAAGCCTTTTTTTCTCCTTCCCCCCCCCCTCCCCCCCGGAAAATGCTGCTCTTGTTATCTTTATTATTTTTACCTTCCATCTTGGAGCATGATTATTAATCACTAAAACAACCAAAACACACGCTCATTTCAAATATCTACAGGCATTTAGCTATCAATTTTAATTCAAGGGATACCTTAAAGATGATCATTTAAGAATAATGCAATTAGACTATTTATAGTGAATTTTGAAAGAAATACAGCTAATAAAGTGGTGAAGAGATGCACCATCCAAATTACAATATCCTGCACCACCTGATGTATCATCCAGTTAAATAGGCTCACATTCCTCTTCCTAAATCAATTTCAAGTCAGCTGGTTAAAGAGGAATTTAAGCAAAAGAAGGAGTAAGTCCTTCCTTGACCACTCGAGTAACTCCAAAAAAGTACTCTGCTGCTCCACAGTTTTGCAAAACTAGGATCATTTGATATCCTTCCTCTTTTTGCTTTAGAAAGGGCAGTCTGCTTTCACAGTGCTCCCCTGCTTATGTGCACTGGATTCCTTGGAGACCCAGCTGTGGAGCAGAGAGGGAGAGAAGATCCCATGCGTCGTTACACAGCCTGCTTTTTGTTCTGTAGGTGGAATGGCACACTCCATGAGCAAAGAGAATCCTTCATGGGTCTTGGGTTCCAGTTCTTACACTGATGAACTCTGAAGGTGGGGCCCTCCCATCTCATTGATGTGAGGGACCCTTTGGACCTGGCCTTGAGGTTAGTAGATGAGTGTGTGGGAGAGCCTAGCTCTGCTTCCTACGACACCTGTCGGCCTTGGGCATCTGTCATGCCCCTGAGAGACTCTTCATGTAGTGCTGCAGACAGGGAAAAATTTCTGATGTATTATCACTGGTCCCAGGTACCCAAGTGGCACAGAGAGTCTTTTTCCCTGACTGATCTTGGGGCTTCCTGGACAGAAGAAAACCAGTACTTTACAGTGTATTTTCCAAGTCTTTGAACACTGAGTGATACAAGACTCATTAAAACCCACTCCTTAGGAAAAATATGTAGTTAATACCCATCTGTTTGCTCTAGTTACTTGTTTATTGCATATTGTGTCAAGGCATTTCTTTGCTGTTCCATGGTATGGGTCCAAAAGAGCAGTGATCACCTCTTGTCATACATATATAGAATGCCTCATACCACACAATATTATAAAAACAAGGGTTATGCATTGCCTGAGTGCATTGACATCCTCACGGGACAAAAGTGACTACTGTGGGATTAGGAACAACATCTACCATGTTAGCACCAACCCCTGCTGAGCATCTGGGTCCATCAGCTCAGGCAACGTAGCCGTGCTGCTTTGAGCTCTGAAAAAAGTGAGCATCCTGAAGATCTCCGTGTTGAATGAACACAAGAGCTTGGAGAATCACTACACATTAATCCACACTGGGCTGGGGACGTACCCAAAATGGCTTTGGTTTGTGGCTTGGATCAAAAACAAAAGCAAAACTTCTGGTCTAAAATTAGTCAGGGATCCCTGAAAAGTTTTGCGCTTTTACATTTAGGAGGTTGGTGGCTGAGAAGCCTCACAGCCTGAGTGAAACATTGATGGCATCAAGACAGCACAGCCCTTTACCATCATACAGAAAGAGGAAGGGTCAACAGTTCCTAAATAGACTTAAAATATAGCAAACACTTGGTGTGAGCAACTGCCACCAGGTGCTACGTGACTGTATGTGGTTCTGTAGTTCTGAAGAGGAAGCAGCTGATGTTAGAGGGTCCATGGGAAATTTTCAATAAAGCTATTGCTTGTACTTTCATCACTGTTTGTTTCTGTGATGCTAGATTTAACACAGCTGTTGCTTGGCATGGCTTTTCTTTGAAGAGTCAGAAAATCCTAAAGCTGTCATTTAGTGAGTGATACTCTATTCTATAAACTATCTGGACTTCTATAAATATTGCTGACTCCATGCAGGGCATTATTATCCTATCTTCCAAGGAACATCTCTAATCATAGTCTACCCACCCATGTCAATCCAGGACACAACCAAGCCTTAGAAATAGCACTGGAAAAATCATAAAATGTTCTAACACATGTAGTTGGCAGACAAGCGCCAGACAAGATCATAAACTGTGCAAAATGAACAGTTTGCAAGTGAATGTGCTTCTCTTTCCCCCATCAAAGTGCTGGCTAAGTACTTTATAATGACTTCAAATTAACACACTTTTTTTTTTTCCCTATATGAATTTCACTTTAATCAAGTTCTGCCTACTTGACAGTAACAGAATTACATACAGTGGAACATTGGTTCCATGACCAATGTGTTCTCTTGTTTTTCAATATTAATTCATAAAGAGTTTTCCAGTTAAAACAGCTCTGAGTGTGATGTTAGAATGTGTGTTGCTCTAAGTCTGCTGGGCAACAATTGCAAGACCCAAGTATAAGCTCTTCATATGAGCAAATAGTGAAGAATAAAGGTCAGCAAAAACTGGATAGTTCTATTCACCATTACCTTAATCAAACTTACCATTCAGGAAATGAATCATGAATGCCTGGGAAACTTTTTTCTTTATTTCTGGGTTGGACCCTTAATATATATCTCCATTGCATTAGCATCTAACTGCAAAGTATGCATTTTTAAGTCCATGTATCATTTTGTGGGATTTTTTTTGAGGATTGAGGGGCAGTTCTGTAAGTTGGCTCATGTCCATAAAAAAGAAAAAAAAAAAAAAAGAACTGTGTTCCCTGATAAACCACACAGGTAAGACATACCAAAGGCTCTTCCTACATGTACTTCAGAACACAAATTCACAGTGTCTGGCTGAGTACAGACATACTTCAGGCTCAGCAAAGGCAAACATATGGCACTGGCAACATTCCAGGGAGACAGCCTCATGAAAACATGATAATATATGGTTGATGTTGGTTGAAGTGTGATGGACCATGAGATACAAAACTTTTTATTGC
This sequence comes from Serilophus lunatus, assembly GCA_013399895.1. Classification (NCBI taxonomy): domain Eukaryota; kingdom Metazoa; phylum Chordata; class Aves; order Passeriformes; family Eurylaimidae; genus Serilophus; species Serilophus lunatus. The sequence continues at coordinate 89,146 of VXBA01000218.1, forward strand.
TGCAGTGGCTAGACCTTCAGAGAACCTAGGCATTAGTTCACATTCTCCATCACCTACCATCCTGGATTCTATTTAAGCCATACAGGAACTACTGAGATTACCACTTCTTACTACCTAGTAGTCAGGGTATCGTAGTTGTCAAGATAAGGGTTTAAAATTTTAAAATCTGAGGCTCTAATATTTTAATTATTTCAGGAGTAATATTTAATCATCCCCAGAGATACCCAAACACCATTTGGGCATGATTCTGGGGCAACACACTGTAGTAGGCCCTGCTTAAGCAAGAAGCATGGAACCAGATGACCCCCAGAGATCCCATCCAACCTTAGCCATCCTGTGACCGTAAAGCATTTACATCCTCCTGGCTGGCTTCAGCAACTTTTAAGCCACAAGGTATTGGATCTGTAATTCCCATTTTAGAGGTGTAACACAATTCCCATTTTAGAGGTGTAACACAATTCCCATTTTAGAGGTGTAACACAATTCCCATTTTAGAGGTGTAACACCTCTTGCAGTGTTTAGGGAGAATGGATAGCACTCAGGTCTACAGGTGGATGGTGATACTTTGAGTCAGAAAAGCATTCAAACCACTCAACATGAAAAACTTAAGATTAGTCAGCATTGTTGTTGTAGCATGAGATCTTGGTCGCACAATCAAAAAAAAAAACCCAAAGCTGAACTTAAAACAAACTACAGGTGAAGTTAGACAGTTTTCTAAAGGTATTTATATGCACTCTGAGAAGGCTTCATTCCCATCTCACATATTTCAAGATCAAGGTGCTTCAGGGTGCCTCCCCAACTGGTATCTTATAGTTTACAAAGGATTCCTGAATGCACAGGAAACCATCAATTTGCTTTAAAAACTAGGACCAGAATCTAATGACCCCATTCTTCAGCATGATTTTGCTCAGAAGTCTTATGAGGGGGATCTTTCATTATACAGTCAACTTTGATGGTAATTTGTAGTGATTGCTCAAAATTAACATTTCCTTCTATCAGAAGATATCTAGAGTGTCCTAATATATCCATATAGTTTTGCATTCATCTTCAGTGTCACTCAAACCAATTCCCAGCATACTATATGTTTAGTAATTATGTTTAATATGCAACAATGTGAACAAAAGAGTGACTCCTTTCCAGAATTAAAATAACAGCAGAGAAGCAAAAATAGAAGTATAGATTTATTAGAGAAGTTATCTAAAATACAACATTATTTTCCTTTTTAAATTAGAGTATATATTATTTCAATGAAAAGATATTTTGTATTATTTCTATGGTAATAACTTTTAAAGATATTACTTAATTTAGAACATTTTTAATTAAAAAAATCCAACACTACTATTAGGATATAGCCAAGGTTGTTGATAACATGGGTAAAAATGCAAAACGGTCTCAAAAATATTTACATGTCAGTTTCTTAAAACCTAAGAAATCTAAATCCTAAAATATTCCTTTTGCTTTACTTTCTCAAAATACTTTTTTTTCCTAAGTCATAGATACTGTATTCCTGTGCTTCTCACAAAGCTTCAAGTTATTGTTAGTTATGTGAACTATCACACCAGTGGATGAGGTTTCTTAAAATGGCTTATTTTGCTAACATCATATCCTCTCCCAAATAGCCAACATATTGTTATTCCAAAGTGTCAGTCACAGTAATAGTCAACAAAATGCACACAGCACCCATTCCCTGCCTCCCCCAACCCCACACTTCAAGAACCCTTTCCCGTTTGGCCAAGAGCCTTTCACATTTCATTAAGCTGGCATTTCAGATGCAAAGTGAAAGAAAGAATGGATCTGGGAGACAACATGTTGCCAGAGCACACATGGCAAAGGTTTGATTTGGGCTTAGCAAACAGGGATCCTCACAAACACAGCAATTTATAACACTCTCAGCACTGAGGTTACTGGAAGGAAGCTCTGACTTCTCTGCTCTTCAAAGGCTGACATGGGCGCCAGTTATCCACCATATGGCACACGGGTTCATTCTCAGCATTGAAGCAAAGGCCACGGATTTTGCACATCTGTGGAAAAACACACAAGCATCCTCAAATGCATCCTTGATTTCAGCAGAACTACTTGAAATTATACACCTCGGGCCTGAACCAGAGCTCCCACTCAGAGTTCTGGCAGCACTAATAGTCTAGAGATGGTTGGTATCAGAACCCATGTGTCTGCATTTCATCCATACCATTTCCTGTCCCTGAACACAGGCTCTCCTGTCCACAAAATATCCTAGCAAGAACTATGCAAGCACAGAACAAAGACAGAGGTAAATGTTTTCTGAACTCCATGTGCAAAAAGCACTTTGTCCTTGATTCAGAGCTGAATTGAAATCCTTCCAGAATCCTCTGCAAGTTGTACACTTCTGGCTCTTTCCATATTATTAATCCAGTTGAAATAATAATAATTAAAAGAGACCATACCCTTGCATCAAAATAAAACTGACGTTACTCAAGTTTCCCTGATTTTCAAATACTGTGGGAGGAAAAAGCATACTGTAATGCTCCTGTAATTGCTGCGGAAAGTTGCAGTGCTTGTTTGTAAAGCACAACTGGTGTTTGCACAGTCTGATATAATAAAAGCACCTTTATGTCTAAATGGGCATCTCCAAAACTCTTTAAAAGACTGTGCCAAAACAATACACCAGCCTAGATGTGCTCTCACACAGACAGATGGAACTGCTGACAAAAATATGTAGGTGGCCAGTGGGACACAGGATGTCCTAGAAGTCAGGCTGCAGACCAGGCTTTCCCTCATTCAGGGAGTAAGGTCCTCAGCAGTGACTAGCCTCCCCTGGACTTTACCGTTAGGACTGATCAGATCAAAGTTCAGAGCACAACCTCTGCCAGGAACTGCCGTGTCACAACAACAAATAACAGGCTTGCTACACTCTGCTGTTATATCCAACTTTTATCTATCTTTTTAAAACCTATTCAACTTAAGCCCTGTGTCAATACTCTGATATATGGCTTCTTGTTTTGTTCAGTTTGGGGATGAAAAGGCAAGCTGCCACAGTTTTTTGATCCCAAGCCTATCACTGAAATGTTGATAGTAATAGAAAGGGGTGTGTGTGGGAGAAACAAGTGGTGTCTTTTACCACATGTAGGTGGTTAAAGTAGGTGTAGTAGGAAAAACAAGTCTGTTTTAGTGCGTGTGCTTCTGCCCTACAGTAAAACCATATTTTTAATCATGTATTATCAATAACTGCAGTTCAGAAAAAATGAAGTGTCAACTTAAATGCTCCCTTGCAGTTTATTAACAGTAATGACTGCTATAGTTTATTACTTCCAATAGATCTTCCTTATCATGCATTCTACCTTTTATTACATTAAGTCCCACAACAGCTTGGTTGCTTTTTCACATCAGCTAAATAAATCCCCTAGATTGTTAGTATGTCTGCCATTGAAGAAAGAGATTCAAGAGTTTGAAGATTAAACTAAAGCCTTTCAGGGCTAGTTTATATTTATAGGCTCTGGGTTCTATTTATATCTCTCAAGCACACAGATCTGAACCCAAGAATGGAATCTTGCCTATATGTAATTTCATTAATGGATGGTTCAGAAAACTAGGGCCAAGAGTGATGTAACCTGCACAAGCTTCCTACAAAACCATACTTCTAGAGCTGGTCAACACAGTAAAGTATTTTCTTAGGCAGCAGACTTTTGGAATCTGCATGTTTTGCCTCTTCCAAACAACAGGGTTTTGTTAGGATTGTCACAATTCTGCGTAGGATTTCCATAGTCTGTTCTGTGCCAAATGGATCTTGTAAAAAGATTTCTGTGTTCTGAAAGCACTAGAAAATGAACAGAGCAACTACAGCTTTACAGTGTGAGACTACGGATGGAGGATACATGCTCTCCAGGTAAATCTAATCTCTTCAGGGCAAGTATACACAGATAGGTGGTTATGTGTGCATACAACGAACACGCTGATGATCATAAAACATATGAGACTAACTCTGCATGTGCAAACAGTCCTTTCATGCAATGCCTCAGTTTTCCAGATTTTTACCACATGACACCTCTAACCATATATCTGGAAACCCTAATAAAACTTTTAAAACATCCCTCACTTTCTCTGGACTATGTCCAAATAAAGGACAGCTTTACATTTTACAGCAATCTACTTCCACACACAGCAGCAGAGTCTTGTCAGAAGAGGATAACCACTTCAAACACATTTTTGACATGTCATGCTAGCTAATACCCTGCATAGCTCTGTAGCAACACTGCCACTTCAAACATCACCCAGTGGGCTGAACCGATGCAATCAATATAACTCCAGTACACATCTACTGGCACCATCCATTGGACACTTACCTGCTCAGGGCTGACAGTGATGGGCTCCTTCAGGACATGCCAGATAACACATTCAAGCAGTGGTGGAGTGGTCAGTGAGCCAGGGTATGTCCAGTAGTCTCTGCATGCAGGAAGGAGTCCAGTGGGGTCAAAATTTGTGAAGGAAGCTTGCTTTCCCTACAATAAAGTAAGTAGATGGGCTGATGTCAGGGGAGAAACCACATATACACACTGGGCTTGCAGTAGTCTCCTCTGGAAGCCCCACGTTTGTCAAAAGACAGAAAAGGAGTTCAGCATAAGCACTGAGCACCAACAACAGTACATATGACATTAGTTTCAGCAACACATCTTTTATTGTTTTCAAGACATTGTTTCTCGTTTCAAATGTTGCATATATCTTCCTTGCTCCTAGAGACAACATTGAAATCTCACTGTTCTTCAAGCAAGTAGATGCCATCTACACTCTTTACACTGGAAATATAGAACTTGGGAGACCTGTTTGAGTGCATTGTGACAAACAGCAACATCCAATTAACTCAAAGTGACCCTGATGACAAAGATGAAAGGGTAAAAAATGAGACTACCCTCTCCGTCCACATCTCACTGGTACAAGCTTTCACTCACTGTGGAGTACTTATTCAGCAAGTACTTTAAGTTTCTCATGACCACCTTAAGATACTACACACAGTATTTAAATACAGAAAGGCTTTTCTTCTCTAATAGTTATATATTCTGATCAAACTGTTTATCTGGACTCTTTAGAAATAGCCAGAAGAAACATGCCCTCTTGGAAGAAGGAAATATATCCCATAGATGCAGAGTCGAGGGGAAGTGCCTTCTCCATCTGTCACCATGGACTAGAAAGGGCATCTAGAAAAGTAGTTTAGATTAGGAAGATAAATCACACCCTACAGGTTTAAATGCAGCTAAAAGACAGTAATCTGTAGTCACAGAAGTAGGAAGTTATCACTGTTTCTAGTACTCCCTGCTCTCTACCACAACTTCATTCAATTTTGTTTTGCATTTAGGACTACAGGAGCACCAGTGCTGATGGCAGGAAGGCCTGTTTTACTTTTGCACATGCAGCAGATTGGAAAGAAGTAAAAAAAAAAAAATCTACTTTCTGAACAAGACAATACAACACAGTCGTGAAGAGTGCTATTTGACAGACAGCAGACCTTGGTCTGAATGGAGTTCAGAGCATCCACAACTTTCTGTATTTCAGGCTTGGCATTCCCCACCTGTAACACAAACATACAAAAAGAGAAAATGCCATGCACTCTCATGATACCTTTAGTTCTGTTACAGTTCCCAAGAAAACACTTTCCCAGCAGCATTTTGTTACATAACAGGAGTATTACAATGTAAGTGGCTGGAACTTTCTCTGTGAAATCATGGCAGTTGAGGTCAGCACAAATGGGTCAGCCGAGGACATCGGACAGAAAAAAAGCTATTTTCATTTACACTGATTTAACCTTAGACTTAAGCTGTTCCTTTTTTCATAGAAATCATCCTCCTAATAAAATAGCCACCCTCAGCGAGGCCAGGACACAGCATTACATGCTGCTGGGGCACAGATGCCTTCTCCAAGTAGCCATGAAGACAACCCAACTAAGACACGCTCTGGACATTTAACAGTGACAGGAAAAGGAAAATAGGTGTTATTTAGGCTGTCCTACTGCAGTTTCATACACACAACTTCATTAGTTATGCACACCACCTTTCACTGGTAAGAGTTATAGCAGTATCACTGTTGTGTTCAAAGTAAGTATGCTGCCACTCTGTACCTAATGTACAATTTTTATATGTAAGTCAAGATAAGAATTTGAAGCACCACCTAGTTTGCTGTAAGTTTAGGCAGTATAGCACAATGCTGCCTCATCCTGTATTTTAGGCTCTTAGGTCCCCTATGCAACACAGTAAGTATGTTGGACAAATAATAAAAAGTTGAACTAACCTTCATGAAGATGCCCACCACAGCCAAACCATCAGGATGCTTCACAGCTTCAGCAAATTTACCATATTTTACATTCCAGTGTACAATATGAAGCTAGGAGCAAGAAAACAAGTGCTGTGAAGATGATATTTCATCTAGAATACTTCATGTGTGAGGATGCAGAGAAGTAATTTATTGAGAGCAGTCAGAGTTATGCTGCTGAGATTTAAAAACTTTTGTGTACAGTTAAGAATTTGAATCATTCATTTACTTTAAAGTTTTACTTATACAATCATACTTCTGTAATACATTTTATTTTGCTTCTCACTTCTATTCCCAGATGAGTTTTAAATGCTGTATCATTCTGCTTTCTAGTCAAACTTCCGTTATCTTCAGCATGACCTTTTCCCACATACAGCCTACAGGATTTTGACACAATATTTTAATCCTATATATACTAGAGTTCTTATCAACACTGGAATACATTATTGTCAGTGTCAGAAGAAGCAGAGGAGACATTAAATACTGATATGACCTGCAATTTAGAAAGAAAAAAAAACACAAAACAGTCTTGTCCTTTTCTGAAAAGACTTAAAAAAGAATATGAAATGAATCTCTACGCCAAGTCAGCCAGGATGTTGCTTTCTTTTTAATTTCTAAATTATTTCTACTTTAAGTTCATCTGTCTGTTTCCCAACATCTTCAAGTCAAGTTGAGAAAGTATGGTACTGTGAACAGACACAAGGCAATGCCAAGTTTAAGACAAAAGCTACTCATGAAGTGGCAGAACCATTGAGTTTGTGGGGCCATTTCTTTTACCTGTTATTTGTATTGATAGATTTGTTCAGCAAATGTGTATTTATTAATACATTTTAGAAATCTGTCACAGCATCCAGATGTAGATTTCTAGACAGGGAACAAGGAAAGGTAGGATGCAAGGCACTCAAGTCACTCAGTTTCAGTAGTCAGACTGCAATACAGGGTTTTAAGTGGTCCAAAGGACATCTGAAGCCTCAAAAGTATTACAAAGAGTCCCTACAACATCTCACTTTGCCACCTGCCCTTTCTGCCCCAAAAATATTCTATTTATACAAATGCTTCTGATGTTAAAAATTGAAGCCAGGAAAAGGGGATGTGCACACACGGAGGTGCTGCAATTCTATTCCTTCATCATTTCCAAGAGTCACCAAAAAAAGCAGGGGAAAAAAATAAGGATAATTAATGGGGGTTTTTTTCTCTTTGACATGAAGTACATGAAGTAGCCGAGAAAAGAAATATTACAAATCCTTCAACTCAAATTTTTGCTTTTGCAAGGAGAAGGTTCTAAGATAGCACTGTGCCAAAATCTTTTATGGTGACCTCGTCCTGCAAAGATCTGTAGAGAATTTGCTACTGTGGTGGAATACTTAAAAAATAAATACTCATTAGACACAAAAGACCTACCTCTGCATCATACTTCACGCCATCCACAGTGTGCTCAGATCCTTGACCCTCACAGGACCCCCAGTGAATGTGAAATTGTACCAGCCTGTAGACTCCATCCAGTGCTCCTCCTTGCAGCACTGCAAAGCAAAGAGCCTCTATCAGCAAATCCCATAACCTTTGTTACTGAGTCTCACTTCAAACTGGAACAGCCATCTCAAGTCTTCCATGTGATTTACAGTTCATTGCATGCTGCCATGCTACTCCAGATCATCTTCAATGTACATGACTGCAATACACCAAAATCAATAATGCATAAAAACATAAGTGACTTTACAGTGAGCATCTCATCAGCAGTTTAACAGGCATGCTAATATTACAAGTGATGAGGGAAGATGTAACTTTTCTGTCACCAAATAAATTAAAAAAAATCCTTTGTAAGAGGTCTATACAGAGTTATTCCATGGAAGTACACTTGAAGACCAAATCATCTTTCACATACCATTATACTCTTTCATTTTAGATACTTTATCCATTTAGGCCTTAATCCTGCAAATCCTGTAGCAAATTGGATTGAATAAAATGCTTTTGGTTCCAAATTAAACCTAAACACCTGGTAGCCATGGGTTGCACCAAGGTAAAGTGCTAGCCATAGGGCAAGGCAGTGCAAAGATGCAAAATCAAATCTCTTGTCACTTCCATTGCAGTGAAAATGGAAATGCCTGCACAGGAAGATATTTTAAAATATGGATTTGAAATGAGTTGTTTATTTATGGTCTCCATTATCTAGCACATTACTTGTGCTATGGGACTGCTTTAAATGGAGTGCTCAGCCATGCTTTTAATTATACAGGAGCAACCTCCCCTGAGGTCTCTTATTCAGCTTCCTAAGTTTCACCCTTCACTAAAACTATGACCAATCACCATTATGATACACAGGATCAAGCCCTACTACTGCAAAATGCTCAGGACAGATAATGTCTCCTCCAGTGCAGCATAAAGCACAGAATAACAAATAATTCTGTTAAATAGAGCTATTTATCACCAGAGCAAGGCTTCGCACCAGTTTGTGGTTTGCTTGGTTTTTTCCTTTTTTAATAAGCACCTCAAATTGAAATTCACAATTAATCCTTAATATATTATTACTTAAAAACAAATGTTTTTAAATGCAATTTGAACTGTTAGATATTTTAAGAGACAAATATCTCTCAATATTGCTTATACATTTATGCATATAAAGTGACAGAAGAGTACTGACATCAGATATTACATGTAAGTGTGCTCTGTGTATGTGCCACAAAATGGTTTTGTGGAGTAAAAATGCTTTTCTTTCACTCTAGAATTAGTCTAGACACTGGCACAATACGTGCACGTGTGAAAACAAAACCAAATGCTGATTGGAAAAGGTCACTGTATGTTCAGGTTTAAGTAATTCTGATAATATGCAAGCATGAACAAAAACAGCTGTGGATATCTGTCAGTGAGGTCAGAAGGATATTGCTTAAAAACTGAAATACATGAAAATTATGATTTTTTAAAAAAATACATTAGTATCCACTGGTATGCTCTACACATGCAAAATTTGGGTTCAGTGGACAAATTTATCATTTACCTGGTGTTCCTTTGGTAAATATATTTATAAGTTTACCAACACATACTACTATTTGAAAAATGTGAATACATGTTCTACTGTAGTTTTTGTAATTTCCAGTACTGTAGCCAATACTGAACAGCAACAGACCAGGCCTTGCCATACCTATTGCTAAGATATGTGATCCAAAGAAGAAAGGTTACTTAAAGTAATTAAACAGAAATATCTCTTATTCTACTTTTAAGTTTCTGTATGTGCTAGTTGCCGTGAAGCATAACTCTTAAGCATGAGACTAGAAATCATAGTATTTTTTTTCAGAGCAGCAATTGGGAATGTGCATTAGTTCCTTCTGAAAATGAAGAAATTGGTTTGCATCTGAAAAGACACAGCAAATCATTGAATCCACACAATATCTTGCTTCATTTAAAAGTGATGCCATGGAGTTGCAACGTTTCATTTTCAGTTCCTTTAGCTCATGATCCTGCTGCTTGTTGCAGGTACAAATGGACTGAGGTTCCAACACTTCAACCTCAGAAAGCACTAGCCCAGCACAGGTTAATCTGCCATTATTAATCAACGTAAAGCATGCTGAAAAGCAGAACCATGCAATATTCTTCATTTCATTTGCAGTGTTATTTGACTAAAAGTTTGCTATAGTCCCATAAAACTCAAAAGATGCACAAAAATCTCTGCAGTTTTCGCTTACTTTTCTCATTCTGTGGTTCTCAAATCCAGCACTAGCTTATTTTGACTCACAGCAGAGCATTCAAAGAAAGTAATAATTAGATTAGTGTAAATGAATACAAATTCAGCAGGCTTAATTACAGAACAGCCCTTCTTATTCTAGCCTACATTAAGCTGTTATTTTTTTAATACTTCTCAACCTTTCCAAAGAAGCAGAATTTAAAACTAAACTTAAAATGCAAAGTAGAAACATTAGAGCTCCNTTTTAAACCATGAATATAGGTTACCACCTCCTGCAAAATAAAAGTTCATCAAGAATCAGAACCACATTCACACCAGGAACTTCCTATCTTTGTCCTGTGTGACAGGAATAACAATCCAGACCACACTGACAAAAGCCCAGTGCTTCCATTCCATTTTTAAAAAGGCTGGGGGATTTCTGACCCATATGTCCGTATTTCATCGTTAGCTCCCTTACTTTTGAAATTGCTGTTGGTGAAAACCATCCTGAAAATACATGTGTAGCTCTGCTTACTTTTGTTCTGTAGCACAGCATCCGATGCAATACTGTCTGAAGACAGCACAACCTGAGCTGAACGGCACATTCCTTTCTCATAGATTCAATCTACTCAACACAACCTGGTTTCCAAAGATGTGCTAACAGCCCAAGAGGTAACACTTGAAAGTACTTTTTTTTGTTTTTACTATATGACAGTTATTTTAAATGTCACAGTGGGCCATATTTGGAACTACTCTGCTTAGATTAAGTAACAGAAAACAGTTAACATTTCTATTTACCTTCTACCTTTTACTGGAAAAGTTATACTAGTAACATCCAAAAATTATATTGCACTATTATTAAATGACTTCATAACATGGTCTAAATACTTAAGTTTTAGCAGCACTAATTTGGAAAATGAAATAACCACATTAACTGCTCCATTGCTGGGGCTTACACTGACTGTAGGATTTTTCTTGGATATCAAAGATGAAGTTGATTTGCCTCCATTACATTTCCTTGAGATATTTGAAAGCACACAAAGTCAAAGGACCCTTTGCTACACCTGGTATAGCTTTTTACCGAGGCCACAGAAGTTCACTGTTCCACTTAAAGGCAGGTTAGTAAGCAGTTACCCTTCTCATATAAACAGAACAGCCTCGTAAAAAATACTGTGGACCACTTAATGATTCTTTTCAGAAAGTGGTAACACCCACATCTGTGATTTCTTGCAGGAATACTGTGGATTTACTGTTATTTAGTTAACTCCTACAGAATATTCTCTCTATACAGAGCAGAAGACTAATAAATCTCATCAAGACAGTAACATGTTAAAGAAATAATCAACATGGCTGAACTACAAGATTGCTACATGAGTTAGAATGAGTTCCTTCCTGTCACACAAATTAGTGTGGCAAGAAAAATACTACTATAAAGTTTATTACTCTGAGAAAATGCAGAATGAGAAAGTGTTCTTCAAATGAAAATTACTGACAGCAAAGCTCTTGCCAGTAGCTGAAATGATGGGACCACTAGCATACTAGAGATGTTCAAAGCTCCAAATGTAGGAAACTAGTTCTAAATGAGATGCCATCAAACAAAAACCTAGTAGCAGGACATGTCAAGCATTACCCCTTGAGGACAGCCCTTACACACACATTCTTTTAGCACAATGAAAACCAATATTTGGTATCAGCCTACAGTATACACATTGTAGGTATATGCATATGCAAATATATGCCTAGCATATATATTAAAGCTAGTATTTTGCAAGCTTTTGTGTATACACACATCTGTATGATAGAAAACAGGACTAAGGAAAGGAGATGAAGCATTACTTGAGGGGAAAAAAAAAAGGAATCTTGAGCAGCATGCACTATTAATGACAAAAAAAGGCTCTTAGGAGGATGCTCAAGGATTAGCCCCGTGTTCTTATGCAAGGATGGGCTTCCCCATCTGACAGACTGAAGAGTTCAGTTAGGGTGAGCTGTCACTTCTGTGAAACACTGGAGTACAGAGTCACATTTCGTTAAATGTTTCCTTCTTTATGTTATCTCTTTCAGACATTACTCCTAGGATGTTCTATCTTGACAAGCAAGAGCAATTCAAGCATTTGACTGTAGGGTTCCTACTTGCAGTAAACATCTGTAATGGGTTTCACCATGAAAAAAAAAGACATATCAGGCTAAATTTCTAGCAAGGTCAAAGTAAAGGGGTTTTTTCCTTATGATAAGGCAACAAGGATGTTCCAGAACAAAACAGCTGCCAAAACACAGCAGGTCTAATGACATGTGTATCTGCGGGAGGTCAGTGGTTCCAATTCACCTCAGCTGATCTATTTCATCCAGACTGGACAGCAGCCAGAAAGACTCTGACCTGCTTAGGGATACAAAGTCATTTACGTTCTTAAAATTCCTCTAGCTCCTTGGAACCAGTGGAGCTTATTTCTTATGTAGCCTCTTAAATGGAGATTCTTCAAGAATCATAAGATGCTGTACTGAGTGCTTGACCAGCCTTCAGCCCTCACATTTCACAGCATGCAGGCTAACAACAACTTTTAAGGACTAAGTTGGAGGCATTAAAATTCTCTTGAAGGTAACAATTAGTTTTTAAGCATTAGGAATTAAACCAATCTTAGTGACTGCTTACTGTACTGAAAATTGTTAACTAGACATAGTGTTCATACTACACTGAGATCAAATAAAGGACAAACTTAAGGTGTGAGCATTGCCTCTGTATGCAGGAATCCCTCATGACTATAAGCAAATAAACAAATTATCAGCTGGGAAGGGTGGCAATGGTGACATCTGGCACACAGCTTCATTAGATCTTAAAAATAAGTTTTTCCAACTGGCCCCAGCTGATAACAGCTGACAAGTTTCTCCTGATTTCACACTAAAAGCGCCTCTAGGGGAGAAATTTGGAAGACTGGAAGAAGTTGCCATGATTCTTAAATGCATGTTAAAAAACCCCAAAACATCAGTCTAAGTGAAGGGGACTTTTGGCCTCTGTAAAGAAATAAAGACATGAAACATGCAGGACTGATCTCAAGCCCTCTCATCTTGCTTTCCAGTTCCTGGAAGCACTAGAGCTATTCAAGTCACCTGTTTACATAGGCTTTGCAGCTTCTGGTGATCCCAGTTCACAGGAAAAATGACTTAATGATCACACACCCTGGAGACCTCTGACTTCCTAGTCAAGCTGTGCACATTACTTGTGACATAAGCAGGTGTCCAAATGCAGACACCTAAAGCTGTAAGCAATCAGTTCTCTGATTTCTGACTCCAAAGGATCATCACATTGCTTAGGCTATACTGCACTGTAGACCTTCAATCCATGACCCTATACTGATGACATGCAATATTATTCTGGCATAGCTAATATATCTTTGGATCTGAGAAGCCTAAAAATAGAATGACTTTGATAAAGAGTTTCACCTTAAAGACAGCACACCCGCATGTTTCTTCCTCCATTTACCACATGAAGTGAAAGTGTAGGAAAAGAGTAACAGTGGCACAACGATCAAAGTAACTCCCTACCAATCAAGCAGTTTGGTTGCACCGATTTTTGAATTGCCACTATAACAAAATAGACTGGTTTGTTTACCATAATTCAAGACACCTGAGGCATACTCATTAGTATTTACAATTATAGAAAGAATCAGGTAACATACAGAATTACAACTACTGAAAGAATCCCAAGGGGTGCTAGCATCAAGATGAAAACAGTATTTCCATTTCCCCAGGTCTTCTCATAATTTTTAAGTTCTACTATGACTTTGTATTTGCAAAAATGTCAGATTTATTTGGGAAATTGACTTGAACTCCAATATTCTCTCTAGCTCAGCATCAAGGAAGAAGGAAACAAGAGATTTGTCTATCAGCATAAACTACCAGTACATTTGACTAGAGCTTTACATCATAATTGCAATTCACTTCTATCAAGTTCTACAGCTAACATATGCTATTTTAGCATTCTTATTATAGAATAAATTAATGACTGATCTACTTTTATAAGTTTACCAAACATATGATCATAAACTACAGAATACAAAGTCTTCTGCTGTGAATATTTCTCATCTGAATTTAGGTTTTAGACAAACTCTGGAAAGTTTTCTGTGAAAACTTACAGAGAGCATATTTTATGTATGTTACAAAATCTTTCAGGCCCTTGAGGCTTTTTTGACCAAAGTCACATCCTGTGGTTTTACAGCTCTGTGAAGTCGCTGTTTATTTCTGTCTTTTAAAGTGAGTAAAACAATTCAAAAGTCCTTACAGCAGACTATAACATGATAAAAGTACCCTTAATGAGACATTCCTTCACTAAAAACTCCCTATAATATAATAATGCACCTTATTTTAACAGTTACCAGCATCATTTGCTTCACTTACACATTAAGAGTCTGGTCCCAGGACATAAGAGCAGATGAATCTTAATGTAAAGGTTTATTCCTAGTGACACTTTCATCACAATGAATTTTTGCTGTCAAATTTACAGAAATTTTCAAGATGAATGCCCACAAATATTTGAACTTTCCCTATTAAAAGGCAGTGGAAGTGAGAACTAAGAAAGCAGTTGCAAGAACTGAAGAAGAGTGACTAAACAACAGTTGGAAGAGGAAGTTCACGGCTCACTTCCTACACACAAGCCCAAGAAAGCATTCCAAAAGACCGCAAGGAAACAAGAGAAGATATCCTTCTATCTAAGGGAAAATCATGGAACTTCTCAAACAAAAAATGTTCCTAAATACAGCAATGCTGACTCATGAATTTGCTTTCCATATGCTATTTCTACCAACTGTGAAACATGGGGAACTGACTGAGCCCTTAGAAGTGTATTCTGGAATGTAACAGCTGTCACATAACCCAAGAAATTGATAGGCTCTACTACAAGAACAAGCTGAAGATTTGGAGGCAATGTCTGAGTGACATGGTTTAGATGGCAGACTGGTGTTGGATAGGTTGTTGAGCTAGGTAAAGGTTGGACTTGATGATCTCTACAGTCTTTTCCAACCCTGTTAATTCTGTGTAATTTTGGGAGCGGGTTTTTCTAAGCATGGTTAATAACATCTAAGTACATTTAAAAAAATAAAAAGTTAAACAAAAATTCTAAAGCTATCGCAAACACCCATAATTTCTGTTAAAACTTCATTGTAAGAAGTCATAGACATAAGTACAACCTGAAACAAGATTTATAGACATAAGTCTTCACTCATTAGCAGAGATGTTCTAAGTGCAGAGAAGGAAACATTTCCTTCTGTGAAGATGTATTAGTTGCATGAATTGCGCATGGATTATTTTTGTTTAAAGAGATACTTTTACTTTCTTACACAAAGTAGCATAGATGAAATACTACTTTAAGAAACCCTAATTTTTCTTTTAGATTTTTGTTTTGCACAGATATGGGCAGAAGCTTTATACTACATATTCCCGATGCACACAAGTAATGTAACAAATACACGTTCTTAGGCAGAAATATCAAAACTTTGATTCTGATATCTACTTGTTCTTACTTGTGATCAACATTATTTACATATTTTCTGAATTAAAGAAATAATTAACAACTATTTTCAGACTTTTACCCTAACATGCGTTTTTGATTACTTATTTTTACTACGCTATTACTACCTATATTTTTTATTACAAGAACTCTTTTTGCATACCCTGAAGAGCAAGAGTGATCAGACATTAAGACCTAGAAAAGTGCTGTTCAGTTTACTTCAGTTCATTTGTTATGAGCCTGAAGATTCTTAATGAAATTACTCATATTTTGAAGGTTATTCAGAAACAATTATTACTTCATTCTGCACCTACTATCACAGATCATTCATTATCACATATGTAACAGTTCATAGAAGCAAGCAATACAGCCTGTGGGGAGTATTTACAGGATTTCATTCCATTGTCTTCTATAAAACATATCAGCACATCACAATCTCAGTGTCTCCTTTGACTGTTGTGTGATGTCTAACCAAGAGTTGGGTACATGCATTAGTCTCAAATTCAGAATCAAGCAGAGAGAAGTTAAAGACAGCTCTACTCTGTGTAAGGAAAGTAGGTTACCTAGTTAACTGCATACAAATGAAGGCAATTAAGCGTGCTGCCAGGTAGACTCTATGCACTGTAATTTTTAATAGTAAGTGTGATACTAAATGAGCCACTCTTGCCTGGCTTCATAGAAATCTGTTTAGTGGCTTTTGTGTCTAAAGAATAATCATTTTCTGATATACTAATAGAGCTCCTGAGAATATTTCTACTTGCATCTCCTATCCTCCCACTCTCAAAGCTGTGTCACTGCTATCTGTCAGAGGATCCTTGTCATAGATGCTCCGGTTCTGCACTGACTTTTTCACAAAAAGCATTCTTCCCAGACATTTCTTAAAATTATTTTATGAATGTGCCATTTTTTCCTCACAACCTAGTTTTCATAGGTTTTTTCCCCAACTTAGGCACACACAAAGTGAACATATAATGGCTTTCTATATTGTAGAGGCCCAAATCTGTTTCTTTTGAGCTCAGTGAGAGCCGGATGGCAGCAAGAGCAGACAAGCACGTGTCCGATAAGAAACAGAGTCCTCTTTTTTTGTCCCCTGGACCATTTAACTTATTCCCCACAATACTGTTAAAATGAACATGCATTCAGCTTCTATAGCTCCTCAGTACTTCAGAAAAACAAACTCTAAGAGATCAAAATACCTTTTTCTTCTTTTTTAAACCAGGGAAATCTTAATGTTGCTCTATGTAAATTATAGATGGACTTACATCTATTTATAAAACTGTGAACACTTGTATCTGGCCACTTAATATTGTTCACCATAAAGACTGTAATTAGAATATGAAGACAAACTCTTTGTGCAATGCTGAATGCCCATTATACTGTTGTATTACATTACCTGCAAAACTCTTACATTTTTACTATACATGGATCATTCAGTTTCAGCGCCATTCCCTAAATGACACTGCCAACAAAACACTCATGAAAAACAGGACACTTGCTCAAGTTAAATCAAGCAGTGTCTAGAGAAGTAAGTGACTTACAATGGTACTGGTATTGTTGCCTGAAGAAAATAAAGGCACATTCATTGTGAAGGGTAGCAATTTCTGTGAATTCAGCCAGAGGGAAACCGGGAAACCTACAATTAAACACAACCTACAAAACCCTTGTGAAAACAGCAGCTTGGATTCTGCCTATCCATCAGTAAGGCCATTCCCTTCAGTAAGGATTACTAAAGGCTTGCAGGATCCAGTGCTTAATTTCACTGTACAGCACAATGAACAGCAAGACCCTGAGGAACAACTGCCTGCTAGCAACCTTGGTAGGAATGTGTTGGATAGATTATCTAGAAAGCCATCAAGAAATGCCAAGGATAAGTATTTTTTTAAACAACTTAAGAATAAAGAAGTATTTTCGAATCACTCCTCTGTTTCTGTACTAACCTGGGAGCATACTGGCTTCAGAAGTATGAAATAATATTTTGATAACCAAAGAAACTATTTCCAAGCTATTTCCACTTCAAGTTGTTAACTGCAATCCTTTGCTATTGTAAGGCAAATTTCTTCCTATGAGGTACTTTGCCTCTTCTTTTTAACTATTTAATCTGTAGTTTACAATGAGCCATAACTAAAATTGTTCTTGTCAAATACCTTTAAATTTTTCCTCTCCACAGCTGAGTCCTTATCCAAATCCTTCTGATTTATAAGAAAATAAAGCAATTCACTTCTCTTGAGTAGGGCAGCTCAAATCTGCCCGACAGGCTTAATTTTCTTTTAACAGGATCTGTTTCCTCCTTGCCTGAAAGAATGATGTGAGATGTTGAACCCATAACTCATGGAAGCCACCTTGGGAATTTTTGCTCTTCAAAACACCCCTCTAGGCTCAGTACACATTTTAGTAAGAGCGTTAGTAGCAATTTCTACTACGTCCCCTCCTGCACCCGAAGGTGAGGTCTCACCTGATTTGTCAGAAGAATCATCAAACTCCACGTTGAAAGAGTGCCCATTGTTGACGATGTTTCTAGCCGTGCTGGCATCATAGCTGAAGCTGAGAGGCTTCAGCGAGGAATCATACTTGGCGGACTTGGAGCAGATGGCAATGGGGGACTGGCGCTCTCCATTGGCGATGGGGAAGTGCTCGTGCCAGTGAGCGGGTCCTACAAGACAGCGGAAAACAGTTCAGTGGGAAAAGACATGAAACTCGGGGGGTGGGGGAAGCGACTCTAGAAACCGAGGTGTTCAAACACCAGCATCAACCTCTAATAGCATACCTCTTATGCGGGCTGGCGGTGCTGGCAGCACAGTGAAGGGGAAAACAACCCCCTCGGGCACTGAAGCAACCCCGCAGCCTTGCTGCGCGTCCCAGGGGCCGCTCTGCCCCAGGGAGTAGCGATCACCCTACCCTTCCCAAAGGAATAACAACAGGGACGCAGAAGATGCTCAGGCACATGGAGCAGTGCCCCAGGCGGGCTGCTCGGGCGCAGGTACATTTCAAGGTTACAAGAAAAAAGCGCCACCAAGCTCGTTCCCGCTCTGGGCAAGGGCTCGGAGGGGCGGCAGCGGGCACGTCCCGGGCGCGACTCCCAGGAACCTGCCGGCAGGTGTCCCGCACCACCCGGCACTTACCATCTTGGCTGCCGTAGCCCCAGTGGTGGGACATGGTGCTCTGCTCAGCTCCGCTCCAGAAGGCTGTCACAGCTGCTTAGCCCCAGTGCGCTCTCAGGGGCTTTTATAGGCTCCCGCCAACTCCATGCCCCTCTCTGCGGCCGGAGGAGGGGGTGGAGAGTGAGCCCGGGGGCGGAGGAAGACTCCGCTGGGGGCGGGGAGAGCGGTCCCTTTTAATCCGCGACCGGCCGCGGAGCTGCCGCGGGTGCGGCCAATAGCGCCCCCGGCAGTTGGTTTGCGCGGAGTGGCCGTGGGCAGAGTGGGAGCGGCGGTCCGCCCTCCATCCTCCTGCCCCCCTTCACACGCATCGCGCACCTGCGGGCGCTGCGCGGAGCGGTGCGGGCACCGTGACCTTGGGGAGGTGCCGCCGGGCTGGGCTAGGGCGGCGCGGCGGGAGCCCGTGTGGGGCGGGCGGCGGGTGAGCGGGGGAGAGCGCGGGTGTGTGCGCGCGTGTACGTGCGTGCGGCAGGGCACGGCACGGCAATGCAAGGCACGGCAATGCAATGCAAGGCACAGCACAGCACAGCACAGCGCAACGCTGCAGGGCGGGCGGGTGCTGCTCCCTGCCGGGAGCAGAGGGAAAGGAGAGAAGGCAGCTCGGCGGAGCAATTCGGCCAGGAGAGAGACGTGCGGGAGGGCGACCGCAGCCGGCCGCACCGGCGGGCTTTGCCGTAGGGGCCAGGTCTTGGAATTAATGGGGGGTTGTAGATTAGCGGAGTTGGCGGAGGGGAGCTGTGGTCGGGGAGCGTCAGTGCTTGTTGCTCGCTACTGCGTTTTTCTTAATCGCCTCCGGAGAAGGTGCGGGTCGAGCTGGGCTTGTGTTTATTTCTGAACATTTAGGCAATACACACTCTGAGAGCGGCTCAGCTACCGCTCCCGAGTATGGATTTGCGAGGATGAAATTGAGCAGTACATACTTTAGATGTTTTTATATTGCGCAACCCTCCGGTGTTCTGCTGCGGACAGGAGGGCTCGGACCTTGGCAGCCCTTTCACCGGCGGCTCCGTGCCGAGCCGTGCTGTGCCGGCTGCCCCGGGCCGGCACTGCGGTGAGGCTGGGCTGGCCCCGAGGGGCAGCTCCTACCCGGGAGAGGCTTGCAGATGTTCTGTCCTTAAGGCTTTGCTGTGTCCTCACCCTCCGAGCGATTTTCGGTATCGGAATGACGTTGTAACTTTTCTTAATAAGATGGTTTATTCAAACGTGGGCTTGCTTTGGTTCTGTTGTGGTTCAAGCACAGGGTCTAAATTCTGTTCTCAGTGAGGTCATTGTAAGCCTAGAATAACAACACCAGAATGACTCCATAATTTCCATTCAGCATTGTAAAATGTGTATCGTTTGTTTGTATTTGTTAAGAGAAGGAAGAAAAGTCTATTTGTACAATGTGGGTACTGTTGCGAATAGCAAAGGAAACCAGCTGGGAAATTGCTTACAAAAATTAAAGGCATTTCTCAGACCCCTTCCAGTAGAAGCAGAAAATATTTAAAGCTTATTGCTAATTAACACAGTGCCAGTATGGTTTAGAAACCACAAAATGGAAAGGCGATGGCAGGCCTGTATATGCAGGAGTTATTTAGAAGTGGCTGTGGTGTATGCCATTAGAACAGCAAAAATTGTTACACATTTATTAGAAATTCATTGTTTGCTCATTATAGGTACTTCACATCAATCACTTCTAAGTCTCCCAGCTGTGCTGCCCAGTACATTGACAGTCTCATAAATGCACACATACACAAATCCACGTAAGTAAGAATCCTTGAAGAACAAAGCAGGAAACATCTCTTCACGTTGTAGGAAGGAATAAGACTGGCACATTTCAGAAGGCTTTCTTCTATTCGGTTTTACTATTAAAGAAAACCATTCAGCCTGATTCCTCTGCATTCTCACATGTCAAGTTTCCACTGACGTCAAAGGGAGCACCACATAAAAAACAAAGACAGGATTAAACACGACACAGTGTTTGGCATGGTAGGCTTCCTAAAAGACCTATTTAGGGTTCTTACCAGGGGAATAAAGTCAGTCACCAGCACCACCAAGGAACTAGGATTTTAATCACATGAATTTTCATTTTATTACATGATTTCTATCAGTAGGTATGTGCATCCACAATAGAAAGTCCAATTTTTCTTAAATACCTATTTTCCTTCATTGTTCAGCAGTACCTGCAGGTTTGAGCCCATGCTAAGGAACTGTTACCAAGAGCCTGCATTAGTGTGGGCTTGTCGATTCCAGACTCCTCCTTTTTAATTTCCTGCAGGATTTGTCATCTTTATGGTAGCATGCAATGCCTCAAAGAAAGCCATAAACTATCCCTGAGAGGAGAGAAACCTGCATACTGAAACAGTATGGTTAGTAATACTGCACACTGGTGAAGCTGCAAGGCATGTTGGCAACAGCAAAAGATAAACTACGTATGCCCTCGGTACCTGCAGTAGCTCAGGCATCTCATGTAAATCCCAACTATGCTCCATGAACTCTTGCTCCTCTCTGCTACAGCCCTGCTGAAGTCAGTTGGATGATGCATACCAGGAAGGCCTACTTGCACGTACAGAATGTGTAGGAGCAGTTCCTAAAGCAAATGTTCACAAATCCTGTGGTGACAGAAGCATTATAAATACATTTCAGGCAATACAAATACAGGGAACAGATGAGGTAATTACTGTAGCCATTGGATTACTCATGACTCTGACATTAACATTTTGGGTAGAAAAGATGCCAGTGTAGTCTTATCTTTGTTTTCAGTCACTACTGGTACCACATAGGATGAGGGTTTTTAGAAACTAATAAAACCAGATTCCATTCATCATCTGTCCTCAATTTCTTAGCATCAGATCACATCTGAATGTAGTAAACAAACTAGTGTTTCTAGATTAGATGGTACTTCGGAGTCATATTAGTAAATACAAATAAAAGCAACAACAATAGCTTCAGTAAGTGCAAACTGTTCTCTTGTTCAGATACCTCCATGCTGTTTATGATACTTGTTCCAGGCCGAAGGACGGTGCAAAGCCTATACATCACTCAGGCCCCATTTGAATCCTGGTTTGATTGTTGAATCTGTGCACAGGAGGGGCATATCCTGTTTGTGTATGTTTTATGAAGTTTCCTGAAGTACATTTTTATGATCATTATTATTAGTTGTGAAGGACAGAAAATGTCAGTATAGATGGAAAAAAATGGCACAGATTGCTCCATATCAGCCTTTTTCTCCTTAGTAGATTGCCAACTTCTAGTAGTCTTCTGGATGCAGGAGTGATGACACATCAAACATGCTTTAACCTGCTAGACAGTTTCAGCAGAGGTGTATTCAATGATCATGTAAATCCACCTTTTCATGGTAGATTTCCAACTCTGAAAATCTATTTGCAGTCTTTTTTTACATCTTTGTCCACGTTACTTTTCAGTGCTGAGCAAGATCTAGAAGAACCTTGTGTTTTTCTAATTTATTCTTCCTATTCTGCGAAAGTTAAATGAAGTTATGAAAATAAAAATAATTTTTGGCAATTCAGTGATGTCAGGTTAGAGCCCGTCCTTGTATTACAAAAATTATTCTTTACTACTAATTTCAAATGAGGGAATAATGCAAGTACAAGCAAAGGCAAGCTTTGTGGCATGTCAGTGCAGTGGGAAAAGGCCTGCTTGCTTGTTTGCTGACTTCTGGCCGTTGCTGATCCAAGCTGCTATGTAATTCACATTTTGAAACACTTTGAAATATACCGTATTTCAGTAATCTCTATTGTAAAACAGAACAAGCTTGACTGCACAAGTTTTTTGTGGAAACTTGTTTCCAGACAAAAGCTATTTCATGATTCAGTGAAATTGCATCCCCATGATAAAGCCCTGTGCAGTGTAAAACTAGTATCAGCAAGGGCGTTTTATTTTAGTCCCATAACTTAAGGGAAATCTTTGTACATGTGCCTTCTTATATATACCAGGCTAACACCTATATTCCATGATGTTTTGAACTGTCTCACAACCTGGCCTTTATTTGTCTTGTCTTTACAGCTCCAGATGCAATTTCCTTATTTATGTGCTAGTGTGACTTCCTCTTCACACATGAATGTGTCCATGCTCGTCATCCTGACTTCTCACCTATGTACCTTTTTGCAAGTACACTTCATTAGTCTTGAAAACTACTTTCTTGTGAGTTCTGCAATTGTCATTGCACTATGTGGTGAATTTGCAGCAACTCACACTGGAAGTCTATGGCCAGCACAAACCCAAGAGCTTTGCAAGGCAATGGTGGCAGCAGCTCAGCAGCTTGGTGCAGTACAACACTGCACATGTGAAGGATTTAAAAGTGGTTTATAAACTAATGAAAGCCATCAGCTTCCAGCTCGTCATGAGGCAAGTAACTTAGTATTCCTCTTAAAAGAGGTGCCAGCACCATTTGGAAGATAGAGGAGATAACCCAAACAGTAGCTCTAGAATTCCTGCTCACCAAGGTCAACAAGTTAGAGATGCCTCCCTTAAAAAGCTAGCAGCATCCAAAAGGTTCTGAGATCTCCAGTCAGTTCTGGGCCAAAAAGTTACATTTCCTTAGAACATAAAAAGTTTTTATTTTGCTGGTACACTGACTTGGTGTTAGTCCTGATGAAAATGAAAGACTTTCCTGTAGCATGTACTCATAGCAGGACTCGCCAATTATTCCACT
This sequence comes from Serilophus lunatus, assembly GCA_013399895.1. Classification (NCBI taxonomy): domain Eukaryota; kingdom Metazoa; phylum Chordata; class Aves; order Passeriformes; family Eurylaimidae; genus Serilophus; species Serilophus lunatus. Next base: position 112,383 of record VXBA01000218.1, read on the forward strand.
TTTAGGAATGCTAAAACAAGTGCAGCATGAGTGAGATGGGAATTCTCAAAAGACAGAACAGAAAGTTCCCAAGCAAACTTTTGTACCTTTCCAAAAACAAAAGGTGATAAAGCGGTTTTTGAAACTGAACTACAGACTAGAGAAATGGAAACAAAAAAGAGGTGTACCTAAGAATAAATGCTAAGAGACAGCTAAGGAAAACAGATCTAACCTTGCCTCTAAGTACAGCCGAAAGAAATAATAGAAAGTGGATTTTCTGATAAAATTTAGTATTTAACTTGGTGTCAACTATTACCATACAAGTGTTCTTACTCATATATTGCTCATATATATATGTAATTGTATACATGTTAGTAATTTTGTTGGGTTCTCTGATGAGCTTATTAATGCCACCTGCCCCACTAAATGTACATCAGTTAAATCACCTGCATTTAAACCCCCCACCAAAAGCAAACAACAACCATATCACTTTCCCCTTCATCGCAGTTAAAATGTAAAATTTGGGAAGAGATGAGATTTCAACTTCTCTGACAACTTATGTTTATTTCATATTAAAAACAAATAAAAACCCACAGCACACTGCGAGGTATTCTTTTTTTGTTCTTAGGCACTGTGGCATACTCTGCTTTTGTTTACTAAATGTGTAAAGTGACGGCACTGAAAATAGTATTCTTCCAGATACCCCTGTAATGGGCATTCTAAGATTTACTTTATGTGAGATCCTATGCAAAGCTCTTACTTTGAACACAGGAATGTTGCTTCTCAGCTGAGAAAGAATGGTGACAATCTCCTCTTTTAGCCTTTGAAATACCTTTCTACCCCAGTTATAAAGTATTGTGAAAATACTTATGGGTTGGGGGAAATGATGCTGGGTACTCTGAGGGACTATGACAGCTGTGTGCAGAGCAGTAACCAAGGAGAATTACCACAGGAGTACTCTGAGTTCCCCACAGATGGGAGTTAGGATGGAATGACCTAGCTTTCAGAAATGGCTTTGCGCAGGGAGAGATGTAGGCTGAAAACCAGTGATACCACTGTGCAAAGCTCACAAGTGTCATGTCACAAAGGAATAAATACTTAGTTTCTCTTGCTAAACTTTCACATCCAAATGAGCAGTAAATTGCAGAGTAGAACCTATTAATAACAACAAACCTTTACCTAGATTTGTCCAAAAGCCTTTCACGTGAATCTGCGATTTTTGCCATCAATAAGTGTGAAGAAGAAGGGTGGATACAAACCATTGCCTTTCATCCAAGGCCTACACCTGAGGCCTTTAGGTCTAATAAAAAATGGCAAATTGAACTGGGCAATGTTAGAAGCTGTGTGAATCCTTCACTGAATTGGATGTGGTTTAAAAGTAGTAATGAAACATGCCGAGATATAAATCAATGAAACAGCCTCATAATGCATACCTCTTTTTTGTTTCCTGGGAAAATAAGCTTTGTTTTGAAAATATGTTTGTTTGTTTAAATTTATGTCTCCGACTGACTTACAGAAAGATACTGAGAAATCTGTTTTGCTATATATTTCTTCATCAAGCTGCCACTAAATGAAAGGTTCTGCAATCACAAGAAATTCTGTTATAGGCTGATATACTAGGCAAAGGCCCTTCAGATGTTTTGGGATTGTAACAAGCTTGTGTCTCAGAACTAATGTTTCTGTCCGTACACTATTACCTGCTCACTCATTCTACCTGGGTAAAAAATTAACAGTATTATCCTACTCATGTCAGCATTAGCTGCCTTACTCAGTGATAAGGAAACAACATTGAGACTTCAGAAAGAATGCTTTGGAACTTTTCCCATTCTTCTATGTGTGTACTCTTTTGGACTTTTAAAGGCCACAGAAACCAACAGGAAGTGCACATACTACCTATCCTAGGCTGGTTTTGTTTACATTTCCTCTAACCATCTTCCTTTCTTTTATTTCAGAGACATATGAGAAATGCACACCCATGTACAAAGATACAATTTTCCAGACTGTTGGGTGATTCCAATGTTAGGCTTTTTAAACTTTGTTTCAGAGAGGAGAGAGCTGCACTGCATTCAGCAGTGATGAACAGTGATTTTAGTCATGAAAAATGAAAATAAACTCACCTGCTTTATTTTTAGTTCTTTTTTTGGTAAGATACTTCATTATCTGGAAATGAAAAATTTGGTATTGAAAAATTTGGTATTAAAATATTGTTCATTTAAAAATAAATTCTATCCACTGAAATTGAAAAAGGAAAGCTCGTTATGGATACTATGTATGGTTAAGGCTTCGTATTTAGTAAACCAAGGTTTAAGCCCAAATTGGTGAGTTTACATAGCTTAGTACAACAGCTGCTATCCATATCACAAAGTTCAAATCAGTTCAACCTTTTCACTGGCATGTGCAATCAAAGCAAACTGTAAAACCAGGCTTGTAGGACTAGCTAAATGGTTTTCAGCACAGACTGAAAAAGTAAAGAAAGGTGCTTCCACATCAGTTTTCTCAGAGTTGACCCATGGGGCTGCTGATGACTTCCTCGCTTCTTAAAACGAAGTACCAGGATATTTCAGATGTGGTATCTAAAGGAATTTAAACTGGGGATAATACTTCATCTGCTACTCATATCAGAGCTTGAACCCAGAATGTCCTTTGCAGATTAAGGCCTGAGATGGTGTGAAAAGGAAAAGCAGTTCAGAGTGGCTGAACCAGTTTTCATAACAGTGGGCAGGAAGTAATTGAAAAATCCATCCCCTGTGAGTGGATAACATCACTGGTTAAACAAGCCACATTTAAGGCTTTGTGTTGGAATAGATACTGTCTGCACTCCACTCTCTTCCTTTCTGTGAAAATCTACATGTTTTTCCATGCTGGAGACCAGTGATACGGATTTCACGGGATATTTCTTCTGCTTGCTTAGGATGAAAGTCACTGGGCAGCTGCCTGGCAAACAGCCAGGCTAACTGAAGGCATTAGTGTCATCCTGCAACACTCTCCACAAATTATTAAAACACACCAGTGACAGAAATTAGCTTTGCCGAAGTTTTTATTTGGAAAAGATGGTTGTAGGTAAAGTGAAGTTGACTGCCTGCTGCTGTTAGAAGAAAATTCTATCTAGAACCAAGCAGTGGGGTGGCAGTATTTTCAAACAGCATGGGAAAACAGAAAAAAATAATTGTTCATGGCTTTTAAAGTTTTTAGCATTTTAAGATGTTTACTTTGGGGATGTGAGTTAGCACCCATTAAAAATAATGAAAAGATTCTTGTTAGAAGCTCATCAGAGTTTCAGACACTCACAGAATCAGGGATTGCAAAATGTTTCTACAAAGTTCCCTTTGTTTTTCATATCTGTCCAAGCCATATGTTATTATTTTTCAGAAGAATTAGAAAATGGAGGAAAATTAAGAATCAAAATTCATCTCTAGTTTATAAAGAGCCTGCTTGTAGGTGGAGTTCAAGGGGCTTGATGATCTTTGTAGTTCCGTTCTAACTCAGAATATTCTGTGATTATGATTCTGACTTTATCTTCTACAAGAATGAATACAAAGTAGATGTGCTGAATTTGGATTGATCTAAACTAATCAAAATAGAAAATTGTAATGTTACCTGAATATTTCTAATCCATCATATTCTGATTTATGACACATGAAATCAACTTTTCAATTCAGAAAGTTCAGTAATATAACTACTATTTTCATATTTTAGCATTTTTGGATGGTGTTTCTCACATGCAGCTCCAAAAATTTCTTTTCATTAAGTGTTAGCATTAGTCAGTCTTAAGGATTCTCTGATCGGATCAGTGTTCTCCTAGGATTGATACGCTACACAAAACTGGTTTGATTATGCAGTTTATTGTAAAAAGCCTTTCAAAATGTACAAATAACTGTACATTGTGTACCAAATTGTCTGCTATTGCAGATAACAACTGCAAATAGTGATGAGTAGCTACCACCTATTTTATATGAAAACATTACAGAAATTATGTTTGCCTTTAAATTCTAGGTGCTATTTTATGTTGGACTGGCAGCAGAATATTAAATCACCACGACTTGTCTTGACCTGAAAAACACACTGAAAGAATGGAACTCAAACTGAATTTAGACATAGGGATTAATTACATCTTATTGCCAGAGTTCAGGGAGAAATAGTTTCTTACAAAAGCTGATTTCTACATTTCGTTCCATTACCAAGAACATGACTTTGGTAGTCATGATTTTGTCTGTCAGCAATGCCCTGGGAAACAGGCTTGGCTGACCAGTTAAACTATGTATGTGGCTTTGTCAGAATGTGCAGCTGACATTTTTTCAATGTTTAATTTTAACATGCAAATTGTTGGTTACAAAAATGGTGAAAACCACTATAATAATAAGTTCAGAGCAGTGGAGACACTTGCACGGTGATGTCTTGACCCAGAGAAGGATCCACAGTGGTGCTGTACAAGTCATTATACCTCTTTCAGTGGCAGTGATGTGTTGCAATTGCCCGTGCTGGAGACAAATCCTGTAGAAAGGGATGAAGGCAGAAGGGTGGTAACACAAGGATAAAGCTGTGTACAGCCAGCTTAGAATACAGGGCGTTGTAAAAAATTAATAAAAAGACGGGCGCTGTTCTGTGCTTTCACAAATAACTTTGAATTGGGAATTAGAACTACAAGGAAAACTTACACAGTGGGAAAGAATTAAAAATGGCATGTTTTCCTAAAAGACATCACATGCTGTATCTGATGAATCCTTTTTAGCTCTGGTGAAAACCAAGCATTATGGCAGTCAGTTACAGCTACCATCTGAAATGTCTATGCACAGACGAGAAAATTATGAAACCTTCCAGAATGCAAAGTAACACTCAAGGGCAACTGGCATAGCTGCTGTACTGAATAAAAATAGCTAGTGAGGTTGACTGCAAAGTCATACAGGCTATGCTTTATCTGAAGAAATGGCTCAGATGAGGCTTGTCATTTGGCACAGGGATGGTTTGACAGTATGAAGTGGAAGCATCCAAGCTGATTTGCCAGCAGTAATAAGGCCAGTCAGCTTCTGTTTGAAAAGGAAACAGGCACTTCTTCGACTGTGTTATCTTGATCAGACACACCTGCTGGCAAACTGGATTAAAGGCCATTTGTCACTGAATCCATATCAACTTGTAGGACATGAAAGAATTCTGTGGTAGAGCACCATTGTTACTGTATTCATACACTGCCAATACTTTAAGAAAGCAAAAAGCAGTTTTCAGACAAACAATGGAACAACTTTCATAGCATTTATCGCCATATAAAGACAGGAAAAGGAAGAGGTAAAACTTAAGGCATTTACATTGCTTCCATGGGCTTATTAACAACCTCTGATATAATCAGAACTCCAGGCTGAAGATTCCTGGAAAGTCTCTCTTGTCCAAGAGCAGCAATTAATTTTGAAACATCTCCATGATGAGACGCAGGGTAGAGTAAAGGTCAGACAAGCGTTCTCAAGGACTTTGTTGTTATAAGAATCATTAAAAGAGGATGCACCTTGTAGCACATCCTGCTTAGGATATAAGGCATCTGTAACCTCTAAAATAAGTCCTTAGACTAAATTCTTACTGCAAAAGTTTGGGGATTTTTCATGCACCTTTGTAGAAGGACTAATGTTCATACTAATGATTAATGTTCATGCTACTGATTTACTTACTGAAAATCTCTGAACAAATTGCTAAGACTGTTTATCAGTATTCTGGAGAAGAGTATAACTTTTTGTACCCATCAATAGACCTGAATTCTAAGCCGTTAATTAATTTGCTTCATTTACAAGCACCTTGAATGACATCATTAGAGACACACAGATGTGATCTCCTGAAAAAGGAATGAACCATCATTTCTGACAAATGTTCACAGTGACTAAATGGGTAACGCAGTCTCCTGGTTTGGACACTAGGGTGTGCTGATGAGTGATGAGAGACTTAATGGAAAAGACAACAACCAAAACAGTTTATTAACTAGGGGCAATATGAGCTGTGGAACCCCACTTTTAGCATAAACCAGTTACACAGAGAATGACCCGACAATAATACGCAACAGAAGGAAATAACAAACTATGCCCCTCCAGGCTGGCTGGTGGGCTGTGGAGCAAGGGAAGGAAGGAAGGCTGCTCTGTGGATGGTGCTGGTCCCACTCGAGAGCTGCTGGTAAAAAGGACAGTGAAAAGGAACCCCGAGGGAACCCAAGGGGAGAGACACCACATTTGTGTCGCCTCCGGGTGGTTCCCTGCTGGCACTGCCCGAAGTGTGATGCTGTGTTGCAAGGGACCAAGAAAGCGGGGAGCTGTGCCTCTCTCAGCACCGAGGGTGCCAAAAAAGCCCCAGAGAATTTCTGTCCCCAGCCCTTTCATAAGGCGGCAGTTCTGGGGTTTTCTCGTGGTCCTCTTCCTGTGCGTGCTGCCTCCCCATTGGGTGGCAGTGCTGGGTTCCGCCCCTTCCGAGACTTCACCACGAGGCAATATGGCGGCATTCCCGCCAAAATGCCTCACGGCTGCACTTGACCAGGAGGAAGGCCTAGCGCTGCCGCCCTGCCAGCGCCGCGGGGCACCCGAGGGCCCGGGGCCGCCAGTGGCACTGCATGTGCAGCCACGCCCGCTGCCACGGATCCACTCTGCGCTGCAGTGCTGGCCCGGAGACCGGCCTTGTGCTGTGCACTGGCCGCTGCCGCAGTGGGGGGGGGGCCCGCCTGCCACAGCTGCCGCGAGGGGCTGCCGCCACTGGCACACAGCGACAACACAGAGCGGGCAGAGAGCCCCAGCCCCGCGGCAGCATGGCAGGGGCACCATCGCTCCGGGCCCCTGCCCCTGCCACACCACGCCGGCAAGCGCGGGCCGGGCCGGGCTGGCCCCGCACACTGAGCTGGCCCTGCACGGCCACAGGGGGTGCTCGGTGGATGAGCCCAGCCCCGCACAGCCCCCGGGGGTGCTCCGTGCCCAGACACGGCCCAGGCTGGGCCGGGCCCGGCCCTTGTGCTGGGCGAGCGCCACATGGCTCCAGGGGTGCTCCATGAGGCGGGGAGCCAGCCCGGTGGAGGCGCCGCCGCTTCTGGCCCCGCTGCTCTGTGGGCGCTGGGATGGCGGGGGTCTAGCTGGCTCCATGCTCTCCGCGCCTGACGGACACCGCGCCAGCACACCGCGGGGAGCGGCACCACCGCGCCTGCCGCATTTCCCAGTCCCGCCGAGCCCAGCCCCGCAGCCTCCTCGCTCCCAGGGGTGCCGCACCAGCGGCTGCTTCGTTGCCAGCTGGGACGGTGCTCCATTCGCTTCACCCTGCTTCACTCTCCCAGGAACANAAAAAAAAAGTTTTAAAAGACAAACCCTCCTACCTAAAAGAAAAAAACCCCTTTCTAACCCACAACACACAGGATCAAGCTCTCTGCTAGACTAAAGCTGTACCAAACTATTGCACCTACTCCTGCCAGACAACTACAAAGCCTGGCTATTTAATAGAAGATAATTTCTGACAACCCACATGGGCTAATTTATAAAACGATACCAGAAGCTGATCTGTGATGTAGTCTTGGAGCATACTGACTGCATTGACATCAAGACATTATTGATAGTAGTTCTGCCATGACAGGTAGAACACACAACAGCATTTGAGGCTTGGAAGATTAAGCAACTCTTGATAGGGAAAGTAAGAATGTGAAGAGATCTGTAGCTGATAAGAACGATGTCCAGGAATAATCGAGTCAAAATAGAAAGTTTAATTTGACTGGTTATGAGACATATACCAGAGAAAAGAAAGAACTCTGGGAGTAGTTCACATGTGACAGCAGCTTCTCCCTGTGAGCAGGGCCAGGCTGTGTTGGTGTGACTAGTCAGATTCATGAGTTTGTACTAGCTCTCTTCCTCCCACAGTTGGGGGCTACTTGTGAGATCTTTAATAGCATAGACTCACAGTCAAATGGCAGAACCATCTAGAATGGGAACTGTGCTTGAACTGCTTGCAATCTATGAAAAACTTACATGTCAATTTACAGCCATCTCTATCCTGAAGGACACATTTGACTAGGTGCTGCTTACATCAATTCATATCAGTTACTTGCTGTGCAAAATAATGGAGACTAGGATGAGGCACAAGTCCTTCTGAGCAGGAGCAGCTGAGAGAGCACACAAGACAAAGGACTGATCAATATCATTGGCAGAAACAACAGCTGCAAACGGGAGAGCTCTGAACGCCACTGCAAGTTGTGCAATACAGGGTGTTTATTGCATATAGACCAGCACAGTCAGTTGTACACTCCCTGACCTTGTTAACTCACCCTCTCTGCCTCATGATTGTTCTTTACGAGTGATGTACAACAACAATCATACATTTCCCCACAATAAGGGCTCTAGGGAAAAGGTTACCCCTGATCCACCATGTAGCAAAACTGGTCCAGACCCAAGAAGCTACTACTAAATTGAAAGACACTCAAGACAGTAACTATATGGTTCTTCACTAGCAAATTACTATTTTTTCAATGATATAATTTGTCTAGTTGCAATAATATTCCAGCCTCAGATGCTTGCAAATAGTGAACTGTCTGTATCATTTCTTGTAAAAGAATCTGCAGTTATTCTTACCAAAGAATTGCAATAGAACCAAGTTCAGAATCCATGGATGTTTTTAATATTCTATTACATAATGAAAACTCAATCTATACTTTATTAAGGGAAAAAATATCCAGTGGCTTTTTAAAGTTTAAAGAGTCTTATATACAAGGTCTTTTAACACTATCTGAATTTTCTGCTTGAATATATTATTATGCATTTTCTGTATAGTTTTGAAATTAAACTCCTTTATCTGATAACCAAACTGAATATTCTCTGAAAAAAATCCTTTCCAGGTGAACAATAATCAACATCACCCTTAAATCCCTTCCACTTCTCTTGTTTGGCTTTACTTTACATAAGAATAAGGTAGTCGGTGTGAATAGCTCAGAATTATGTGTATGGGATAATTGTATCTTGATCTTTGTTAAAATTCTAGACACTGAATGATGACAGGCTTGAAAAGTAGATTTTATTCAACGGCTTGAGTGCAGGCATTTCATATCAATTTGTGTCCTCTTGCTTGGCAGATTTAGGAAAAGGGACCGTAATTTACCTGCTGGCCTTAGATTTGGTCAGAGCTGAGACAGAACTCAGGAAAGGAATTTTTATTACCAAATTCTATTGTCTCTACCTGTTCTACAGCTTGCATATTAATATATCCATGCCAGCATCAAACCTACTTAAATGGTATGATGTATTTATCCATCATTACCTACCAGGAAGAATCTATATAATGGTAGCAGTACATGACTGCAATGACCTAATTAAAGGAAATATTTTTTCTTGATTAGACAGATAAGAGACAACAGGGTATCCTTTAGTGTTATGGAATGTTAAATAAACTTGACTTCATGAGATCTGGCTCTGAAACAAATGAAATGTTTTGTCTGATTACAAGGCATATAACAGCTTGTGGATATGGTATTGATCTGAGACATATTTTGTGTTAATATTTAAACAGGAGACGAGCAGGCTTTTTATCTTAAGTATTCTTAATATAAAAGTCAGGATGATTAAGGTAATAGCATAGAAACACAATATAGCATTATTTACCTTTTCTCCTAATTGGCTCCTACTTTAGGATTCATGAGCTACATGGTGGTGTTAGTATGTCATATTTTCTATGAGTATTGTTCTTCAATCCAAGTTTCTTCTATTTATAAATTACAGGTACTCCAGTAAACACTATTTTCCCCCCTGAAATATACACATTTCTTTTGAAGCACCTCAGTCTCTGTCTTGGTCCACTCTTGATTCTATCTTTTGAACTTCTCATATGTCTTACCTCCATTGTACAATCTAGAAGGACCAGTTATGGAGCTGACATTTTCCTTTCTCCAAATTGTCCACTACATTGTTATCTATCTCCCTTAAGAACGTCTCTTTCCTTTCTCACTTTGACTCTACTTCTGTGGCTAATTCATGGAAATCATCCAGACATTTTATCTCTTTTTCTGCAAACATTCAGCAATTCCTCTTGCTCTATTTTTCACTGTGACTTGATGAATTTCTGGTAATACCAGTTCATATCTCATTTTTCAAGCATCTCAGCTTGGCTTTTGCTTTCTTGGCTGTTTCCTAAAGAGCTTTGTTCAAGCTAAATGTGCCATTTCTACTTCATTTCTCCCTTACATTGTCCATAGTGCACATGCAGCTTTTGAATCTTCTGTGAGGACATCTAAACTCTTCCAATAAAAGACTTGTCTATGTTGAAAACACTTTTCCTGTTAATGATGTTCATACTCCAATCCCACAACTAAGATTTCAAAGCCTTTATATGTCTGCAATGATAGCAGCCTGAGTTAGCAGACATATTTTATGGGACAATAAAATCCAGGTTAGGAAAATAATTTAATGAGAATATAAATGAGTTAGAAAACTAAACCCTGCTTTCTTTCGCCCTCCTAATTTCTCAGTTTAAATGTAGCAGAGAAAAGTAACCAGGATCAGGCAGAGTCTTAACACTTCTGTGTCTTCCAGGCCTTGTACAGACTGGCTATTCATTTCCTCTGGCACTCCTCTGTTTTCTGAAAAGTGTATAGGTTTACCATACTGCTGGTTAATCTTCATTTTTTCCTCAAAGACTTTCATTATTAATACTAATTCTTGCCCTCTCAGATCAATGAAGACTCCCAACCTGAAACTCATTGACAGTGAAAACATACTAGATTTCTTGTAGGTAGATGGAACGAATGACCCAGGAAGGACAATATTAGCAGAAGCTCCAACCCTCATTGTGTGGCAGCAGTGCCTGAAAGGCACATGGAATGGACTCTCACTGGAATAGTTTGTGAGAGGAACTGTATCCTGTGGAGGAGCCCATGCAGGAGCAGTTTGTGAAGAGCTGTCTCCCATGGGATGGGACCCCATGGAATGCACTTGGAAGGACTCTTCTCCCCAAGCAGCAGCTGAAAAAAGTAGCTGACCATAGCAACCTCCTCCTCCACCTTGCCTTTTCCCTTGACCGCTGCATGAGAGAAGATTGGATGTCAGAAGGTGGGTGTGGGGGGGAAAAGGTGTCTTTTATTGTTTCTCACTCTTAAGCACTGCTCTTGTTAGTAAAAAACTTGACTATTATTCCCACATGGAGTCTTGTTTTGCCTGTGACGGTGATTAGCAAAGAATCTGTTTTAAGTCCTTATCTCAACTAACGAAACCTCTCATTATATTCTCTCTCCTCTATTGTTGAGCAAGGGGGAGTGAGAGAGTGGCTGTAGTGAGCCCCTGGCATCCAGCCTGGGTTAAACCACTACACATGGTCTGGCAACAGCAGGTGCAGCTGAGTCTCTACACGTTGGTCTATCAATGACAGCAGATCAACATGCAGCACTATGAGACTAAGGACATCAAACTGAAATGTTTGTCTCTTTAACATCATGAGCCCTTCTACAACTTTTTGCTAAGGTCCTTCCAAAGTATGGAACATAAAACTCTCTTGCTATCCTTCTCTGGAAAAAAGGTGTTTCTGAACAGCAGCCTATGATCATGTGAGGTCATTATGCATCTAACCAGAAAGAATGTGCTTAATAAGTTTTTTTCCAACATCCTGCTCCAAAATGGACATTGTGCAATTTTCAGAGAGGAGGAATGAAATTTGAAGTGATGTGGGAAAGGAAGAACTACAAGACTGAAGGCTCTATAAACTGTAGTGTTAATTGTGTCAAATTTCCTGCCTTCACAAAAGTTGTCGGTATTTCTGTACAAAAAGTTTTGCCACCAAAGGGATGACAGGATAGTTAATGGCTATTCTCTGAAGGTTATTGTTTCCCATGTGAAACACTTAGTTTGAACTATGAGGAAAAGACAGGTAAGTACCTTACCATACCACTTTTACTTCCCTAATCCTGCTAATCCTCCCCCAACCTACATGCTTTCCTACCAGAAAATGAAGAAAAATACAGCAGCCATCCCCTTCCTGCATTATACTACCACTGCATTATAATACCATTGTTGCAGTTTTACATGAATAAGTCCTATTCGGCGAAGACAGTAATTTCTAAAACTAGTGTGAGAGAGTGGGTGCAGAAAATCCTCAGACCATGACATGTAGATCTGTTTAATGTGTCATTTTTCAGTCCTACAGATATCAGGGATCATAGTTGAGGGTTGCATGAGAAATGTCCAGAAAAAGAGGATGAGTAGAAGCAAGATAGAATTGATAAAGTGATTCAAAACTAGTAAATCACCATGGCTGGAATGCTCCCTGTGACCCACACTTACGAAGTACAGGTACTGCAGTCTGCAGTTCCTTTCTGCAGGTTGAAGCGCCATGAGTTTTCAGCCCTAAAACCACTCCAGACCATACAAAGATTATTGCATATTGCAAATTGAACGATTTGGACAGCCCTGGGGTTGCTGAGGAACCAGAAATTCCAGGCATTTTTGAAAGGGAGGTACAAACAGTGGAACAATGAACTCATGTGCTTAAGCCCCTGCTGTGCTGTACAAGGTGTGCTAAACATTTTATCGGGAAAAAGAAAAGAAGGGCTCTGCAGAAAAGCAACAAATTATTACTGTTATATAACTGCTACTAGGCAGGCTGCCTGCAAGCCTTTGTTGAACCTCAGTTTCATGAACTTAGGGTTAATTATTTCACTGTGTTCTGCCGTATTTGTATTATTTTGCTAGCTACTCTTGATTTACTTAGTTGCTTGTTTCTTGTATAGTTTTAGCTTACAAGGAAGTAAATATTGATACTTAAGGACAAGAGTTCCATGAAAATTCAAGGAAACATCAATGCCTTGGAATATAAACCTAGAAGTATCTTTATTACACAAAGTCTCTAAGAAAATTCAACATAAATTGATGCTAACAGAAGAAAAACCCACAATAATATGCAGATACAAAAAGAAGAAAAGTATTTTCTCCATAAAACGGAAAGACAATTCAAAGAATGCAAAGACATACCTAGTCACATTTACAGGCAGCTCTATTTTCTAGGCCTCCTACATAACTTGGAAACTAAGAAACACACAGATAAAATAATGCATCAGATGACCACTGGCAATAAAAACATCCATGTGTTTCCATTCAGCCACTCAGAGACTTCACCTTGTGGTGACTTTAACAAGTATTAATTAGGGTGCATTATCAAGATTTTGTACACCAAAAACTATTGGTGTACAAAGTAGATTAAATCAGATAATCCAAAAGTAATATAGCATACTTTCTATTTTGATAAACAGAAGAAAGGAGAAACAGTAACAATAAGCTCACTGAGACCCAAAATCACAGATTTAGGGGAAGTAAAACCATGCTATACAAAAATTGGCATTAAATGCATATAGAAGTTCTAAAAGAGCTCCAACTCTAAAGTTTTATAGCACGTTAATGTTTGCTTCTGATGACAGTTGAAAGCAGTGACTTGGCCAGTCCCAGGTGCAGCCTGTCTCTCTCTGTTTTTTTTCCTGCCTACCCTTAAGAGACCTGAAGCAGCATGGACCCTTTTTCCTGTGCCTGTGCAAAGATCCCAGGAGAACAACTTCTATAGTCACCTGCGACCACTGCCGGGGTCTGCTAGGGAGCAACTGGTGGGAAATGCTTCCTATAGCTTTACAGGGGACACTACTCAGTTTATATAAATTTTAAATCAATCTGCATTGTTGATGTTGACTCGGAAGTATTACTAAAGTTATAGAAAATATGGCATCTAATAGAAATAGTTTCTCCATTATTTGGGTGTTCATCTTGAGTCTTTCTCAGATGAAAGGTTTTAAATAATTGTGACAGATAAAACTGTCTTTTGTTTACTCCCTGAAACAGCAGAACATAGCTGTAACACAGCTATACCGAATCTGTAGGTCCGTGCTGGACCTACAAGTCCATGACTTTTCAGCCCTTCAACCTGCAGCAAAGACTTGTGAGTTTTTCTACTGATTTAGGCTTTACATTTTAAACCCTGCCATCTAACACCAGTGAGTCTTCTGCCTCTGACAGGATTTAAAAGATTTGTTTCTGGTTTCATCATGGAAATTTAACTACTTGGATAAAGTGTGCCTAGCACACAGCATACTGATTAGGAGAGAGCATCTGAGAGGCTACAGAAAAATGCACAATAGGGCTGACCCAAGAAGACTGCACAATCTCAGCTTCATTTACCTGTGTCTGCCTGCATTATTACTGTTGTTCAGATGTGCATATAAATGTGGTTTATGTTCTATTTCTACTGCAGAGGGTCTTGTGACTGTATGGAGCTGTAGCAGTGACGACACCTCTAGGGATGAGAAGTTTTCTCTGAAAGGCAAAGGCAAAGGCCTGCATTTGTGCTATTAAATCCAACGTGCCTAAGCGGGGAGGGGGGGGGGAAGATTATACCAAACATAAACACATCGCAAAAGCCTGTACACATCCCCTCCAATTCCCTCCGTAGCAAGTTCAAATCCCTATTAATCTGCTCCCTGCTTTTAGCTCACAACCTGATTATGTCTCCCCATGTCCCACATCTCAGCCTATATGCTCGGCTGGGGATGCTCAGCCCCGTACGACCAGTGCTACCTAGGCTGCTCCCTTCTTCCCAGGCTGCTCCCCACATCATAGACTGCTCCCCACATCCCAGGCTGGGCCGGTGGGAGAGGCAGAGCCTGCGCTTCTTCAGAGGCCGAGCTTGCCCGCGTTCGGTGCCGCGGCTGAGATGGCACAGTTCGCACCAGGTAACCCGCGACATGTAACGGGGACTGGCAGAGCGCGACACCGAGCCGTCCCTGCATTCGCTTCTCCATATGGGATAACCTACGTTGTCTCAGCAGACGACCGCTGCTGTTCATAGACAGCCGAGAGCGCGGCCGGGCGGGCTGGCACCGGCACTCCCTGGAGCTCCTAAATTAGGGATGTCCGTGTGCGGGGGGGAAGCCGGCGCCTGCCGCAAGCGGCCGCCGCAGCCGGCAGCGAAGCGAGCCCAGCCCGGCCCAGCCCACTCAGCTCAGGCCAGCCCGGCCCAGCCCGGCCCAGCCCAGTCCAGCCCAGCGCAGCCGGGCGGAGGCGAAGGGCGAAGCCGCTGGGCCGCTGGGCCGCTGCTGCCGCTCGGCGGGCGGGACGCGGCGCTGCCCGGCGGGACGCGGCCCGGCCTCATCCCGGCCGGGCTCCTCTCCAGGCTGAGCAGTGCCGCATGAACACAGAAACGGGACGCGACAGGAATCGTCCCCCGATTTCATCTCGTTCTCCCCATTCGTGGGTGACTCCTGCTGTGGGCTCAGTCTGCAACAAATTCTCTTTCTCACCGATGCCAACGTTAGTAGTAGCAGGTTCTGTTCTTCAGAAACTCAAATCAAAGGACTTGGTCAAAGCTGTCCTATCCACCTGTTTGGGACAAGCTGCCATTCCAGAGAGAGGTGACACTTTGCTGAAAAAACACCAAGATCTTCCACCCAATCTGGTGCCCACCCTCACCAGAAAAATGCCCCTTCAAATTCACTCCACTGGTTAAAGATACTCTCCCCATGATCTTCTTTATGCTGAGCATGGCAGAGCACTGGAACAGGCTGCCAAGGGAAGTCATGGAGTCTCCCTCTCTGGAGACATTCAAAACCCACCTGGATACATTCCTATGCTGTAGGTGACCCTGCCTTGGCAGGAGTGTAGATGAGCTCCAGAGGTTCCTTCCAACCCTAACAATTTCTGTGATGCTGTTATTTCATTCAGAAAGAGATTGCAGATAGAATTGTAGAATAACTAAGGCTGGTAAAGACCAAGACCACCAGGTCCAACCATCGACCTAGCAGCGCTGTGTTCTGCACTAAACCATGTCTTCGAGTGCCATATCCACACATTTTTTAAACAATTCCAGGAATGGTGACTCCAGCACTTCCCTGGACTGCCTGCTCCAAAGGTTGAGAACCTTGCAGTGAAGAAATTTTTCCTGATATCCAATCTAAACTGTCCCTAGTGCAACCTGAGTCCATTTCCTCCCATCCTGTCACTTGTTATCTGGGAGAAGATGAAGGTGAGAAGAGGAATTTAATGTATAAATCCAGCCCTTTGACACAGCAGCCCTTTTCCTGGCAGTGCTGGAATGTCACAGACAGCCTAGGAAAATGTGCTCTTAACCTCCAGTGTGGCATACAAGGCTTAGAGCAATACACACAATTTCACCATGAGAAATGGAGCCACAGAGTGCAAATGCAGAGTTCATTACCTAATGGTTAAGGTTACATTCCAGTGAAGAATCCCTACCAAAGCCACACATGAAAACACTCTCAGGACAGTGTGTTTCAAGATCTTCTATGATGTAAGTTTATAAATGGATGCCAGTTTCCAAGACAAAATTAAAATGCACCATTTACCTAAGTTACATAGAACTGAAAAGAATAAGCAATTTTTTTCAGTTCTTTCAAGACCTTTACTAATCTCTGACCAAAACTAGTGGCATTTTCAGAACAGATGAAATTTTGTGATCAAGAGTAGCCCAGAGACTCTGGAGACATTTGTTTTGTATAGGGTGCAAGAGCTGCCATAAGACTCCTCCCTGTGGCAGTTTATAGGGAGGATTTCTTCTTTACTGACCTATGTGTTGCAAAGACTGTATTCTTTATCTGGACATTGCCCTCTTATTTTCAGAAGAAAGTACTTATGAATTGTGTCAAAGATTATGCATTTTCCTGAGTTTAAAGTTTTCTTAAAATGTGGCATTTCACGCTAACAATGTGGTATCAGTGGGCTGGAAATTCACTGACCATGACTAAAGTGTTTCTTCACACTTACTTGTATGCTGATTGCTGCTACAAAGATTTTTTTTTATTAGTTTAATCATGTCTAGTTCACCCCTCCTTTTATCTACCCTATTCAGTTTCATCATCTGCAAGCAACTGTTATACACATCCCTACAACAGGGAGAGCACTGAGAAAACTTGAAAATGTTTGGGTTTTGTTAACTCATCTCCCTTTGCCTCTCCTTGCCTTTGCCAAGAAGTTGCCAGGGCCTGCAGCCCTGGCAATCTGGCCAATAAAAATAAATCAACACTTACAATGGCAGATTCAGAAAGCATTGATGGAACCATAAAGGGAAGGATAGGCATGATGTAGTTCCTTTTTCTTTAGGAAGTGCAATTTTAAAAGAATTGGTTATAGCACAGAAAAGCAAACTCTTACCAGCAGTGACTACAGTATTGCTTGGTCCCTTCTAGCCATATGTAATAACCTCAATGAATGAGTTTGCAGAGATTTGCAGTTCCCTTTGATGTGCAGAAGGGCTCAACAGTCCTTTCAATAACCTGTACAGCATAATCCTTCACTGTCTCTTGCTACCAGGTTTACAGTCCACAAACACTTCCTTAGGCAGAGCCACTGAGTCAGACGGGACTATGATGATTCCAGGACTTGAGCCTCTCCTTCTGCAAAACACCCCACTGACGTGTCTAGTTTGATCAGTTTCCACTGAGCCATCCTGGACTGATTTGCTCTCTAGCAGACTGCAGAAAAAAAGACGAAAGGCACCACAAGAGATACACATGCAGAACGGTAGAGAGAAACCACTTGAAGAGGAAAAAATTGGCTGCAGGCAATTTGTTGCCAGCCTTTTTGCCACCACAATGGAACATAATGTTGATGTTACACAGGTCACCCATGGCTGTCTACTGCACCTGGAAGCCAGAGGCTGTGCTGCGTAGATTTCCAGGTGCTCTCAGCAGCTTTCAATACAGTATGTCACAGCAATGACTGCTAATTTCTATGACCTGGGAATGTGAGTGTAGGAAAGAAGCCTTCTTAATGCAACACTGGTCCACTCTCTGCAAGGTTGTGCCCTGGTGAAATGCTCCTCCAAGGGAAGATTGCCAAGGTTTCCCCAGAAAAGCCAACTAAATGTCAGTCTGAGTGCAGATGTGGCAAGCCTGCTGTCTGAAGAACAGGATGCATCTCAGTATCCTCAACATGGGGAACAGCAGCAGGAAGACAGCATGTGGGCTCCTCTAAAAGGAGAGAAGCCATAACATTTGCAGAGATGCTGTTCTCCATGATGCTTTGTCATATATCTGCGCCTTTCTCCATGTGGCATGAAAGGATTTAGAAGCCTGTGTCAGTTCTGTAGGTGAGTAATAGTGGGGTATGAGGATATAGCTTCTTTTCTTTGAGGTTCTGGGAGCATAAAAAAAGCTCTAAATAAATGTAATTCTCAAGTGAGTCTTTCAGGGCTATTAAACCTGTGGTGCCAGTGCTGGAGCACTGTACTAAGGCAGGCTGGAAGACCCAGCAGCTTGGTCAATCTGAAACAAGCTGTTGGATCTTCAGTCTGGTCCTCAGCTTTGTCTGACGTGTTTTGCAGCATGAGCTGCTCTGTCTGGGTGACATCAGGACAGGGGCTGACATCCAGACGAGGCTGGTCTCTGCTCAAGGCTGGGTTGGTTGTTTCGTATTTCAAAACTTTTCTGTGTCCTGGATTTCAAACAAGTACACACCACAAACATACAGTCAGTGTTTACTGACTTCTTCTGTTGCCAAATACTCCAAAAGTATCAGGATAAACTAAACTCTCTGACATCTTCTTTGTAGCATTAAAAAGCAAGGCATTACTTTATTTCTGGCCAAATGTGTGTGTGAAAGACTGGCAGAATCCCAGTCCCCACACAGACGTCAATAGTATTTTTTCTAACCTATTTATTTATAAATAAACTTATACACTTAATTATTTATAAATAAATATTAATTTATAACATTAATTAGTTTATTTATAAAATTATTTATTTATTTACCCTATTTTCACAAACAGATAGATTAGTGCTGATTGGTTCTAAATTCTCTTTCATTTCATCAATATTCTACCTTCATTTGGTTATTACTTTCTCATTTTCTGTAACAGTGAGTCCACATATTTAGTCTTTTTAATATCTTTTTCCCAACACAAATAAGCCTTTGTTCATTTTCTTCTTTATCTTGTGATATCTGAAAAATGTCCTTCCAGATGCCCAACTTGAACAACACATCTTTCTTTACCGGGCTTTGTTCATTGAAGTATATCAAGGTTAGTTTAGCAAAACTTAAAGTTTTAGTAATTTTCCAAAGCTATGTTCTTACAAAAGTAGCTTATGACAGCTTTATACTAGAAGCTGACTAAGAGTAATTTAAGGCCTAACACAGATTATGATTAATTAAAACAAGTAATTAAGAGGTTTAATTAAAACTATTAAAAATTACAAAAGTTATATAATTTCCAACACCTCCAGGTCTTAAGGAGGAAAAAATGTTAGTACAAGATGGAGATGGCTGCTTAACAGGGATTGTGGTCATCAATTAGAAGTGAAGTCTAGGTCAGTGTCTAGAGCTTTTCTCCTGGGAGGCTACACAAGCGTGCCTGTGAAAATTTAAGTCATCAGGATGCAACTCTGGAATTGTTTTCACCATCAAGGAGGGGCTGGTGGGGAGTGTGAAGCTCAAGGGCAGCCTGGACTGCCGTGACCATGAAATGGTGTAGTTTGAGATGCTCAGGGCAGGACATACAGCAAGCTTACTACCCTAGAGAGCAGACCTTGGCCTCTTCAGGGATCTGCTTGGTAGAGTAACATTGCATAAAGCCCTGGGAGAAAGAAGGGCCCAGGAAAACTGGTTGATATTTAAGAATCACCTCTTCCAAGCTTAGGAGCATTGCATTCTGACAAAGCCAAGAGAAAACTGTGTGGAGTGAAGAGTACAGAAAGAATATCTGAGAAGCCAGGGATCAGGTTGGGAAAGCTGAAGCCCTGACAGAATTATGTCTGGCCAGGGATGTTGAGGGCAACAAGAAAAGCTTTTGTAGGTACATCAGTGATAAAAGGAAGACTAGGAAAAATGTGGGCCCTCTCCCGACGGAAATGGGAGACCTCCTTACCCATTATATGGAGAAGGCTGAGATTCTCAATGGCTTTTTAGCTTTGATTTTCACTGACAAGTGCTAAAATCACACTGCTCAAGTTGCAGAAGGCAAAGGCTGGAACTGGGATAATGAAGAACCACCTGCTGTAGGAGTAGATCTAGTTCAAGACCATCTAAAGAACCTGAAGGTGCACGAGTCAGTGGGATCTGATGAGATGCATCTGGAGGTCCTGAGGGAATTTGAAGAGGAAGTGGCTTAGGATAAAGTCTTAGGGTAAAGTTAACACGAGCTTTTGCACAGCCATGTTTAAGTATTAGCATTGACCAGCTCATTTGAATGCAGAGCTGCCTGAAAGGCATTTCTCAATTTCTGATCGGTGGTACTAAAGTTATTTGATATTTGGCAACTTGTCCTTACATGCTGGTGTGCTCTCATCAGCTTCTGGCTGCAAAATACAGATCTGTTTCGAGCCTTACTTCTGACTCAGCTATCTACGTTGCATAGCATCAGCTACAGATTTATCTGTGGCTCAGACGAAAGCAGGGTCATTACTGAGTCACTGTTCCCTTGGGGACAAAAATGCCAACATCCTGTTACTGTACCCATCTGAGTATATTCATTTTAGTACGAAATTAGAATAAAATGGAAAAGTGCTGACTCATTGGTCCAATTTTCTGCAGCATGTTTTACATCTCAGCTGGAATTCAGGTAGTGCTCTTTTCAGTATTATCATTTCAATAGGTTTGAAAGAGGAATGGATCATCCATCTGGTAGCTGGCTAGAACTGTTCAGTGTTCAGAACACTTGGCCTGATACAGAGAGGAAAATGACCACTTGTAGGATATTGAATAAATTTATCTGGCACTGTCACATTAATTTGGAGTTTCACTATTTCAGAGACAATAATTTGTCATTCCTATATTTAGCTGTGTGTATGATGGTAATACCTTCAATCATATACCATTCCTCAGCTGGATGGCAGCACAACCCTCAGGTGTTTCAGTCACTCTTCCCAGTTTTGTATCATGAGCAAACTTGCACTTGGTACACTCTGTCTCATCATCCAGATCATTAATTGAGCTGTTAAACAGGACCGAATGCAATATTGACTCCCAGGATGCACCACTAGCTACCGGCTTCCAACTAGGCTTCATGCTTCTGAAGACTACACTCTGGACCTGGCTATTGAGACACTTGTAAGTTATCCTCAGTGTCTGCTCATCCACCCTTCAGAGCAACAGCTTTTCTTTGAGGATCTTATGGGAGACATTGTTAAAGGCCTCAATGAAGTTCAGGTAGACAAAATCTGCTCCACTTTCCTCATATACCAGGTCACTCACATCACTGTAGAACTTTATGAAGTCGGCCAAGCAAGACTTCCCTAGGTGAAACCATACTGACTACTCTTGATTATTTCCTTGTCCCTAAAGTGCCTAGAAATGGTTTTCAGAATTAGTTCTTTCAGAGGCTGCCAGAGGCTGATAAGATCACACTGGAATGCAAGGACAATGCAAGTTGTTTTCTGAGCATCTGAAAGAAGCATGCGAGGTAGCAGAAAATAATGTTTCCAAGAGTAGGATTAACTAAGGTGAAACAACAAAAACAGGATTCCTTTGTAATTTTTTGTACTGACTGTTTGGTAGTGATAGAAGGATGTCAGGTGTAGACTTGAAAAACTGTGTCCTTACAAGAACGTATTAAAACTTCCACCAGACACCAATTCTGCAGACTGAGGTGATAATTCACAGTTTAAACTAAACATCCTGATTAATCAGCATATAATATGTTGTCGTTGTGCTGCTCCTTTACAACATTAAAAAGAAGCTGCAAAGTTCAAAAAGTTATTAGGTACAATTAAATTCTAGAAATTAACGTGTCTCACCACAATCTTGTTGTTATAATGAACACCTAGGGGGCACTTTGTCTTACCAAGTTAGTATGAAAATTAGATAATAAAGTAACTAGAAAATTCAAAGGAGCTACCAAGTGCAATTCTTGTTCCCCTTGCTCAGTATGGCCCTGGCTGAATTGAAACCAAAGCAGGAAGAAATGACCATAGTACACTTTGTCATTGAAACGAACACATGACATTGTATCCTTTGATAATTGGATAATATTTTTTTGCCACTGATTAAATGCAAGCAACAATAGAGAGGAGTAGTTAGATATAAAATTTACTCTTTATAAGAAGTGCAAAGACTGATAGAAATTATTTGTGGAGCTAATAATTTTGCATATGTATTTACTCACTCCTTTTGGGCATTTATTTTCTTTGTTTTCAGACAGAGGAAATGAAAGTTTGCTGGGCAATTTGTGACCTATTTTTAAGACTAATGCTTTTCTTGGTTGTAAACTACCAAAATTACTTATTACCAATTTGACTTTCGTCTTATATTATGTTGTATAATTTTATAGCTTTATAGTGATTGTTTCTCAGGTTATTAACATTGCATACAGATTCCAAATAGTTCAAACTGATGTGCTCAAGAGACAACATTGGAAATTGCATGTGTCTCACCAAAACACTGGTGATTCAGCATATCTGTCATCATATCCTCAGATATGCCCAATTTCTTACACATGAGGGGGAAAAAGGCAGAAATACAATACCTATTCAATGAGATCCAAATAACCTCGCCTACATGTTGTATCCGTGTATTCTGAGGTTTTGTGGGTTTGGTTTGGGTTTTTTTTCTTCTGAAATAAAAAGAATGATTGCTCACATCTAACTGGGAGGTGCTCAGCATAGAGAGATAAGGCTGAAGAGCTGCCTCACAGAATCACAGAGTCACAGAATATGCAGATTTGGAAGGGACCCACATGGAGCCCAGCTCTCAGCCCTGCACAGGACCACCTTTCTACAAAGCTTTCAGCTGTAGCCTATGAGGAAGATACTGGAATCACAGATTGGTCCCGGGAATTGTCAGTAATGAACCATCTTGTTGATTATGTCTGGAATTTAAAACAAACAAACAAAACTACCAAAAAAAAATCAAACCGAACCCCAAAAAAGAACAAAAAACCACAATCAACCAATCACACAAAACCAAATTATTCTAGTTTCTGAAGCCAAAATGTTGAATTTGTGGACTAAAATTCTTGATCTTAGTTCTGTTCTTAGTACAAAGCTTAAGAGAAAACCATGAAATCAAAAAAAAAAAAAAGTGAGGCTTCCTCAGACTTCACTAGGTCTAAGACTAAAAGGAGTGTCTCAAAGATATACATCCATGAGCACCAAGTCAAAGACATTCACCCACAAAGAAATGCTGCAGATAGATTTTTTCAAGCAAATGGAATGATAGAAATTATTTTCGTAGATGATGATAAATTTAGCCATGCTTAATGCCAGCAATAACAGCATCATTTAGACTGGATGGGATTTCTTCAGATCCTCTAGTCTAATCTCCCTGCTTAAGCAGAACCAGCCAGTGCATGCTGTCCACTCACGTTTTTGAATGTCTCCAAGGATGGAGATCACACCACCTTCCTGGGCAACCTGTGCCACGGTTTATACCACCCTTCAGGGAAGCTATCTTCAGCAGTCGGGGTCAAAGCTCAGCTGTGGCAACGGTCTAGGGTTAGACTTACGGGAAACGTGTTAAGTCTGGAGTTGTAGCCTTCCCCTTCCATCAGCACCCCCTTTGCATCCCCCTTCTGACGGCAGTTTTACCCTTTGTCCCTCTTTCAAGCCTAAGCCCATCCCATCCCTGCCACGCTCCTCCGGCCAGCCTGCTCTTCCAAATCTACATTTTCTGCTTCAATGCAGTCACCATCCCCAGGCACGGAGGTGATGGTCCACAGTAGCTGGTACTGTGCTTCGGGCTCTGCCACGAGGCTCCTGAGTTTTCCAGCATCCTGCCCCTGTCCGGAGCCACAGCCAGTGCCGTTCAGCCGGAGAGGGAGGCACAGGCAGGGGACACGACCGGCACTAGAGGGCAGGGCAGGCTGCGGTAATCGAGGGCAGCGAGAGAAGGCAGCAGGGCGGGGCAGGCACCGTCACAGAAACGTTGACGACAGCGACCTGGGTTTCCTACTCGCACTACACAGGAGATGTCGACTCCTTTTCGAGATCTGGTCATATTTCTGAAGCGAGGCCCCTTCAGAAGGAGGGGACCGGTGCCCGTCGTGGCTGATGTCACACAAAGCGAGACAGAAAATGAGCCTTTCCAGTGATGGAAGGAGGTGCTGCATAGCCTGAACTTTTGCCTCTAGAACAGAAATAAACCAGAAAAATGTGGACTGGGAAGTCAGACTGTCATGTTACTAACACAGGTGAGAAACAGTTGGTCCTCTGCAGAGACTTTCCTCTCCACTTGTGTGTGTTAAGTACATTCTTGCTGACCAAGCAAAATCATCGGTCTGCAACTATGCAAACGTTCAGAGTAAGGCTGATGGAGGTTTGCCTTTGCACTCTGTGCCACGGTCCCTTCAGAGCTGTCCTGTTTGGAGCTGTCCGCTTCAGAAACGTTGAGCCGTGATCCTACTTCATCAGAGCTTCATAGAGTTTGTTCTGGGACAAAGGGCTGTGCAAAATGACCATAATGCCAACCAATCCAAGTGATCTGTTCTGAAGAGCTAATATAGGAATCTTGCAAGCAGAAGTGTAATACTCCAGGCAGGCCTTTGCCACTGGCAAACTTCTGCATTTTCCTTTTAGGTCTCAGTAGCTTTGCTTCTGGTCGCTGCAAAAAGTGTGGCAGGGTCCCTCATGTGTCTTGAACCGAATAGTTTATCAGAAGAAAGAGGGTAAAATGAGCTAATATTGATGGAAATTAATTGAAGTTTGCCACGGCTTTACCTATCTAACAATTCTGTTGGAAAGACCTGCAGGCTTTTTTCGGGCAGATTAAAACCAGAGAAACAGAAAGATAAAACAGGACCATGAAGAGGGGAGTGAAAGGACACCAGGGGAAAAAAAAAAAAAAAAAAAAAAAAAAAAAAAAAAAAAAGAAAAAAGNGAGAAAAAAAAAAAAAAAGAGAAAGAGAGAAAAGGAGATTCAGGGATTAGCAATTCAAACTGAAAGGGCAAAATGATCATGCTTATTCCTGCCTTTATGGTTCCATCAGTCCTTTCTGACTCTTATCACTGTAGGTGCCAATTTATTTTTATTGACTGGATTTCCTGCCGAGCTGATTCCTGGGGAATGAGGTGGACCAGGCACCTTTTTTGACAGAGGTGAGGAAAGGTGAGATGTCCATAACGTGCTGCTCTTGTGCTCTTGCCAGCAGATTTCATTCACGCAAGACTGAGATGGAATGATAAAGAGCACCACTGGTCACAGCAGGTGAGCACTTCTGCCACTCCGGGGTTGCCCACCCCAGCTTCAGATCCACTCATGTGCAAAAGAAGAAAAGTCCCTCATTCAACATTTTGTGAGCACTGCGGCCTGCACTGCCTGTCCTCTGCCTTGTACTGGGGGTGCAGCAGGTGCAAAAAGCATCCCAAGCCTGGCAGGAGGCTTTCCTCGCTGGTTCATCAACTCCATGAAGAGGTGAGAGATGGCTTAATTACTGAACTGCAGCTTCCCAAAGACCAGGTCAATAATGCCCTGCCAAAGACAGTATGATTCCTTCACCAACCATAATTTTTCAACATAAAAAAGAGAAAATACTAAGAAATAAGGTTTATCCTTTTAATGGAGAAAGATTTCCATAAGATCAGAGGAATTTCTCCAGTCTCTTTATCAGAGCCTACAAACTAATCTATGATGGAAGAATAATTTTTCATGTATTTTCTCATTAATCTTATTTTAAGAAAAGTAACATAATAAGGATTTATTTGGTGCTCTTGATGTACTGTTCTTAAAACCAGGTAAAAAAGGAAATTTGGCACTTTTTTTTTTATTTCTGCTGTAGCACTTTGTCTGATTGCTTGACATAAGAGCAGATATGATGTAGCAGATTATTTCTTAAAATTTGCTTCTTCATTGTCTCGAATAAACTCGTGGCAGGGGAACAGGAGCAGGAGAGTGCTGCAAAACTCCCTTCACTCCAGACTCCTTCCCCTCTCCTCACCACTCCTCTATTGCAAAACCAGCTTATGGTGAATTTTCCTCCGGTATTCAGTTGCCATTCAGTTGGTCGCTGGAGATGGATGTGGCTTGAGAGCTGAGACGCTGTTGCTGAGAGGGGAAGATGGCTGCACACCCGAGACAGCTAAATCCACCTTAAACCTATGAGTGAGCTGAGGAACCCAGAACCCTGAGTTCCTGGGAGCCTGGATATGGGTTTGATCCAGAGATACAAATTGCAGAGAAAACTTTGCTACAAGCTTCTGCCTGCTCCTCACGCAGCTCTCCACGTGTCAAGCGAGAGACTTTGCTACCCAGGAGACTCAAATTGGGAAAATACAGTGACAAAAGAACTCTTTCCCTCTCCAGACAAGGCATGAACTGAATTCTAGCAATGCCAGAACAAGCAGCTTGGCAGGAAAACCCCAAAGCCTGGCTGCACCCACGTGTGTGATGGCAGACCACCAACCACCGAGACCATAAAAACACCTCACCGTATTCCAGTTATTTTAACAGACACTAAAGCATTGTAGTGGTAACTTTTTTCAATGCTTCTTTTTTTTTT
>VXBA01000219.1:6172-30511 GCA_013399895.1 Serilophus lunatus
CCCTGAACTCAAAGCCAACGACTCCCTCCCCAATGGAGAACAACCAACCCCCAGAGCAAGACCCCCAGGAACCCACCACCGCCAATCCCACCGTGAGTTCATCCCCAGAAGCTTTGGGAGGGCGCTGACCCCCCCAGATTTGGGGAGGGGGGAGGGAGGGGACAAGAGGCCGAGCAGCACTTTTCCACCAGTGAAAGGATGAGGAAGAGAAGGGTGAAATTCCCAGGTGTGGCTGGGGGGGGATCGACTTCAGGTGGCGTTTTTGAGGGGAGAAATGTCTCGTGTAAATGATACTTTTTGTCGTGATTTTTGGTCCCCGTGAGGAAGCAGGGTGTAGATTTTTTTGAGGCTGGATCCCCCCCTCCTCGCTCCAAACAGCTTTTTTTATTTCACCCTGCCCTCCCCCCAAAAAAAGCCTGGAAATAGTTCAGCCATTAAAATCTGTCACAGGAGTTTCAATGAAGAGAGAGAAGAATTCCCAACAAAAAACAAACAAACAAAAAGACTAAAATCAAGAATAAAAGGCCGGACTTGGGAGCCGAGCAGCTGCTTTGCCCAAAAATAGCAACAAGTTTTATAACTCCGGAAAATGTAGAACAAACAAACGAGGATCGTTTGTAGCCAAGGGAGGCGGCAGGAGGCGGGGGAGGGGGAGGAATTCCTGCCCCCTTTCTTTTCCTGGAAGCTGTTCCTCGTGTTCTCGCCAGGATTCGGAGCTCTGACCGACTTGGCTGCTTCCCAGGGGGAGGGAGGAGGAGCCCAGAGCTCCTTCAAAGTGCCAGGGTGGAACTTTTTGCCTTCCACGCCCTCCCCTGTGGTGTCCTGCAGGACGTGGCTGGTCCCCAGGATGGAGCCCAGTGGGAGAAGCCGGTGGAGGACGGGGGGGAGAAGGAGAAGGAGGAGGAAGAAGCTTTTCTGGTCAGTCTCTACAAATTCATGAAGGAGCGACACACCCCCATCGAGAGGATCCCCCACCTGGGCTTCAAGCAGAGTAAGGAGCCCCTGGGCACAGGGGACAGGGGGCACACACCCCCCGTGTCCCCCCTGACCCTCGGTGTCCCCTCTGTGTTCCCAGTTAACCTCTGGAAGATCTACAAAGCCGTGGAGAAGTTGGGAGCCTACGAGATGGTCAGTGGGGGCTGGGGGTGACACCAGGGCGTGTCCTGGGCGCTGCTATGGGCCCCAGGATGTCCCCTGGGCACTGGGATGTCCTGTGCACACAGGGGGCTCAGGGCTGTCCCTGGGTGCTGAGCTGTCCCCCAGGGTGCCAGGGCTGTCCCGGGGTCCCAGGGCTGTCCCTGGGTGCTGAGCTGTCCCCTGGGTGCTGAGCTGTCCCCGGGGTGCCAGGGCCATGCCCTGCTCACCGTGCTGTCCCCTGGGTGCCCCATGTCCCCCGTCCCTCCCCGTGCAGGTGACGGGGCGCCGGCTCTGGAAGAACGTGTACGACGAGCTCGGGGGGAGCCCCGGCAGCACCAGCGCTGCCACCTGCACCCGGCGGCACTACGAGAGGTGGGCACGGGCAGGGGGCAGGGGAAGGCTCTGCCCGACCTGGGCCAGTTCTCACCCTCCCCCCTCCCTCGCTCCCAGGCTGGTCCTTCCCTACGTGCGGCACCTCAAGGGGGAGGAGGACAAGCCGCTGCCCCCCAGCAAACCCCGGCGGCAGTACAAGGGCTCCAAGGAGGACAAGAGCAAAAGGAGCAGGAAGGACAAGGGCCGGGAGCAGGTGTGTGGCAATCCCGGAGGGGCTGGGAGCGGCTCCAGCCCCGCCCTGCCCATCCCTGGCCTGGGAAGAGCGAAGTGGGATGTGGGAATGAGAGCGGAGGGTCCAGGGAGGTCCAGGATGATCCCGAGATGCAGCACCCACCCCCCAGAATAACCCCCTCTGCCTGCAGGTGCCTCTGGACAAGGGGAAGCCGGAGGTGGCCACCGGCACCGAGGACACCCGGGACAGCTCGGAGCGGGGCCGGGGGGCCCCGGGCTCCATCCCAGCCCCCCCATCCCACTGCTCCAGCCCGGCCCCCCCCACCCCCAGCCCCTCGGGGGGGGGTCCCAGCCCCTGCAGGACCCACGGCGAGACCTACAAGCGCCTCTTCTCCAGCTTCTACTCCAAAGGGAACCATCCCATCATGTCCCCGCTGGCCAAGAAGAAGTTGCTGGCCCAGGTGAGCGAGGCCGAGTCCCTGCGCTGCCCTGGGGGCCGGTGGCCACGCAGCGACCCCGGACCGGCCCAGAGGAGCCCGGAGGCCTCGGGAGCCCAGGAAGCAGCTGGGAACGAGGCTGGACCCACCAGCAGCACGTCTCCTGGCAGGATGGACCCCCACGGGTGCCAGGAGGGGGGTCCGGCGCCCACCGTTTTCACCGGCACCTTCCACGCCTACGGCACCGAGGGGCTCCGAGCCGGCGGCGCCCACCCGCTCTGGGGGTGCTTCTCCAACCTGCAGGAGCTCTTGGAGCAGCCTCCTGCCTTCCCAGGGCCGGAGCGGCCGCAGGAGCCGCGGGGCAGAGCGTGGGGGAGCTGGGGACCCGCCGTCAGTGCCTGGGTGCCCCCCGGGGCTGGGATGGCTCCCAGGGCCGGGCAGAAGGAGGAGGAGGAGGACGAGGAGGAGGACGAGGAGGAGGAGGATGAAGAGGACGAGGAGCCCTTTGGCCCCAGCGCCAAGCTCCGCGCCGTGGATCCCGAGGGCAGGGACCTGGCTCCCAGCTGCCACCAAGGGCTGCCCAAGCCCAAGGCCGTGGTGGCCACTCCTGCCTTTGCTGCCCTGCACTTCCCGGCGGGCTTCGGGAACCCGATGGAGCATCCCAAAACCCAGGGAGTGCCGCTGGCTCCGAACCCCTTCGTCATCCCGGCTTTTCCCAGCCCTCTGGTGGTGGGCTCCACGCCGCCCTCGGAGCTGTGCCGGCCGCTGCCCGCTGGGCCCGGGCACTTCTCGGCGTCCTACGGGAATTCCCTGCGGCACCGGCTCTACCCGTGGCACGGCCACCATCCCTACGGCTCCCCGGCCTTCCACCGCCACACCGAGCTGTAGGAATTCCACCCCAGTGGCAGGAATTCCATCCCCAGTGGCAGGAATTCCACCCCAGTGGCAGGAATTCCATCCCAGTGGAATTCCACCCCAGTGACAGGAATTCCATCCCAGTGGAATTCCACCCCAGTGGCAGGAATTCCATCCCAGTGGCAGGAATTCCATCCCAGTGGCAGGAATTCCACCCCAGTCTCAGGAATTCCACCCCAGTGTTTGGTCATTCCCGGTGGAGGAGGAGAGGTCGGGATGAAGTGCCGGTGCCAGAGGAGACAAAGGGGACTGAGTGTCTTTTTTTTACTCTTGACCTTGAGCTGTTTGTATCCAGCCTCGTTAGGGTGGTGACTGAATTCCAGTATCCCACGGTTCCATATATATTTTATATCTCACACACGCATAAAAAAGGGAGAAAATCCAGTGCTGGAGGTTTGTGTTTTGCCAGGGCTGAGGTGGCTGATGGTTATTCCCATCCCACCATTCCTGGATTTCTGGGGACTCCTCAGGCCCCACCACCCCATGTGATTTGGGGATTTAATGGTTGCCTCCATCCAGGGCTCCAGAGGTTTTCCAGGGGGTTTTCCAGACCTGGAGGAGCCACAGTGCAAAGGCAGAGCCTGGGATAAACCTGCCTGGGTGATCCCAACCTGGCAGTGCTTGGGGTGACCTGGATTTCTGGGATCAGGGCAGGGTGTGGGGGAGGATCCTAAATATGGAGTCCCAGGGCTGAGATGTCCCTCCCAAAGGAGATGCTTTTCCACAGGGATTTGCAGCCTTGTGTCCAAGTGGGAACCAGCCCAGCAACATCTCCAGGTGCTTTTTGCCTCCAGGAGCTCCAGCTGAGCTGCTGCAAATGATCCAAAGGCTTTGTTGGAGCTCCAGGTCTCCTATGAGCTGCTCCCCATCCACAGGGACAGTGGGAAGGGCAGAGGGATGG
The DNA here is from genome assembly GCA_013399895.1 of Serilophus lunatus. Lineage (NCBI taxonomy): Eukaryota > Metazoa > Chordata > Aves > Passeriformes > Eurylaimidae > Serilophus > Serilophus lunatus. The sequence goes on from VXBA01000219.1 coordinate 10,127, forward strand.
TGGCACTTCCCTGTTCCCAGAGATTGTTCTGGCTTCTGCAGCAACAGTGGGAAACCAGCTTGGAAGAACCACACTGCTGTACTCATGGAAAGGCCATATTTTGGGATAAAACTGGGAAATAACTGGTCCCAGGCTGATCACAGATCCCTCCCTGATGTTGGAGGCTCCTTGGGAAGACCATCATGGACTTGAGCACTCCTGGATCCCCCATGGGAATGGCATCACAGCCCCTGCATCCCCTTTGGGAACAAGGACGTGGCCACAGGGCTAAGTTTTGTCACCAGGAGCTGCTGTCCTGCCTGGAAGTGAAGCCACTGGAGATGCCACATCCCTAAGGATGTTCCCAGGCCTGGAAAAGAGACCTGAGGTGCTTGAAACCACAGCAGTGACAGCAAACCCCTGTGTCTGTGGGGATGCTGCAGCAGATCCAAGCTCATCCCAGATGTTTTCACACCAGCTCAGAGAGAAGGGTCCATGTTTGGTGGAATCCATCAGCAAGCTTGGGATCAAGGTCATCCCACAGCCTTCTCCGTGGGAAATTTTGCCTGGGCTGAACCTGGATTGTTGGCAAAGTAAAATCTTTCCCTGTTTTTCCTGAAAAGCTCTGGGAAAAGGGAAGGAAATGCCAGGGGAGATGGCAAAGCTCAGCACCCTCAAAAATGCTGCTTGTTGTCACGTGGTGCGAGGGGACATATCCCTGGAAGGATGAGGAATGGAGATTCCTTGGATGGGGCCATCCAGCTCCCTGAGCCTCCATCTGATGGGAATTGTGCTCCCCAAAAGCATCTCAGGCAGCAAATGTTGCCTCATGGAAAGCAAAAGTCAAAGGCTTGGGCTGCAGCAGAGCCACAGCCCAGGATGGGGCCATGGGGAATGTTGGGATTATCCCAGAGATCCACAAAGTCCCCCACAGCTGGTGGTTGCTGGTGCCTGGAGAGGCTGTGCAGGCTCAGGGCAGATCTAAGCTGAGCCTTTTCCAGGAGTAGAAATATTCCCCAAAGCAGGTGGGAATATTTAGACTCAGCTGGATCCTTCCCTGTTTTTCTTCACAGCTCCACAAATCCACCCTCAACCAAAACTCCCCCCCAGCCACCTTTGGAGGCACAAGCTCAGCACAGAATTAAAAAAAAAAGTTTTTATTAAACAACAACAAACCAGAAAAACATTCCCTGTGTCCCAACCCCCTCTCTCTGTGCCCTCAGGGGCTGCTCCTCTCCCAGCCCTCAGCATTCCCAAGGCTCCTGGGGGTGGTTTGGCCAGAGCCTCTCCGAGGTGGGGGACAGTGCTGCCGTGGTCCAGCACGGAGGGGACCCTCCCCAGGGTCTCCAGGACCCTCAGGATGTGGCTCTTTGCCCCAGAGGTGTCCCAGAGCTCTGCTGTGGTCTGGGATGAGACTGGGAAGGGCTCTGCAGGACAGGCCCCACCTGTGGGGGGGCTCCAGGGCACCCCTGGGAGAGGAGGAGGAGCAGGAGGAAGGCTGGGTGCCTGGCTGCCTGAGGGAGCCTCACCCACCCGTGGCTTGGGAAGAGCTGAGAGCTTGGAGTCCAGCACAACAGAGGGTCGTGGTGGGGCTGGTGCTGGTCACTGTGGAGAAAGGGCAGCAGGTCAGTAGAGCCCACCCATGGCATCCTGTGGGAATGGTGCTCCCCAAAGGCATCTGGGCCAGGGAAGCCAAAGCCAAAGGCTTGGGGACATAGAGAGTGTTGGGGCTATCCCAGTGCTCCATCCTGCAGCACTTCCACATGGAACAGAAGGACCTGGCCTGGTCCACTCTGCAGAGACATCCCAGAACAATCCCAGAGCTGGCACAGCCCGGGCAGGGAAACCACAGCAGCATTCCCAGGCTGCTCAGCTCCACCAAGGAACAGCTCCCTGCTCAGATCCAAGGAGGTTCCAAAGGCTGGACTCATCCCTCTGAGGGAGACCCTCACCCAAAACTCAGCCCAGGAGTGGCAGCTCTGGTCCCTGCTGTGCAAACCTCGGCAGGACACAGATCCAGCAGCAGCATCACCTCAATCCCTGCAGCTGCTCTCAGGGTGTCCCCACAGTGCCAGGAGAAACCCAGCCCACCCCGAAGCCACCCCAGAGCAGTTCCTTGGCAAGAGAAGCTGAAGTTTGAGCTTGTGTTTTCAGTGTAAAGCTGCACAGACACCAAACTCCACAGGGAGATTCCTCATCTCCCACCTCCTGTTCAGTGCCCAGGTGGGGAAGGAAAATTCTGAAAGTCACCCCCTCCAAGTGCAGCTCAGCTGCTGCAGGCACAGCCCAAGCCCCTGGAGTTTAAATCCCAGCTTCCTGCACATTCCCAGATGGAATTCCAAAGGCAACAAACCTCAGCAGCTCTGGCTACTGCTGAAAACACAGGAGTTTAAGCCCTGGTTATCCCTGCTAAAGCCTTTTGCAAATCCAATCTGTTCCGGGAAGGCCTGGATTATGTAACCCCCCTGTGCCAGAGGGAGCTGATGTCAGGGGCTATAATTAGTCACCAAAACACAGCTCCCCCCCTTTCCTGTAAAAAGGCAGCTTTCAGTTTGCTTTTGAAGCAGCAGCCACATAATAAAGGCCTGCCCTGGACACTGAGCACTGGAGGCAGAAGTCCCAGCACAGGATCAAATGGCCAGGTCTGGAAGTGCCAGCACCTCCAAAAAATTAACCCTGGAGAGGATGTGGGCCAAGCTCTAGCACTTCTGGGTTTTCAGGGAGGGCCAAAGGTAACATAAAGGGAAGGAAAAGCAGCTCTGATGGTTTATTGAGGAGCACAAAAGCTGCTTCCCACATGGATGAGGAACAATTCCCACGCTGATGTGAGTTTTCCAAGTCCAGCCAGAGATTCTCCTGGTGCAGCACTACTGTGGGAAAGTTTGGATGGGATTTTGGGAAGGGATTCTTCCCTGGGAGGGTGGGGAGGGTGCTCAGGGAAGACCCTGGAGCCCCTTCCAGAGCCTAAAGGAGCTCCAAGAGCTGGAGAGGAACTGGGGACAAGGGATGGAGGGACAGGACACAGGGAATGGCTTCCCACTGCCAGAGGGCAGGAGAGATGGGATATTGGGAAGGGATTGTTGGCTGGGAGGGTGGGGAGGGGCTGGGCTGGAACTCCCAGAGAAGCTGTGGCTGCCCCATCCCTTCAAGGCCAGGCTGGAGCCACCTGGTCCAGTGGAAGGTGCCCCTGTCCAAACTGGAACTGGTTTTAAAGTCCCTTCCAAAGCAACCCATTCCCCAGCTGTGTGCCATGGAGGGCAATCCCTGAGCCCCAACAATGACCCAGTGCTTCTCACCAACCTCAGCTCCTCCCAGGGGAGAGCCCTGAGCAGCAACACCTCCCCAGCACAGCCACAGCTGCCCCTGGGAGGGGCAGAAGGAGCTCAGGGGAGCAGGGGCGGGTGGGAAAGGTGCCCCAAATTACCTGTGGGCCCTGTGTGTGCATGGGCTGCTCCTCGGGCTGGGGCTGGGCTGTGCCCAGCCCTGCCTGGCTCAGGGTGCCCAGGCGGCCGGGCTGCCCCCGCAGGGTCACTGTGATGGTGGTGGGAGCCTTGAGGCCTGCAAAACACACACTGGCACGTTGGCTCTGGCACCCAGGGATGGGGAGGCCACATCCTGCAGCTTCAGCTGCGACACAGGCCTCTCCAGCACTTGTGCACGTGGTTGTCCTTAGTGCTGGTGTCAGGGGTGCTCCAGGCACCTGAACACCTTCCTGCCCTCCTTCTCCCTCACTCCTGGAGTCACAGGGTGCCCCAGACACCTGGATCATGTTCCTGCCCTTCTCCCTCCCTCTTAAGTTTACAGGCTGCTCCAGACACCTAGAGCACCTTCCTGTCCCCCTTCTCCTCCTCAGGCTGCTCCAGGCACCTCTATCACCTTCCTGCCCCACTTCCTCACCCTGAGGGTGTCCCAGGCCATCGGATCCCCTCCCTGTCCTCCTTCTCCCTTATCCTCAGTGTCACAGGATGATGCTCCAGGAAGCTCCATCACCCTCCTGCCTCCCCTTCTCCCTCATTCTTGGAATGACCTGCTGCTCCAGGCACCCCCAACCACCTCCCTGCCCTCCTTGCCCCTCACTCTCAGGGTCACAGGATGCTCCAGGCACCCCCTTCTCCCACCCTTCCAGGGTGCTCCAGGCACCTCCATCACCTTCCTTGCCCTCTTTTCCCTCTTGCAATGCCCTGTTCCTCCCAGCTGCCTCACCTGCTGCCTGGTTGGAGATGTGTGCCAGCCCTGGAATGCTGCTGGCCAGCTTGGCCAGCCCCCCGTTGGTCAGGAGCTGGTGGATGGCCGTGGGCTTCCCCCCGGGTGAGGTTCCCAGTGCCAGGGAGGTGGGAACGGGGATGGTGCGGACCACGGTGTCCGTGGGGATGCTCCCCAGGCCCTGCAGGGCTGTGGGTGCCTTCACAGCAGAGCCCTGCAAGGACAAGGACAAGGACAAGAGGAGCTGGGCTGGCACAGCCTCTGCCTCCCAGACATCCTTACAAGTCAAGAGTTCACACACTTGGCCTCAGGGAAGGGGTAAATTCCTGGGAGTTTGTGCCTTCCAGGGGGTATGTTCTCACTGAAACCCACAACAAGTTGAATTTGGGAAACTTGGGAAAAGAAGTTGCAACTATGGCTGGGAGAAACTGGCTCCACTTCTAAGGAAGGCAGCTGGGGGGTCACCCCAAAAGGAAGGGAGGAGGGATGTTGCCCAAGGGGTCACTGGGGTGTGTTACCCCAGAATATCCACAATAAACAGTGTCATTTTAACTTGAAACTGTGACAAGCTGGCCCCACACCTCTGATGAAACCACCCCAAACTGAGGGGACAAACAGCACTGAGAGGTGACAGGTGTGTGTTTGCCCAAAGTATCCAAGAGAATGAGCCCTGATCCCTCCAAATCCCTTCTCCAGCTCAGCATTTTCTAGGAGGCTGCCTAGAAACACCTTCCCACAGACCCCTGTCCTAGACCTTATGTCACTGAGTCCTCCCCATCTCTTCTAATCCTGGAGCAAACAGGGCCTTATCCCACTCCCTGAGGCTCCTCCAGGCAGCTTCCCTGTGGGATCCCTGCTGGCTGGATACCTGTCCAGCTGGCCCTGCAGCAGCCACACTGGCTGGGAGGGTGGATGACTTGGTCCCAATGTCCTGCAGGCTGAAGCTCAGCCCTTGGAGCAGGCTGCTGGCAGATGCTGCTCCTGGAAAAAACCAAAACAACCAGGAAAGAATAAAATCAGGCTTGGAAGAGTGAAATTCCAGGCGTGTCCCGTGGCTGCAAAGCTGTTCTTTAGAGAGCAGCATGCTGAGGTTGGGGGGATCCTCCAGATGTTCTGCATGCTTTACAGAATCCTGAGTTGGATGACCCACAAGGATCCTGGATCCAACTCCTGGCCCTGCACAGACATCCCAAAAATCCCATCCTATCCCTCAGAGTGTTGTTCAAACCCTCCTGGAGCTCTGGCAGCCTCGAGGCCGTGACCCAACCCTGGGGAGCCTGTTCAGTGCCCACCCACCCTCTGGGGGAAGAACCTTTCCCTGAGATCCAACCTAAATCCCCTTGGCACAGCTTCATTCCAGTGCTGCAGCTCCGAAGGGATTCCCTGTGAAACCCAGGAAGCTGGAGGAGCTCAGGTTTGGTGTCTCCAGGCATCACCACACACCAAGGTACCCACAATTAGCTGCCTCTCCCACAGCAAACCCCTACAAATCCTCCCTCATCCAGCCCCAAAGCAACCAGGCAGTGCAAGGACGAGGTGATTTGGAGCCTGACTGTTTTTCCCTTCCCAACAGAGGATGGGGGAAGTGGGTACCTTGGAGGGCACTGGCTGGCTGGGCCTGCAGGCTGTGGGTGCTGCTGGCCACCAGCCTGCTCTGCAGGGCATGGAATGCACTGGGAGCTGTGCTGCTGGGAATCCCAGCTGGGCTGAGAGAGGCCTCTGCTGCTGAGCTCAGCCTGAAAGAGAAGAGAGAGGCTCCAGGCAGGGACACAGGGGGCACCAGCACAGCTCCTGTGCTGACAGGGGGGACATGAGCTGCAAAATCCCAAAGCAGGAGAAACGTGGAGTTGTGCAGGTTGGAAAAGGCCTTTAAGATCATTAAGCCCAAGGAAAGTTTTCTGGTGTTTCACCACAGCAGCTGAGAGAAGGAGCACACCTAGGGCAAAATCCATGGATTTCCAGACTGGAAGAGCTTGTTATGAGTGTGCATCTCCTACACAGAAGTCACCAACACTGAATTTTCCTGTTTAAAACCTAATTTCTATTTAAAAACAGCTCTTCTCCCTCAGCTCCCACAATTCCAGAATGGTTTGGGTTGGAAGGGACAGGAAAGCTGATCCAGTGCCACCCTCCTGCCATGGGCAGGGACACCTTCCACTATCCCAGGTTGCTCCAACCCGGCCTTGGGCACTTCCAGGGATGAGGAATCCAGAGTTTCTCTGGGCAACAAGACCAGAGTCCAGTTCCTCAAAGCCTGGTTTGAATCAGAGGGAAAAAGGGTGTCAACACAAGACTCATTCCCCAGTGAAATCCTTCTGGAAAGTCAGCAAGCTGCTTTGTGGCTTCTTTCCCCTTCTTTGGGGAAAACCCCCACAAGTTTGACTATCAGAGGGACTGAAGGCAAGGATTCAACACTGGATTTCTGCAAAGCCCCCACAAGGTCACACAAGCAAACCTGAATTCGGGGAACCACATCAACCCCCCCCTCCCCAGGAGCCACAACACCTTCCAGGAGACTCCTCCCACACCTCAGGGAATTGCAGGGAGAAGTAAAACCCCAGGAAGCTCCACATGCAGGAGTGTCCCCCCCCCAAATTCCCACTCACTTGGGGGTGGAGAGCAGCCCCGAGAGCTCCTTTGCTCCGGCCACGGCCACGGGCACCGGCTTCCCGGACACAACTGCAAGACAAAAGGGAGAAATCCTTGTTTTCCCTCCTCCAAGGCTCCTGAGGGGTTTGCTTCTGGATCCCACAGGCACGGCCACGGGCTCATCCTGCTCCCAGAGCATCCTCTCCAGGAAAGACACAGCTCAAAATCCAAGGCAAAGCGACCACGGCCGAGGTGGAAGGGACCAGCTCCCAAATCTCAGGCCCTCAGCAGCAAATTCAAACCTCTGCCCCAAACACAATCTGCACTGATCCCCTCCTAAGCCCATGGTGGCACAGGGGAACAGCCTCAGTGGATTTCTGGGATCTGGCTGATGGATTTTGTAAGGATTCTTTAATCAGACACTTTACAAAATACACAGGGATGCGACGAGTCAGGACATCTGTTTATTGTGGCTTTTTTTTTGGGATACAACTGGGTTTGTCTTGTGCTTTCCTCCTGCTCACACCAGGTAAGAGGGAATTCTTGTTTTGGTTCATGTTTTACTTCTGCAATTCATTTCCTTTCTGTGAAAAGAAGTAAAGTTTGGAAAATTAAAGAAAAAAAAAGACTCTGGAGAAGCAGAGATGGGTTTTTTTCAAAGCTGCCCAAGGATCAAGTGTGACCTTCCAAAAGGATGTGGATTTTAAAATTTACAGGAACAAAGAGGTGCTTGGGAAGGAGCAGAATTATTTCCCTTGGAAAAGCTCTGAGCAGAGTGGACTTTTCAATCCATAACCAGCTTTATGGATCTGGAGCTCTGGCAGGAGGAAAACACACCCTCCAGGCAAGGCAACATCCTTCAGGGGCACAGGGAACAGCAGCCAAAGCTTCTGGCCTCTCCTCCAAACGCTCAAAGGGAAGAAGATGGAGCACATCACCTCTCCTTGGACACATGGCACAGCTTTTCTTGGATGCTGGAATTTTTTAGGTGCATCAAATGTGTGCTGTGCCAGACTCCAGGCCTGAGGGGGATCAGCAGGGCAGGGACTCCTCAGGGTAAGGAAGTCTAAGCACACCAAGGTCTTCCAGAGGGAGGAACAGGGATCTCATCCCTAAAGCAGGAGCACATTCCAGGTGGGAGGAGCAGAACCAGAGACGCACATGGCTGAGGTGGAGCAAGGGGTCCAGCCAGGACCAGCACCCTGCAGCCAGGGCCAATACCCTGCTGCCAGGACCAGCACCCTGCTGCCAGGACCAATACCCTGCTGCCAGGACCAGCACCCTGCTGCCAGGGCCAATACCCTGCTGCCAGGACCAGCACCCTGCTGCCAGGGCCAGCACCCTGCTGCCAGGGCCAATACCCTGCTGCCAGGACCAGCACCCTGCTGCCAGGGCCAATACCCTGCTGCCAGGACCAGCACCCTGCTGCCAGGGCCAGCACCCTGCTGCCAGGGCCAACACCCTGCGGCCAGGACCAGCACCCTGCTGCCAGGGCCAACATCCTGCTGCCAGGACCAGCACCCTGCTGCCAGGACCAGCACCCTGCAGCCAGGACCAGCATCCTGCAGCCAGGACCAGCATCCTGCTGCCAGGACCAGCACCCTGCTGCCAGGGCCAATACCCTGCTGCCAGGGCCAGCACCCTGCTGCCAGGGCCAGCACCCTGCTGCCAGGGCCAGCACCCTGCTGCCAGGACCAGCTCCACACCCCAGAGGGAGCAGGAAGAAAAGCCAGAGGAAGGTGTTAAGGCCAGAGAAAGGTGTGGTATAGAATTCACCTCCCAGCTCCAAGTTGTGCCTGAGTATTTCACTGGAGCAATTCCAACCCCTGTGGAAAACAGGCTCCAGCCAAACCCCAGCAGCCCCTGAGCCCCTCGAGCCACCACCTTTCCTGCAGCAAACTCCTCCAAAGGCAGCACAGCTCAGTGACTCCCTAAATCCCAGCTCCCTCCCCTCCCCACAGCCCCCAGGGTGGGGGTGGGCACAGGCAGGGGGGCTGGTTTTTGGGATTTGGGGGTTCCAGCTGTGCAGCCACAACTCACTTTCTGCCTGGCTGGGAAGGGCAGCTCCGGTGCCCAGGGCAGCGGCATCTCCGGGGGAGACAATGGTCACCTTGATTTTGGCTCGTTTGGAGGGTTTGGGGCTCGGGCTGGGGCTCTGCTGCCTCTTCAGCTGCACCTCCTCCCTCTCAGCCCCTTCCCAGGGCTCCGAGACTGGAACTGGGGGACACAGAAGGAGCTGTTGGAGCAGCGGCCGATCCCTCGGTGCCACGATCCCAGAGCTGCTCCTCTGGGCACACAGGGCACACGTGCCATGCACACAGCTCCCTCCATGCCAGCCTCGCTCCCTGAGCTGCCTCCTGCCTTGTCCTGCACTGGGTTAAGGCTGGGATTTGGCTTCACAACTCCCAGGCTCAGGCAGGATGGGATTAAAGGGCTGTGTTGCCTCTGCAGCGAAGGAAAATGGATTTGTGCAGTGATGCCACATCAACACTTCTCATCTCATTCCATACCCAATCCTGGCACCTGGGCCCTCCAAGGGCCCCAGATTCCAGGTGAGGGGGTTGAAGTGGAGCCTTGCAGTGCTGGAGCAGGATCAGAGCTCAGCCCAGCAGCTCCTCCAACACAGCCAAGGGATTTGCATCCCTGGGGCTCCTTCCCAGCCCTCCAGGAGCTGGGCAGGTTTTTGGGAGGCACCAAGCAAAGCAGCCACGAGCAGAAAAGGTGCTGCAGCAAAGCCAAGCCCCCCCCAGACCCCACAGTGGCACTTGGGGAGAAAAAGCCTGAGCTGAGAGTTCTCTTCCACAGCAATGGCTCATTTGCTGCTGTGTCCTTGTCACATCCATATCATCCCTCCTGGAGCATGAACTTCCCAAGGCCAGGGCCTGGGACAAAGCACAGGGGACACCAAAGTGCCACTGGGCAGCTCAGGAAGAAAACAGGGTCATGTGCTGCCACATCCTGCCCATCCAGCATCTCCCACAATTATCCAGCCCCAGCCTGAAAGGTTGGGAATTCCCTGTTTCCAGATGGTCCCAGGCATCCAAGCTGTGTATTCCAGAGCCCAGAGGCCAAGCAGTGCATTCCTCTTAGTTTATAACTATCCAGATATATAAAATGGAGACAGATCTACAGATGTGTATGTCCATATTTATACACTCTGTGTGCATCCCCTCAGAACAGGGAGGGTAGGACAGGACTGCAGCCACACCCTGGAATCTCAGGTGACTCCAAGCATTTTGGGGCTGCTCTGGCCCCCAAGCCAAGTGCCAAGCTCCCTGTCCTGCTCCCCGTGGCTGCACTTCCAGCTCCAGCCTCGTGCAACACTTCCATGCCTTCCCCCACCTCCAAACATGCTCCATCCCAGCCTGGATGCACCCAGAGAGCCCTGGGACCCCCAGGGACCCCCACAGCCACACCCAGGGCCACCAGCCAAGCAGGACAGTGAAAGGCACATGCAGAGGTGGCAGGTGGCCCTCAAAGCACCGAGGAGCAGTGACCCAACATCCCTTTGTGTCCCCACACCCTCTTCCTCCTCGTGGACCCAGGAAGGGCTGGCTGTGTGTCCCCAAGGAGCATCCCACTCCCACACTCAGCTTCCTGCCTTCCATCCCAGGCCACTAATGAGCCCAGAGATGTTAATGAGCTGCTGATGTTCCCAACAGCCCACCCAGGCTGGTGCCAGGCTCTCCATGGCTCCCACCAGTTGGGAATTCTCCTGCAGGAGCTCCAAGTGTGCTCCCTCCTCTCATGGCACAGGGCAGAGCTCTGGGAGAGGCTTAAGGGAGAAAGGAACCTTTAAATAAGGACCAGGAGGGAAAGAAACCTTTAAACCACCAGCCTGGGGCAATTCCTGGCTCAGAGGTTGGAGTGTTAAAGGCAGCAGCAGCAGCAGAGGAACTTCTCCCCTCCATGAACTCTCAGGAGAACAGACACACTCAGTGACACCAGCACAGCCCCCCACAGCCTTGGATTTCCACTCCTCCTGCCCTCCTAATCCCAGATCCACATAAACACTGTGGTTCAGGCTGGTGAAACATCTTTGGACACTTTGGATTTTGCCCCTTGATCCCAAACCCTCAGAGCATGACACAGTCACCTCTGTGCTCAACTTGAGACTCCAGGACTACAGACTGGTCCAAACAGCATCCTTCTCCCTGATCCATCAGCTTCCCAAGGCCATCCCTCTCCCTGCCCTCTCTGCTCCCCTCTAACTCCCTCAGGCCAAGCAAAGCTGCTCCATGTGTCCCTTCCAAGTCACTTGGCTGCCCCTTGGGATTGTTCTACCACCACACATGAAGTCTCTCCAGCTGTCCACATCCCCCCCTCCCTTCCCAGCACAGTACAGGGTTCAACTCATGTCCACAGAGCCTCAGTCCATCAGAGCAGATCAAAAACTCTGGAAAAGTCAGAGCTCCCGAGCAAAGAGGGCCCTTGGCTTCAGCTTCAAACATGGCAAAGAGGAAGCAAAAAGCAGGGGGACAAGGGGACACGTTGGGCCACATCCCCAAGCCAATGCAAGGGAAGAGGATGGAAGAAGGGAGCAGAGACAGAGAGAAGGAGGGAGACAGGGAGAGAGAGAGAGTGGGAAGGGAGGGGATACTCACCAAAGAGACATGAAGAGGTGCCAGGAGGAAGAGCTTTCCTCACCAGCATGTTTTGTTTCAGAAAAGCAGCAAACTGAGCTGAAATGAATCAGAGAGAATTACAGGATCACAGCCCGGCTCTGGAGGGGACAGGGAGCTCCAGGGACACCCCAGATGGAGACCTGGGAGCAGGGACAGAGCTCTGGACATGGCTCAGCCAGCCACGGGCACCACGGAGACACAGTGACCTCCTCTTTGTCCCAAAAGTCACCAGGAGCCTGCTCCAGCCCCACAGGCACTGGGAAAAGGCCTTGGGAACAGGAGAGCACAGCTCAGCCTGGCTCTGTTGCATCAAGAAGCTGAGAGCAGGGAGGAGATGCGAGGCAGCACACCCCAGAGCAGCTGGGAGCTGATAAAACCAGGCAGCCACGACACAGCCAAAGGCCCCACGAGACCCACAGTCCCTGTGTGCTCCCTGGAAACTGCCTCCCTCAGCCACAGCAACAAAGGAATGCAATCCTTCAGCCTGTGGTCTGAGAAATTAAGGGAAATCCAAGCTTCATCTTCCCTCCAGAGTGTATTCCTGAGTCAGGGAAAGGCTTTGGAGGATGTGCAGGGTCACACTTCTGCAGGAGACAACAAGGAACCTGTTCAGGTCTGCCCTGAGCAAAGAGAACAGGAGAGAAGGGAGGATGGAGAACTATTCCTCAGGTGTTTTTCAGGAGGGATCCCAATGCACAAAACCATTCCCTACACTCCCAGACTGCAGCTGCACTGGGAAGTTTTAAATCAGCACTTACAGGACACAAACCCCCACAAGCTTCAGAGCAGGTTTTCCACGGCCACTTGCTGCAAGATGTCTCTGTGATTCCCCAAATCCCACAGTTCCAGCCTCCATTCAACAGCCTCCACCATCTCCTGAGCACCTTTAGTCTCTTCCCAAGGAGCCTCCAAGGATTCATAAGGGGCTCCTGCTTCCCAAAGGATCAGCAGGGCCACAGAGGGATTTCATCAGCCACAGTGAAAGCCTTTCCCAGTGCCAACAGCAGGACGACCCCACAAGCTGCAGAAACACCATTCCCAACCTAATTCCATCCTTGCACACGCTGCTGCCTTTGGGTGACAGCCACAGGGGACCCAGAAGGAGCAACAGCTGCCATGGGGAGCTTGGAATTCGAGACAGGAGTCGGAAGACAAAAACCTCCACGCGCCAGGACAGAGACCAAAGGAAATCCAGCTGCTGAAAGGGGTGGGAAAACTGCAGGGAATTACCTTGAGCCTGTTTGTGAGCCAGGACAGGGTCTGCCCTTGGCACCTGCCTCTTCAGGAGCTGTGTGGGGCCCACCTGGGGCAGCTTCTGCAGGGACACAGCGGCCACTTTGGTCTTGGGGCTGGAAGTGGGGCTGCTGGAAACGCTGGATAAGTCCTGCTGGAAGAGAGGGACACCTCTTATCCCCACATTTCCCTGAGTCAGTCCTATCCAGAGCATCAGGAGTCCTCTGGAGGTTCATTGGCTTCACCAAGAGGCATGAGGATTGTGGAATTGTTAAGGTTGGAAAAGACCTTTAGGGTCGTTAAGTCCAGGCAGCACCACGTCCATCACTAAACCAGGGTTAAGGAAGGATCCAGGACACCAAACCTGAGCTCCTCTGGTCTCCTGCTGTGTTTTTTGAAGGGTGACTCCACCACTCCCCCCAGGGCAGCCTCTTCCAGTGCTTTACAACCATTCCCATGTAAAAACTGCTCCTAATATCCCATCAAACCCACTCCTTGCACACCCAAGGCCACCCCTCCTGTGCATCCTCTCCCACAGCTCTCCCCACATTATTTCAGCGGCTCAAAGGCACCTTTTCACCCCACCTCAGCCTTATCCCAGCTGGAATTCCCTTGGAGGGAGCTCCCACCTCTGATCCTGAGGGTGAGGCTGGCACTTTGGCCACGGGGGACGTGGGTCTGCTGCTCCTTTCTGGCAAATCAAAGGACAGATCCCTCCTGGTGGAGTCCCTGGGCTTCTTCTTCTTCTCTGCATCCAGGTCCCGGGGGTCAGACCCTGAGTGGCTCTCAGCTCGGGTCAGCACTCCAGTCAGGAAGTCAGCAATCTCATCCTGGGGACAGGGAAGAGTTGGATTTATAGGTGTGCAGGTCTCTAGCAATGGATCTTCACAGCTTGAGGCAGAGGAAGAATGAGCCTCTCAAATGGGCTGATGGATAAGGCTCTGTAGGTTTAATATTACACAGAAGGAACCCCTACAACCTCACAGACAGAGCAAAGAAAGATTCCCAAAGGGACACATGGATAAGGCTCTGTAGGTTTAATATCCCATGGGAGGAATCCCCAAAACCTCACAGACAGACCTTGGCTTTCTCATTAAAGCTCTTACTCCACTGATTTTGGACATGTGGCAGAGGAACACCACCAAATTCCCTCAAAATATCCCAAAAATGCTGCCTGTGTCCCCTGGGAGACTCAGGAAACTGCTCCTTGTTTAAGATGCAGCACCAGGAATCTTTAGGGTGCAATACCAGGAATGTTTAGGATGCACCACCAGGAATCCCACATCTCTCCTTCAACAGCCACTTCCAAATCCTTCTCAGGAGGCAGATTCCCTTCAATCCATCCAATCCTGAGACATTTCACAGGGATTACTCCTTGTTTCTTACCTGGATGCATCTGTCCACCATGCTCTGGGTCAGGCCTTCCAACTTCTTTTTGGCTTTGCTTATTCTGAAAGGAAAACAGATGGAAATCAACACATTTGGGTTTCCACACTCACCATCTTCCCCTGAGAGTAAGAGCCAAGATCCAAGCTCACAGTGAGCTACACCCTGAGAAAGGCCTGAGGAAGAGCCTTTTCCTCAGCCCTAAAGATGAGACTGATCCCTCAGAAGTGCCAAGACAAACTTGTGAGGAAAAAGACCAGCATCCCAAAGCGTTTTCCAGGGCAAATCTGACACTCCAGATCTCTGTGTCCAGATCTAGTGCTTTCCTTTCCCTTTCCCTTTCCTTTCCTCTCCTCTCCTCTCCTCTCCTTTCCCTTTCTCCTTTCCCCTTTCCCTTTCCCCTTTCCCCTTTCCCTTTCTCCTTTCCCTTTCTCCTTTCCCTTTCCCCTTTCCCTTTCCCCTTTCCCTTTCCCCTTTCCCTTTCTCCTTTCCCTTTCTCCTTCCCTTTCCTATTTTCCCCACTGGAGATTTCTCACACAGATGATGCTCCAAAATCTCACCTGCTCTGCCGGGCTCAGCTTTAAATCAGGCCCAGCTCTACCTCACTCCACCCCATTCCCACACAGGACTTGCTCAGCTTTTTGCTGCAGTTCCTCCAAACACACTCAAGTGTGGAGCATTTGGGGGCCACTCCCACTTAGTTCCAGCATTAAATCCGGGCTTTACCTACACAGCCCACTCAGAATTCCTGGGAACAGAGAGTATCTGCCTGGCAGGGGGTTACCTGAGGTTGTCATCTGCCCCTCCCACCACCACCAGGCTGTTGTCTGCCCGGATTTTCTCCCGGAAATCCTCCATGGCTTCGATGTTGCACTGCAGGGAATTCTGCCCGATGACGAAGAGGACGGGGGTCTTCATCTCCAGGAGGGGGTCATCAACATCCTGCAAGGGCACAGGGAATGGGAATGTGGAAGGGCTGAGCCAAGAGCAAGAACCTTTGGAGCTGAACACGTGGGATAAGGCTGAAGAACCACTTGGGGTGAATCCTGATGGGATTCACAGCTGGACTGAGTCTGGATGAGGACTGTGCCAGCCAACAGCTTCCAGACGGATTTCCAACACTCTCAGATCAGCCACTTCATTAGCACTCCTCTAATTATTCTCAAGCCAGCCACACACTGCTCATGAAGGAGCAATCCAGGCTCCATGGAAATCAGCTCTGGAGCCAAATGACACAGTTAATGAGGGATCCAGGACAGGGTTAATGAGGGATCCAGGACAGGGTTAACGAGGGATCCAGGACAGGGTTAACGAGGGATCAACACATAAGACCCTGGGAAGGAGCTGCAAAAACACATCACAGCAGAGAGAAGCCAACACAGCACCTCACACCTGCTATTGCATCAAGAATCCCACCAGGAGTGCACCACTCTCAATCCAACACATCCTCCAAACACCAAAACCACACAGACATTTCCCCAAAACCCTGCCAGTTATCACTGGACTTCCAAGCCTGATCCCATGAAACAATGTAGGGGGTTGAAAGGCAGGCAGAGCTCTTGGGACAGCTCTGTGTGGTCCTTACCCCTCTGGGGCCATCCACGGTGAGCAGTGGGAATCCAAGGCACACAACAGCAGTGACATACTCCATCACTGAAACCTGGGCAGAGAGAGCAGCACTCAGCATTCCCAGAGCCCAGCACATCCCAGGAGTAAAGGCTGCTGTGCCAGGCTGGGCACAGAAACACCTTCCACACCTTTGGTGCTTAGAAGAGTGATTAAAACCTGTTAAGTGACTCAAACTACAAAGAGCCCACGATAACTGAGTGGAAAAAGCAAAGGGACAAGGAGAATCCTGGCAGATCCATACCAAATCCAGCTCTGAACTGAGGCTGCCAAGAGAACCCTGGAATGGTTTGGGTTGGAGGGACATTAAAGCCCATCTGTTCCCACCCCTGCCATGGGCAGGGACACCTCCCACTGTCCCAGGTGGCTTCAGCCTGGCCTTGGACACTCCCAGGGATGGGGCAGCCACAGGTTCTCTGGGAATTCCAGCCCAGCCCCTCTCCACTATCACAGGGAAGATTTATTTCCTAATGTCCCATCTGAATCTCCACTTCTCCAGTAGGAAGCCATTCCTCCTTGTCCTGTCCCTCCATCCCTTGTCCCAAATCCCCCTCCAGCTCTGGGAGCCCCTTCAGGCTCTGGAAGGGGCTCCAAGGTCTTCCCTGGATCCTTCCCTTCTCCAGGTGAACATCCCCAGCTCTCCCAGCCTGGCTCCAGAGCAGAGGGGCTCCAGTCCTTGGAGCATCTCCATGGCCTCCTCTGGAACTGCTCCAACAGATCCATGCCCACCCTGTGCTTCCTGGAGGATGGAAAGGAATGTGGTACTCACGTGACAGGCCACCAAGGCACCTGTGTTCCACCCGATCAGGATGATCTGCTTGTGGGAGAAGTGGTTGTGAATCTGTGGGAGACAGAACCAGACAGATGGGGAGGTGGCACACACACCAGGATGATGCCCTGGGATGCCCCAGGAAGGAGAAGAGGCTGAAGGGAGCACAAAGGCTCCCTGATCCCCTCACCTCTGCCACTTTGCCCCTGACGGCGCCGATCATGTGCTCCAGGCACTGCAGCACGCCCACCCCACTGCCATTGTTCAGCAGGGATGTGGCAATGGGAATCACCTGCCATTGCAAAGGAAAAATCAGGAATTCACCAAGGCACTGCTGGGTCCAGTGGGTACAGGGATCAGCACAGGCTGCAGCCTGGTTTGTGTGTCAGCTTGTGTTTCCTCTACTCCTTTCCCAGGGGGTTCTCCTCCAGCTACTAAAAGTGAAGGAAATGGAGAACACCCCGTGGATTTCCAACAGAAAGAACCTCCCCTCACTCCAGTGTCAGCCACGCTCATCTGGAGGTGTGTGAGCAGCCCCAGCACCAGGCACTGGACTAAGGTGACCTCTCCTCTCCCTCCTACCAGAACCCTCATCAGTCCTCAGGAACAGCATCAAAAAACCCCAAACACACCGGATTTGGGCAAATATTCGCCCTGTGCAGCATCTCCAACAGCAAACCCTGCAGGTGGCAGGAGCTTTCAGCAGAACCAAGGGTGGTGGAGCACCAAAGACCTCTGGGAACAGCCCAGTCCCTCCCCCAGAGCTGAGCCCACACACCTTTCCCAGGCAGGAGAGCTGGGACTGCCAGAAGCGGTGCCGTCGGGAAGTGGGGAACATGGAGTTGGCAGGGCCAGAGGAAGCGATGAGGATGAGGGGGGAACCAGGCAACTTGCTCTGCAAAGTTCAACAAGACACAGGTCAGGGAGAGCAGCTTCCCTGGGGAGAACCACTGCCAACCTGCTCTGCACAGGGAAGCAGGAGGGACCTTGCACAGCTCGTTAATTTTTTTTCCAGAGCTAAAGCTCCCTTGGGATATTCCTGCCCAACAGGACTCCCATTCTTTGAGCAAGTCTAAAACAGGAGGAAAAAAGCCCAGGGAGAAGAAAGAGGTGGAAGGAATAGGAGAGCAGGAGAAGAATTTCCCAAGTCAAGGCTTCCTCAGGATATCCCAGGGAGAGCGTGCCCAAGGAACTCCCTGGCACTGAGCAAGTCTAAATCACAGGGAAAGAACCCAGAAGAATAACAGAGATGGAAGGGAAAGGACAGAAGGGGAAGAAGAATTTCCCAAGCCAAAGCTCACTCAGGATATCCTGGAGGAATGTGCCCAACAGAACTCCCTGTCACCAAGTAAGTCTATATCAGAGAGAAAGAGCCCTGGGATTAGACAGAGGTGGAAGGAAGAGGAGAGAAGGGGGGAAGAATAAGGCTCACGTGGGATCTCTCACTTCTCCCCAAGCCCCCAGAGGCACTTACTGGTTTATTATGGGACAGGACCCCCACTGCTGGATCCCAAGGCCTCTTGAGCAGCAGGGACAGAGCCTCAGCCCCCGCTGCTCCCGTCTTGGCCGTGGAGGAGAGCAGCATCCTGTCGATGAGCGTGGGGATCTGAAACCAGAGGCCAGCAGGGACTGAGAAAACACACCCAGAGCACGGGACAACATCCAGCTGCCAGCTGCACGAAGGGACAAGGCCACGAGCCACAGCCAAGTGTCCCCCTGTGCCTTTGTCACCTTTCCTTTCAGGGTCTGCAGGGCATCCAAGTAGGCAGCCAGCACGGGCAGGCTGAGCGTTTCCACCAGCGTGGTGTGGAGCCACTGGATGAGTTTGGTGTCCCAGTTGACACTGGCCAGGGCCTGGCGCACCCTGCGGGCACATTTGTCCACTGCTATCCTCCTCAGGACCGGCTCGTTGCAGGCCTGGAAGGCAGGAATGTCAGAAGGGACAGCCAGTGGGGAAGTGGAGGGTGACACGTGCATCCTGATCCACGGGGAAGTGTTGGCTTGGGCAGCACAAGGACCCCTGGGAGCACAGCACAACATCTGGCAGAGGGGGCGCAACTGTCCTTCGAAGAGGAGGCTGAGGGAGCCCTCACTGAAACCCAAAACTTCATCCCAAGGGGCAGCTCTGATCTCTGCTCCCTGTGAGCAGGGACAGCACCCTGGAATGGCTGGAGTTGTGTCAGGGCAGGGTCAGGCTGGATCTCAGGGAAAGGTTCTTCCCCCAGAGGGTGGGTGGGCACTGCCCAGGCTCCCCAGGGCAGTGGGCACAGCCCCAAGGCTGCCAGAGCTCCAGGAGGGTTGGGATGATCCTTCAGGGACAGGGTGGGATGGTTGGGGTGTCTGTGCAGGGCCAGGGGTTGGATCCATGATCCTTGTGGGTCCCTCCCAACTCAGCATCTTCTGCAGTTCTACAAAAATCACAGCTCCAAGAAGCCCAGAGCTGCCTGTTCCTCAGGGTTCCATGACCCAAAGGCCAAGATTTTCATCCTGGGAAGGACTTCCATTGCTGGGAAGGAGCAGTACCAGCATCTCTTCCCCCCTCGTTGGCCAGACGAGCCAACCTGTCCGACTGCAGAGCTTTGTGGATCTTGTTAAACAGCTTGTTCTGGGCCATAGTCCAGCCTGTCCTGTGGGGAGAGCAGGGAGGAGCTGACACACACACACACACACACTGGCCCCAAGAGCTCCATAAAATAACCAAACCACTCCTGGCATCATTGACACTCCAGGCTGGAGGGTTCCATAGGGTGGAATTTATACACATCCTTACTTTTTTAACATTGGAATATGGCTGAACTGAGGATCTACATCTTCCCCTGTGCTGGCACTGCTGAGGCTCCTCCAGTCCTGGGGACAGCTCTGGGCCCCTCATCCCAGGACACACACTGAGGGGCTGGAGAGTGTCCAGGGAAGGGAAAGGAGCTGGGGAAGGATCTGAGGGAGCTGGGGGGGCTCAGCCTGGAGCAAAGGAGGCTCAGGGGGAACCTGGAATTCTCTGCAATCCCTGCCAGGAGGGAGGAGCCAGGAGGGTCGAGTTCTGCTCCCAGGGAACAAGGGGCAGGACGAGGGGAAATGGCCTCAAGCTGTGCCAGAGGAGGGTCAGGTTGGATATTGGAGAAATTCCTTCATGGAAAGGACTGTCCAGCCATCTGTCCCCATCCCTGTGGATTTGGCACTTGGGGACACGGGTCAGGGTGGCCTTGGCAGTGCTGGGGAACTGTTGGACCCAATGGCCTTGGAGGGCTTTTCCAACCCAAACGAGCCTATGGATCAATTCCATGACTGACTCACTTTCCGAAATCCCCTGGCTTCATGGGATGGACATAAAGGAGGAATTTCTTCATGGAACAGGTTATTAAACACTGGAACTGCCCAGGGAGGTTTGGAGTCCTCACCCCTGGAGGTATCCAAGGAACAACCAGACATGTCCCTCAGTGCTCCAGGCTGGGTGACAAGGTGTGGATCGGGCACAGCTTGGAATCCACGACCCCAGAGGGCTCTTCCCACCTCAGTGACCCCGGGATCCCACGTGGGAGAGACATTCCCCAGCTGGGCCACCCCACCCAGCAGCCAGACAAAAATCCACCTCCCAGCTCAGGCCCATCTCTGTGTGTCCAGTGTGCCCAGCAGCCCCCCATCCCTGTGCAGTGTGCCCTCCACCCCCAGCCCCCATTCCCTGGGCACCTGTTGACATGCTCCTCCCAGTCGTCGGGGGGCGGGGGGGCGTCGGCGTCGGTGCGGGCGAACATGACGTGCCGCTCGCACTCGTTCATCACGCTCCGCGCCTTCTGGTTGTCGTACAGCGGCACCGGCGTCGGCGTCACCGTCTCCACGTCGATGGGCACCTCGGCCTCCCTGCCAGGGCGGCGGGCACGGCTCAGCGGGCACGGCCGCCAGCCCACACCCCTGGGCTCCAGGACGGGGCCCTGGATTCCGAACCGAGGCCCTGGAATCCAACCCAAGGCTCCCTGGATT
>VXBA01000220.1:0-35341 GCA_013399895.1 Serilophus lunatus
GGCTGCTGGGAGATCGAGTCCCCTTGCTCTGCCTCGATTTAAAACCTCATACAGTTGTCCTTGGCCCATCCACCCAGATTGTCCAAATCTCTCCGCAGAGCCCTCCTACCTTCCAGAAGATCAACACTCCCATCCAACTCACTGTCATTGATGACCTTACTGAGGATACACTCAATCTCCTCATCCAGATCATCAATAAAGATATTTAATAGGACTGTCCCAAATATTGAGCCCTGAGGAACCCCACTAGTGACTGGAAACAAACAAACAAACCCTAAAAGAAACAAAGAAAAAAAAAAAGGGCAGAAAACCTCAACAAAACAAACAAACAAAAACAACCCCAAAGATATTGCAACCCAAAAGCAGTTAATTCATAACTTGTTTCAGCAGGAATAGTTCCTGAAATAAAAAGGGCTTAATAAACCCAATATGGAAAACATTCCTGTATGAGAAAAATATGCATCTTTCTTCACATTCCTTTTATAAACACAAAAGGAAGACTCTTGGAAAAAAGGCATATGCTGACGATTCACAGGTTTCTCAGAATGGCAGGGGATTCTTAGCACTGATTAGAATCAATTTTTGAGATAGAGAGGCAGAGCTTTCCACAGCCAATGCAATTCCTAAAAGAGACTGTGTATCATTTAACTGCCTCTGTAACACAACTGAGACATTGGTATATCCAAAGAAAGCTTCATAGAACATATTAGACATCTACCAGTAATGGATACGTGTTCCAGTAATTTCGTAGCACAAACTACAGAGCCTCATGTATACTAACCCCTTTAGGAAAAGAAATACTGTCATCGGTAGGTGGCGCTACCACCAGAAGGAAGGACAGCACATCCATCAGATTGTTATAGTGAAGTAAAAATAGTAGTTGAGAACACAGAAGACCTGATAGGTGAAGTATGAAATGAGGAAAATTTAAGACAGCTCTCTAGTGGTATCAAAGATACAGAAATTTAATATTCATTTACTGTCAAATGACGTACATGTTTCTCAAAGTGCTTTGTACTTAGATGGTTATTTACGAGTTCAAACCGTGTTAAAAATATTTTTTGAACACACCATGAATATCACCCTGCTTCTAGTACAGTCAAAAGGATTATGTTTAATGGCTTCACATGAATATGACAGTGTCTCATTTATTCAAGTGTAATAAAGATAGAAACTTAAAATGAAACTAGCAGGAAATAAATTGAAAACAAGCAAAATAAAATAGGTTATTCTCTCTCTCTCTGTAGGTAAGGCAAGGAAATCCTTCCTGGAGGATATTGTGAGTGCTACAAGTTTCCAAGACTTCAAAAAGCAGTGGAAGTTTACTAAAGAAAATCCATGAAAGACCTGTAATTACAAGAATAAGACCTGTGATTTAAGAAATCTTTGAACTGCATATAGATGTAACCCACAGTGCTTCTGAGAACGGGAATTGCTACCTACCTGCTCAGTTCCTAGTGTCTTCTGCAAATTTCTGCTATTTACTGTGATCAAAGAATGGATAAGATAGGTCTTTCATCTGGTATAATGAACTCGGTTTGAAGTTTCTCTATATCATAAATGATACCTTCCGAAACATACCAATACTCTAAGACACTAATGTAGTCTGTAGTAGAAAAAGAAAGAATTCCAATACTTCTCTGAAGTATTAAGAACTTTCAGTAGTTAAATGCACAACAGTTCACCTAAAAAACTAGTCGTTTTAATATTGCCTACATTTGTAGCAGCAGCAGCAAGCCCCTACTTGCTAATGATGCAACTAATGAATACTGTATCACACAGTTAACTGTGGAGTACAATAAATGACAAGAGAAAAATTGCTGGTAAAAGTCTGTCATAGAGAAAAAGAATATGATAGCAGAGTGGAGACTACGTTTTCCCCTCAGTGATGTGACAAAAAAGATTCCTATGTTCCAATCTTTTTCTCTGCCACAAAGAAAGATTTCTTTGAAAAAAGTTAGTCTGGTTGATTTTTCTAGTGATTCTTGATGCTTGGATTACCCAAATGAGGTATTATCTAGGAGGCAGTAGCAAAGAGACTATGGCACAGAATTAATTACTATGTTTGCAATGAAAGAAAATTTTCAATACTAATTTTTTGTACCAAGAGAGACCCTTACTGTTACAGTAGATTTACCATACTGTGAACATGTGAATTAACTCTTTCCTCATATTTTGGTAATTCCTATCATACTTCTAATAAATCTTGTACAAGCAACGAGACCTTCAACCAAGAAACTAGTAGAGCTATTAGAATTTACCTAAGTGGAATTGATTCTCTAGGTAACTCCATGATGCTCATTGACCAATCATGCATTCTAACCAGAAGTCTGCCAGAGCCATATGTCATATAATTTGTATTCATTTTCCTTAATTGATCATAATATTAACTTACAAGTACCTGCTGTAGGTGATTCTGAGGGTAGACTGTCCTATAATATAAAGTATTCCCCTTCATTGTTGTCAGAGAGGACATATGGTCTAAATCACTTCCCTTGACTTGGTGTCCCAGGAAATCCCTGCATATTGTTTTAAAATTACAGATCTTAACTCTTTGACTTGAATTTAAATAGAAAATGGAAGTACATCCTTCACTTTTCTTTGAATGCTTAATAATCAAGATAAGTAATAATGCTTGTTACTCCTTTCAGTTAAAAGTCATCACGTCAGTATCAGAATACAAGTTCAGGACTCCACTTTTACTTCTAAAGTAACAGCACCATGTAGAGCATATAGGGTTTCAGATTATATCTCTACAGTATTTTATAAATTCATTTTTATTTCTGGGATGTACGTTCTTTCTCATACTTAATCATCTGTTTCTTAAAATCAAATTCAGTCACAAACTTACCCATAGCAGTTCTGCATCTTTGAAAGCATACACTGAAAAGTTGTAACTGAATCTGTTCAATCAGTTTTATGGGCTGTGTGAGATGATGGCTAGGGTTAAAACTTAGAGGAGACAAAGAATTTAGGGGAGAAATGCAGTCGCTGCTGCTCCCTGGAATGAATGAGGCTCCCCATACAGTGACAATCCTCTGCTCAGAGGGATGGAATGGAGAGTGGAATGAAGTGAAAACTATATGGCCTCCCTCTACTGAAATCCCAGCAGAAAGGGAGAATATTGTGGTACTTGTCAGTACTTGAGACTAGGTAGTACCTTTTGGCCAAGGGGGATGGATCAAGGTGTTCTGCTGCTGAGCCAAGAACCGTGTCAAAATCCCTCCTCAGAAGGCAAGCCATGGCCATGCTTTTCCCACTAGGTACAGCAAGAGAACTTTATACCAATCAGAAATAAAAGGTACTTATAACTAAAGCCACACAAGCTCCACTTAAACATAAAGAAAATAGTATAAAAGCACTTGAGAATGAGACAACACAGGAGAACTCCACTGAAACTGTTGGGATCAATTGACAGGTTGAACATATCTTTTGCTTCCACAGGGATGCCTGTTGAGTAAGACTTATGCTTTATGAACATTAATTACTGCAATTGGTATTATAACTTGCTTTTTAGTGTTGTAGAATTCTTTAAATGTATTTTTGCAGATAGACACTATCACCGACAATCTATGAACCCGATTAACCTGTCACAATTAGTATTAACAAAGAGTGTTATTCCATACTGTTATTCCATCTGTTAGCTTACTGTATATTTCTTTAAGGTGCTAGCAGTGGCCGGCAACAGACAATACCTTGGCGGGGACCCCTGAGGGGCCTTTACAAAGTTGGCCTTGCTTCCCTGACAAGGGCAGTTGAGTTACCCTCCAATTCGTCAATCTGTTGGTGAAAGGTCCCCTTACAGGACACTGACAGACTGATTGAACACGAGATCAGATCTGGGCTCCCCTGAAAGACAAATAATTCATCAAGGATTGAGAATATCTCCTCTTTGAAAAGTTTGGGCAAACCTCTCCCCCTTTTCACATGACAAAAGAAGACAGAAGGCTTTTGGGCTGTTCAAAATGTCCATGATAATATGAATCTTACATGACTGTTTTTAAGTCAATTTTTGTGGAGTAGGAATGGGTATTAAAGCACTTAACATTGATACTATAAGGATGATGTTATCACTTAGGATTTTGAAAAGCATATTCTGGGTGGACTATATTGATCTTGCATATCCTCCTATGGAAGAAATTTTTGTGTTGATTGTTTTCTCTGATGTTGCATCCCCTAGTTTTCCATCAGTAGGAGTAGGTTGGTGGTGTAAGGAATGAAAGTAAAATAGTATCAAAGAAGTTCTTGCAAGTCTGTGCATTGTCTTTATGAAATCTTAATATAACTATAATAATTTCAGGTAGCAATTAAGCCAAGCATATTTTTTTCTCAATATTCTGACTGAATGCAACTTCTTTTTTATATTAATTATTGTACTTCAGGAGAAAAATTGGAGCTGTTGGATGCTGATAGCAACTGCTAAGAGTCATGCAATAATGCATTGTCACAAGAGCACAACTAGGAGGGTTAGAGTGAGATATAAAGAGATATTAAAGACAGGGGATATTTTTGGAGTTTGTGTGTATGGAATATAGGCTAGACTTTCAGTTTGATGCATTATAAATATAAAACTGTGAGTATTCAGACCTGGTGTTTGGTTTGTATCCAATTGTTATGAAAAATGGAAATGCAAATGAAATAAGAAATCAAGCTGCATATTCTACTGTCCTGTGAGATAGATGAACATGACTTCTAAATTGATATTATTGTGGATATGAACAAACTAACAAAGGAATTGTTAGACTCTTAGAAATGCTGCAGATGATGTTGCAATTCTTTAGACATACAATATGGTTTAAAATAAAGCAGACAGTAAATATTGAGTATCTATATTGGCTCTACACAAGAAATCTTCTTGTTCTGTTTAAATTAAAAATAGTTCTAGACTCATTCCTATATCACTCAGGTAGCTATTTGATTACAAAATGTAGAAAACCATGCGTTATACAGAGAGGGATATAGAATGCTAAACCTATGAGGCCTAAAAGACAGTCTGGTGAGAAGGAAATTGTCATATGTGGCTTTTGACTCTGTCCTGTGAGGTAAAACCTACTAAAGCAGGAGGAGAAATGCAGTTATGGATAAAATATGATGATAACACATAAGGTGGGCAAAGAATGTAGCTTGGGAAATATTTTACGCCGTGGGGAATGTTCTAATGGAGATGATGTCCATATTACAGCTATCAATTTGCCTTGGGGGAAAGATGACTAGCAGGATTTGATGTAATTAAGGAATGATCCTGTTTGGTCTTCGAGAAGGAAAAGTTCTCTTTGGCGTCTGCTATAACATGTAGATATTGATCTATATAGTAAATTATTTGCTTAGCAAGCAAGAAGTAGTAATCTATTCTGCAGGTGAATTTATTATTCTGTGTCATGTCTTCAAGTGGTATTCACACGTCAGAAATATCCATACTCTGTAGTCTATAATTAATAGAATCAAAATAATAAAAAACATCAAACACCCACTACACCCAGTATTTACATATTTAATCAAAACATATATATTTATTGGGATGATTTGATTAGTGAGAGAAGGAAACTCATATCCAGAATATATACCTTGACTCTTAGCTGAGAATTTGTAAAACAACGTTGTGGCTATAAGAACGCCACAACTAGAGAGAAATCTCTAGAGAGAAACTAGGGCTCAAAAAAGTTCTTTAGCTAGTGTAACTTCACAAACTGCTTTTTTTAATATCTAATTTAGACTATCTAGCTTGCGATGAAGGAAAATATCTAGGATCCTAGTAATATACATGTAAATATTAAAACACATGAGATCACATAGCTAGAATCCTAGACATTTTTATGCTATACTACTTATTACAGTATACTGAGCAAAGTTTGATACAATTAAATTTGTGGGAATGAGATTTTGTGTGGGACGATGTTGCAACCCAGCATTGTAAGGATACTTGGGGAGATGGTGATATGCTTCTTCAGCCTTTCTACCTTTGCCAACAAGCTGTAAAGGTGTGATGGCTTGCCCTCTGTATGCTGCTGGTGGGAAAGTTTGGGGAGTTAGCATCTGGGGGCTTGTCCAGTGATGCCAAGGCTCTTTATCTAGTTGAAGCCCAGGTCACCCAGTAAAACTATTCACACAGCTATAAAAAAGGAACTTAATTTTCTCTGTTAAACTCATATTGAAAAAAAACTCCAACACATTTATCCAGAGCAATTTTCATTCATCATATATTGCATGCATTTATCAATAATAATGACTAATAAGATGGCTTTTTCAAGCTTTGGTGCAACATTTATCATTAAAGATATAAATAAATATTCATCTCTAAATCACTATAAAACAGAGAGAGAGGCTCAGTTCCAAATTGGGAATTGAATTTGCCTCAAAAGGGCAAACATATGGTCTGAAATGGATGAAATTTAATCTAATCATTTTGTTTTACCTAGGTTGTGATTTTTTTCCTGTTAACTATGTTTAAATATTCAAGTTAAATATTATCCAGAATTCAATCTCAGTGTGGTTTTACTTTGATGTGACATCTGCATACACAGTAAAGGCAAAATAATTGACATACTAGAAAAAATCTGGGCTTTTTACTCTCTAATGTTGTTTTGAGGGAATTTTTGAGCAATGGCTGCTTCTTGCAGTCCTTTCTTACTAATTTTTATGCCTCATGTCTAAGCAGTAGAAAAATTTTCCTGGTGTGTCTAAAACA
Organism: Serilophus lunatus; assembly: GCA_013399895.1. Lineage (NCBI taxonomy): Eukaryota > Metazoa > Chordata > Aves > Passeriformes > Eurylaimidae > Serilophus > Serilophus lunatus. The sequence continues at coordinate 6,686 of VXBA01000220.1, forward strand.
TGAAATATCCTTAAAGTAGTAGTGAAATAATTGTCAGAGCTTCATGACAGAGTAGAGGAAGGCAAAGTTATGGTTACTGAGTGCATGCTTGATAGATTCTTGATCATTATTTAAGTGGATCTGTAGTTCCCAAAAGACAACACACACAGTTTACAGATTGGAAAAGTCCAAATAGTAATATTTGCCAGGAAAATCTTTTCATTTAGATGTATATAGTTATATGTAAGAAGGTTTTTTAAAAATATATACATTTTTATTATAAAAGCATGAGAGAAATCATGTGCATGTATATAAATCTGTATACAACCACATGCAGTAAAACAGAACTGCAAAAATGTCAAGGTCCACATTTCGCTTAGGCTCTACTCAGATTTAAAGTACGGTTAAAATTGGGCTTGATTCTTTTTTCTTGTCACCATTCCTGCCATTCTGTGCTGCAACAGAGCAGAGAAAGTCAGAGAAGTGTAACAGATAAATTTACTGTACTGTTGAAATCTCAGAAAATGTGAGTATTAAGTTTCAGGTGATGCTCGCCCAAAAGTTTCAGGTGATGCTCACCTGAAAGTTTCAGGTGATTATCGCCATTCAACAAGAGTTCCAGCTGATATGGCTACCAGGAGTGAAGCTCTGCTCAATCTGCTGTTCACAAAGAGAGAAAGGCTTGTGGGAGATGCAGTGGTCAGAGGCTGACTGTGGTGCAGTGACCATGAAATAATAGAATTTTTAATATACAGTGGAACAAGAAGGGGCATCAACAAAATTTCCACACTGGACTTCCAGAGGGTGGACTTCACCTTACTCAAGGGACTAACTCAGTGAGATTCTTGGGAAACAGCCCTTAAAAACAGAGGTGTCCAGAAGGGATGGACATACTCCAGGAAAGGAATATAGAGTAGGCTGTCCCAATGTGCTGAAAGAAGAGCCGATGGGGAATACAACCAGCTTGCATGGGCAAGGAGCTTTTGAAGGAAGTAAGGGAAAAAAAGAGGCTGTACCACCTTTGGATAGAGAGAGAGGTAACTCAGGAAATGTTTAAGGATGTTGCTAGGTCCTGTGGGAAAAAAGTTAGTTAGGCAAAAGCCCAGTTAGAACGTAAACTGGCCACTTCTGTGAAGCATAATAAAAAATATTTTTCTAAATAGAGTAATGGCAAAAAGAGGGGCAAGGACAACCTCCACTCTTTATTGAACATGAAGGGGAATATAGTAATTAATGATGAGGAAAAGGCAGAAGTACTTAACACATTCTTTGCCTCAATTTTCAACAGTAAGACAGGTTGTCCAGAGGACAACTGACCTCCTGAGATGGTAGATAGGGTTGAGGAGCAGTGTAGCCCCCCTGTAATCCAGGAGGAAGCAGTCAAAGACCTGCTGAGACGCTTGGATCCTCAAAAGTCTATGGGACCAGATGGGATCCATCCTAAGGTGTTGAGAGAGCTGACAGATGGGCTCACTTGGTGAGGCTCCATTCACTAACAATCCTGACTCACTGGAAAGGTCCCAGATGACTGCAAGTTGGACAATGTGTCGTCCATTCACAAGCAGGGCTGGAAGGAGGATTCTGGAGATTACAGGCCTGTCAGACCTCAGTGTCCTACAAGATTATGGAACAGATCATTTTGAGTGTAATCGCATAGCACCTACAGGATGGACAAGGGATCAGACAGGTCCTTTCTGGCAAACCTGATCTCCTTTTATGACCAGGTGACCCACCTGGTGGGTGTGGGGAAGGCTGTGGATGTAGTCCACCTGGAATTCAGCCAAGCCTTTGACACCATCTCTCATAACAAATTCCTGAAAAAGCTGGCAGTCCATGGCTTAGACAGGTGCACTCTACGCTGGGTTAAGAACTGGCTGGATGGCCGGGCCCAGAGGGTGGTGGTGAATGCATCCAGTTGGAGGCCAGTCACTAGTGGTGTCCTCCAGGGATCAATGTTGGGCCTATTCCTGCTTAATATCTTTACTGATGGTCTGGATGAGGGGCTCGAGTCCATCATTAGTAAGTTTGAAGATGACACCAAATTGAGAGCAAGTGCCGTTCTGTTAGAGGGCAGGAGGGTTGTGCAGTGGAACCTTGACAGGCTGGATAGATGGACAGAATCCAACAGCATGAGATTTAACAAATCTAAATGCAAAGTTCTACATTTTGGCCAAAACAACCAGCTGAAGCCCTACAGGCTGGGGACAGAGTGGCTGGAGAGCAGCCGGGGAGAACATGAGCTGAACGTGAGCTAGCAGTGTGCCTAGGTGGCCAAAAAGACCAATGGCATTTTGATCTGTATCAGGAATAGTGTGGCCAGCAGGACCAGGGAAGTCATTCTTCCCGCGTACTTTCCATGTACACTGGTTAGGCCACATCTTGAGTACTCTGTCCAATTCTGGGGCCCTCAATTTAAGAAAGATGTTGAGATGTTCAAACACGTTCAGAGAAGGGCAACAGGGCTGGCAAGGGTTCTGGAACACAAGCCCTGCGAAAAGCAGCTGAGAGAGCTGGGGCTGTTTAGCCTGGAGAAGAGGAGGCTCAGGGGAGACATCATCCATCTCTACAGCTACCTAAAGGAGGTTGTAGCCATGAGGGGGTTAGTCTCTTCTCACAGGCAACCAGTGACAGAGTAAGAGGACACAGTTTCAGACAGTGCCAAGGCTGCATGTTAGGAGAAAAATTTCACAGAAAGAGTGATTGGCCATTTGAAAAGGAGACTGGATGTGGCACGTAGTGACATGGTTTAGTTGATGAGATGGTGTTGGGTAATAGCTTGGACTTGATCTCTACGGTCTTTTCCAACCTAGTTAATTCTGTGATTCTATATTGGCTCTGACCAGGGCTCCATCATGATTTCATTATATTTTTTGTTATCTCTTCATAACTTAAGAGTCAGAATGCTACTGCTTACTGGAAGTTACAACTCAGCTCAAGTACCTAGATATATATGGTATGTGGAAAGATGGAGAAAAAAATCATCATATCCATTGTCGTGAAAAAAAAAATAATAAAAAAGATGGCACAAATGTAAATACTAGTTCAAGTAAATGAATAATGGTTAAAAAAATGTTTTATATTTTGTACTAGTTTGAAATAAAACCAGTGGGAGATCACAAGTCAGAATTATAATTTAATAGAAAAAAATAAATAAATAAATAAATAAATGCAGTAGCACAAGAACACTGACAAAGTCAGATACACCCTGACACTCTATGGTGGTAGCCGTCCAAGCAAAGCAGTTCCGTTGAAGCGGTGATCCTGTAGAAAGAAAAGGGTGAGAAAGTCCAACGGTAGCTCTTGTCCTCTGGGAGTCCAGTAGGTAAGCGCTCCTGTGGTGTTCAGAGTCGCAGCTTATATCCAGGATGGAATAGTTGGCTCCTCCCTCTGGGCAAAACATCTCACAATGGGATGGTGAGTCGTGTGATAAGGCCTGATGGGCCCATTAACAGCAGATAGTCCAGGAGGGAGTTATCTCTGAGTCATGGGGCGAGGCACTGATGGCCCATTAACAGAAGATAGTACAGAGGGAAGAGGCAAAGAACACTGCCTCACCTGGTTTCAACAGCTCAGAGTTGGTAATAGAACATACTTCAACCTAGGACAATTTCTATACAACATGAAACATTTTCAAATTGAGATATGTATACAGATGCTTCCAAACAGCTTTGTAGAGAGGTGGGTTTTCATATTTCCTCTGACAGAATATAAGGTTCTCAAATGCCAGAAAAAATGTTGTAAAGTATGGTCTGTTGGGAAAAAAAACCATCAATGACAATGGTTACCATAATTTCCTCTGTGTTCTGGCTGTGGCTCCCGTAGTTGCTGACAGCATCTCTAAGGACTGCTGGGGTGGAGAAATACCTGCTCTATGACTTGAGGCTTTAGAATGGAACATTGTTGACAACACTGTAGAAAATTTTGAACATGTTCAGTGGTGGAGGGAAAATAAATTATACTTTTTGTTGTACAAAAGTAGTAGACACGCAGTGAGATGATTACATACAAGTTTAAAAGAAATGAAACACAAAACACATAAAAAGTCATAACTATAGGTGACTAAATATGGACAGGGCAAAAATATGTTTTGTAATATGAGTCAATCAATGTGGAATTAATTTGATTTCAAATACAACTAGATCACAGAAAATTCCTATTACTTTGGATTGCTGGAAGTGGTAGCAGCAGCTGTATCAGGAAAAATAGTTTATTCTTAATATTATGTCCTTTTATGTTCATGTGTGCACTTATGACTAGTAAGAACAATCAAGATGCAACAATACAGTTTATTACACTTTCTTGCAGCACACTTTTGTTTTTTTTCATGACACTGATCCAATTTAATATCAGGTTGCATGACAAAAGGCTTAAGTCCATACACAGAAAGGTACACTGAGGCACAACAGCAATGAGAGAAACCAAGTCAAAGCATCCCAAAGCTTTCCTACAGGAGCAATCAGCCCCTTGTTGAGGATGGCACCTGTCACTGTGAATCATTATGAGTGGCTTTTTGCAGAATCTTTTGCATTGAGAGGGACCACAGCCTGGAATTAATGGATTTACTATAGGATGCATTTTGGGATTATACAGGACATATAGGATTTTTAGGGGAAGAACCAAAGCCAGGGAAAAAGAGGGAGGTATGAAGATAGTTTAGGGAGCAGAAGATGAAAAGTGTGAAAATAGAGAGATAAAAAGACAAGAGGAGCTGGTTGTGTGTAGGTTGTGTGTAGGCATGTTACATGTTGTTACACCTGCCTGGCGATGCCGTACTCCTGATCAGCACTCTCTGTTTTGTCTTACTGTTAAATTTGATTTCTAATGTTCTCTAAGATGTTCTAACCTGTGTACATTTGTGTACAGGGATCTCAGTGCCAGAAACTGGGATTACACCACAGCCATAGGGACTTGTATGTCTGTGGTGATAGAACTGAACTAAATGTCCCCACCAAGGAAGGTGACTGTGTTATCAGGGCCACATGTCTGTGGCTCCAGCAACTACAGAAATTGATGTACATCTTTATTGTGTGGCTAATTCTCAGTGTGCCATCAGTAGTGAGTATGAGGCAGAACTAGTCAGTGAGTGGCTTAGAAACCAGGTGTTTGAATGACAATTAATCTGGAATGGATGCTGGATAGAGGGTCTATGGGTTGGCTTCTGGAGGGACCTGAAGGTCTCAGCCTGAGACACCTGTTTGCGTGTGTCTGACCTTGTGTGAAGCAGCTGAAGATGAGAGGATCAGCTAGTCAGTAGACTGAGTGCCTAAGGCCAGTTAGCAGAGGTATCTGTATTGCCTATGTGTGTATATATTTCCCACTAATGGATTTAATCATGATCAGCCAGAGAGGGGGTCAGGATGATGCTGTTTGTACTGTTCACATTAGCCCAAGTGCTGAGAGTTTCTGTGTTGATCATGTTGGCCATGCTGACCCATACTGGAAAAGTGTATTTGTGTATGAGTGCTTACTGGAAATATCTGCTCAGCTCTACTGCTTCCTGGACCTTGGGGCATCAGGTTGGGGCAGTCCTGCCTTGATGAGGCTACCACATTCATCAACTCCTAATAAAACAAAAATAAAAATAAAAACAGAAATGTGCAACTATGGTGTGCATTGTTTCAAATCTAAGGGAACATGACAGAGTTCCTGACATATTCATAACAGTGCAATCAAAAGTGAACAAAGCCTTTGACATCATTGCATTTTATATTGTATTAGATCTCTTCTATCTGAACGTCATTTTTGGGTTTATTTGATATCAGTAAAGTCAACTGATCACACTTATATCTGTCTGCTTAATACATGGCTCAGTGAGATGGAAGCAGCAAGTGTGATAGGTAATGTAGTTGCGTAACGTTCCAGTGTTTCAAATGACAGCAAGCTGGATGTCGACTATTATGCTTGACAACTTGGACTATACCAGATAAAATCTGAGAAACAGGCTTTTGGACAACATCATCTGCTCCCTCATCTGCCCCTCAGGGGCAAATGTGCAGAATCATCTTATGGTTGAGTTTTTAGAAACAAGAACATCTCAGTTCCCCAACTCTTGGGTTTTGACTGATATGCAGGAGTCCTGGTGTTCCTGAGCAAAGGAAAAAGACATTTTGGATGCTAGCTGTCAAAAAAAACCCCAGGATCCACCCCCATCTATTCATGCAAACCCCACAAATATTAGTAAGAATTCAGAATTCATATGACATAGAATCATAGAATCATTTCCGTTGGAAAAGACCCTTAAGATCAAGTTCAAGTGTTAAACCAGCACTGCCATCCACCTTTAAACCATGTCCCTAAGTGCTACATCTTCATGTCTTTTAAATACCTCCAAGGATGTTGACTCAACCCTAGGCAGCCTGTGCCAATGCTTCACAACCTTTTCAACACCACCAGTCTCTGGGCCCAAACATCCAGACAATTTTTCATTCATATAACAGTACATCCATCCAAACCATAATCAGCCAGTTTCTCCAGGAGAATTCTGTTGGAAATGGTGTCGAAGGCTTTACTAAACTCCAGCTAGGTAGCATCCACAACCTTTCCTTCATCCATATATAACTGAACTCTATGTATACGGGCTCCCCAATGGAGACAGGATGTCCCTGCCTAGATGGAGATGAGTACAGAATACTCAAGTAAGTTGTTAAGGCCATAACATATTATCTAGTTTATGAATATTTACTAATTAGGTACATAATTACTAATTAGCTTAGGCAAATCTGCGATTGTCTGTGTACTTACCTAAAGAATCCAAAAGACCCATGATACAAGATATTTTTAAAAAGTATTGTAAACCAACTTAATTTTAAAGAGGCATCAAAGAGTCCTGTCTCAAGGTTAAGATGAATGAGCAGTAGTAGAAGTGTCTTTCAGCACCAGAAGACAGATGTATAACACACAGAAGACAGGTTGCTTTATCCAGCCAGTCTTCTGCTCCTTCCCAAATGTTAATATTAGCTGGAGGACTTATTGTCACTTTTGAAAATTTTAATGAGCTAATCCTCCTATGAGAGAGGAAGGCAGGGCATTTATTTTAATTAAATATCCTATGCACTGAAACTATAAGATCACAAGCAACCAGATGCTCCGTTCATTCCAGTTGATGATGCTCAGGGATTTCTGATATGCAGAAAGGACCTCGAATAGATAATTCTTAATATTCTTAATACACTTACATTCCTAATGGTGAGCAAGAATGAATAGAATGATCCAGAGACAAAAACAATTGCTGAAAATTTAATGTGTCCTTCTACAGTTTATTAACAAAGAATTGGAGAGCAATAATACTCCTGGAAACACATTGCCTATAGCTATCTACATGACATTTAAATATTATGGCAAGTGTTGAGAAATTATTCTTCTTTTCCACGACTTGTTCCTCATTTTCTTCGTAGTGTCTCCAAAGAAATAAGATAACCTTGAAAAACACAAAGAGATGTTATATGAATGTATTTATAATTAATTATGAACTATGCTTAAGAGAAAAAATTGTTGACATGAAGTTTATTAGTCTTTTCGATTCCAAGAAGTAATTACTATATACTACAATCTGGGACAGCTTTCTGTAATAGATGTATTTGGTGATACTTGGTCTAATGATTGACACCATATCTATTATGCTGCCTGGGAGCTTCATTTATTGTTTTCAGAGGAAGGGTAAAGTGCTCTCCAGCTATTCAATGGCACAGTCATCCATTTTTGAATGAATATTTATTCAGCAATCCAGAAAAAAAAAAAAGAAACAACATACTGAAGACTTCATGTGTTGCATTCCTTGATATTTAGTGATCAGAATCAAATCCTCATCGACAGTCGGAAAGTCTGTCAACCTGGAGGAGACACATGACAATTTTACAGGCAGCATAGGCACACCTGGGACACTCAAAGAGAACAGCAGCTAGACAACTTTTGGACCTACAGCCTTTCTTAGTCATTCCAGTTCCAGCCAGGACAGGGTTAATTTTTTGCAGTAGCCAGAAGGGCCATGGCCAGCACTCTGAGGTTATCTATACCACCTCACATCATATGCATGGGACAAGGATGGGTTGGGTCCCATCTAGTGGGGCGAGTGGTGAAGAGAATGGCTGGGATAGTGCTGGTTTTCACATGGTGAGCACTCACACGTCAATCATTCACCTACCTTGTACCGTTGTTATTCTTAATTTCTTATTTCATTGTTGATTCCAGTAAATTGTTCTTATCTCAACCAATGATCTTTATCTTTTGTGCTTCCAATTCTCCTTTCCATCTGTTATGGGCTTGGGGCGGGAGTGTTTAGGGGTTTTTTCAGGGGTTTCAGGGGGAAGGGTGGAGAGTGTCTGGATTGTTTACTTGTTTGCCCTGTTCATAAAACCATTTTTTTTTTAGAAACCTGAAGGAAAGCCGAGGTCTGGGGGATCTGCGGAGCTTCCTCTCCCGCCTTTGCTCTCTGCGTGCTGGGGGAGGGGGGGGGCTCTCCCTGGCTGTGCCCTGCTGGGTCTGGCCCATGTTGTGGCCGAGGTTCTCCCTGGATGAGGTGGGGACCTGGAAGCTGCTGCTTCTTCCCGGTCTCTCCTGGGGCCAGGGGGAGGCAGGGACTACTCCTGGCTCTTTCCCTGCAGTTTCCCTGGGCCAGGCTGGGTCTGGGGAGGCCTCTGCTCTGTCCGATCTCTCCCATGGCCAGGCAGGGCCGGGAGCTGCCTCTTTCTGCTCCCTAGCCCCGGGGAGCAGAGTCCAACCCTGCTGGCCCCCAGTAGCGGGCTGCAGGGGGGCAGCACTGCCTGGTCCTGGCCAGCGCTGTGCAAAGAGCGCGGAGCCGAGCGCATGGAGCCGCTCCCCCCATTTCTCCGTTTTTCTCAACGGCAGGCAGTGACGGGGCTCAGTGGCTGCACCTGTGGCTCAGGCGTGGGGCATGCATCCCGCACGGCATGGTGGTGGGGAGCGGCATGGGATGGAGGATTCTTCTTGTGGGCGGCTGACAAGAGCCCCCGCCAGGAGTGACCGCGGCTGTGCAGCCTCCTCCTCGCTCTGCTGGGAGGAGTGTGATGGCGACTGCCCCATGGGCAGCCCCTGTGGGCAGACGGGCAGCGAGTGCACCATGGGTGGCCCCGGTGGCCCCGTGGCCGGTGGCAGCTGCCAGCCTCCGGGCCCTGAGCACATGGCGTTTCGGTGGGAACCGCTATTTTGCCTGAAATGAAGATCTCAGAGGAAAGGCAGAGCCCAATGCCATTGGCCAATCAAAGGACAGTCTGGCTTGGAAGATGTTGAATTGCCACGAGACTTCTAGGGCATAAAAGCCGCAGACACAGAAGTCGTGCCACTCTTCAGCTTCCTCCTGAGCTGAGAGAAGCAGGCCTTCCCTCCTCCCAGCTTCCGGACCGTGCGGCTTGCTTCCCCTCACCTCCATCAGCACAAACAGCAGCACAGGGCCATCGGTGCCAAGCCAGCCAAACTGCAAGTGGTAGCTTCCCCCTGGGTGTCCCTGAGGGGAGGATATTTTTCACCATTTTTGTCTTGCAGGAGGGTACCATCATAGAGGCAGCTTCCCTTCCTTCCCCTGCTTTTAGGCCAGCCAGCTGGCTTTGAGGAGAAGTTTGGGTTTTTCTGTTTTTGCCTGACATTATCAGGTGTTCTAGAGTGTATTTTGTCTTGGGATCCCATAAGATTTCTGGTCGAGCCATAGGCAATAAATCTATTAGATGCTGTTGGATCGGTTCAGTCTTTCATCACTGTTGTGCCCCCTAGTGATACAGTGGTTCAAACCACCACACCATCCCACAGTGGAAGGAGGAGTACAGGGAGGGAGGAGTGAGCAAGTGGCATATGGTTTGTGTTTAGTAGGGACACGAAATTGAGGAATTTCTAAGCTATGACAATAGTCTTCTGAAAAACTACAGTAGCCTGTGCTACAAAGTTCAAGCGACAACAAAAACATGACATTGCATAAGAATGAGATTTCTGTATATTTTTTAAATATTTATATTTTATTTCTATCTTTACAAAAGGTACATAGGATTACTGGTACCTATGAAGTTACGAAGACGGTTAATACTGAAGATATATCCCTTAGCATTCTTGAAGTCCAAGTTTGTCACATCTTTCCCTCCCTCCTTCCCTCCCTCCCTCCGTCCCTCCCTCCGTCCCTCCCCTGCCTGCCTGCCTGCCTGCCTGCCTGCCTGCCTGCCTGCCTGCCTGCCCTTGTTTTTAAATCAGTTTAAGAGCATACTTTCTGGAAATAATGCAATAGAACTGACCAAAACTTAACCAATTTGAAGTGGAATGGATTCACAGCAATGCTTTATGAACAAATTAATAAATATCAAAGATGCTACACTATAACAAAATAATCCAGAACTCAAGTCTGAACAAATTTATCAGATTTTATGTTCATGCATGTGTGTGTGTGTGTGTTCAGTTTTGGTAATGTTGATCTGCTTTTTTGAGTATTAAGTGTTTTTTTAAAATTATTGTAGTGTGATTAGTCCTCTTTTCTTATTTCCTTGCCTTTCCAGAAAATACAGTAATAATTCATTTTCAAGATAACTGGATCTTTTAGCAGCTACAGTGCTTTCAGATACTTTGGAAGGATATTTCTCCGCTTAATTTATTCAGTGAAAATGTGATTTAAAGCTAAAGAAGTTAATTCTTCAATCACTTATTAGTGAAAGGTCATTCAATTAACACCACATTATGCTTGTTAACTGTCAGTGTAAAACTGACATCATTGCCTAGACATGCAAATTGGAAGATAGATATTATAAGAATATCCTTTGTTCAGTTAGAAGCACACACATGGCTAGATTATAAATTTTCGATGCTTTTGCAGATCTTCAGATTTTAATTACTAGAACAATGAAATAAGCAGAGACTACAACACCATTACTTCTTGCTAATTTTGCTGTGTTCTCTTGTAAAAGGTTAAAGGTAAGAATGACACATTCTTATTAGTATTTTTCTGCTATCTAAGAAAAGATATCCTTTATTGCTTAGGAATGATCTTCTTAAAGGTACTATTATTAGTTAAGTATTTCAGTATCACAAAAAAATGATTCCCAATTCACAAACATATTTTGTAGGCCTTCTGCAAAATGAAAACAGAGGGATGCTCTATTTTAAACTTAGATAGCATCAGCTGAATTGTTTTCTAGGATCCCATCTGATGGCCTTTTTCATCCTTACTGAAGGAAAGGGACCATGGTAATTATTTACTGGTTCTTCCTTTTCATTATTTATTCTCGATATATTTTTTTCAAAATTCCATATTTTCTGTAATTTACCTATTAATATATTATACTAAAGTTTATAATTATTACATTTATACTAATGATAAACTAAACCACACAAAGACTGTTAGGTCAAACTAACAGTAATTTCAGTATGAATTTTCTATAGATAGTACAGCCTGCTCTTAGAACACAAAATGTAATTTCACTCATAAATACAATTATGAACTTTAATGAGGGCAATTTTATGAATGCCGATATATTCAATTGTACTCTTATATGGCTGAATGCTAGTTTAGGACCATGTCTATGATCAAATATTTTATATTTCACAATATTTAATTTAACACTTCGGAAAGTATTGGGATTTTTACCTGTTTCTCATAGGTTTAATCAGGAGGTGTTTCCTTTTGGGGGAAAACAAATCATTAAATGACAAGCCTTAATTCTCTGTTTTGTTTTATTTTTCTCCTTACATATCTGCTGCACCTTTTTTCTAGCACACTTCACTACCAGCTTTGTATTTTCATTTCCAGAATATCTAATGTATTTCTTCTTGATAATTGTCCTTTCTTTTTCACTTGATTAATTCTTATAGCAAGGGGTCGGGGAAAGAGAAGCACAAATAATTCTCAACTATTGCTCGCATCTCTTCTTTTATTGCTCATATAGCAGTCAGATATTGTGTCTGTCCTAACTTGCTTAGGTATTACAATAGCATATTTTGACTTTTGTGTTACATAACCCATTAACTTCTTCTAGTTTGACTGTTTTGCTGTTTCTGTTTTTGACAACTAAAAAAACCCAGAAATAAGTAAAAAAATAGAGTACCATCATTATTTTATGATTAGTTAGTACTTTGTTTTTCAGAGGTACAGAAAATAAAAGGAAGAAACCACTGGAATCATGGTCCAAGGCAGCCTTAATTTTGATTAACCACTTGCTATATTTTCCACTTTGGACGTTTTAAATCCATTTACATATTGGTCTTTACTGAATATTCAGTTTATCTGTTTATAAGAATGGGCATTGTCTTAATTAGCATATTTATATATGCTCATTTTTCATGGTTTCTCTTTTGGATTTTTACAGAGTTGTGTGTGTGAGTGTCTCCTTTGGTTTTACTGTTCAACATTTTTCCCTCTTTCTCCTTCCCTTTACACGACCTTTCATTCTCTCACTATATCCTTTCCTCCCTCCCCTACTCCATTCCTTTTCATAAGTTGCTTGCTATCCTACCTGGGGTTCAGAGTTCAAATTTTGGAGGCTCTCTCTTCCTCCTAGCTGGGAAATACTTATCTGTTCTCCTTTGAATTGGGTATTCAAGAGTGACAGGATAGAAAGGCGAAGGACTCTTCTAAGAATGTTCCCCTTATGAAGGAAGCAGTGTTTTTCAAATACACTTGGCATTGAGAGGGTGGTTGGAGATCAGGAAAAAGGATCTGCTGGTTCCCAAAGAAATGTAAAGTTTCTTAATGGTTCTTCCAGCACACTTTTTTTTTTTTTTCCTATTTTAATGTAATTTTAAACTTCCAGGCTTGTTTGATATCATATCTGGAAATATAAAGCAAATATATAGAATATGTAAATAGAATATAAATATCTAAAAAGAATATAAACCAAATTTAGTAAATTTCTAGTCTATTTGGCACAAAAAACAAGTATTGGAAGCCACTGAATAACTTATTATGCAGTTCATTTTCAAATGCCTTTTAACCCAAACAAAAAGCAGCTATCCAAAAAGCCCTTTGGATAATTCTATATTTGAAACTAAGCCCAGATTTTCTATATTCCAGTGAACATGCCACTGCAAGCTCTAACAAACACTGATTTTTTTCCATTTCAAAATTTTGGATAAAATTGCTACTGAAATCAGGATCTAAGAAGAATCTTCAGATCTGTGTTGTAGTTATCTTTTCTGGTTTGTTTTTCATTTGGCTTAGAATCCTTAGTAAGACCTATAGAACCTGCATCAGTCAAGACACAGGTATACTAATTGGAGATCTGCACAAACATGCATATTGAAACACATGAGGATGGTAGCATTCAATCATTTAGTTAGTAGAATATTCAGGATGTAGGAAACGACAGTTTAACTTCTTTTGCTTCCCTGAAGCAATCACAACTGATCTTCCCCAAACTCTCAATCCTGGACTAAAATGTGTCAGAAACTACAGGAACAGGTACTGGAATATATAAATTGTTCTCTGTTCTCCCAGGCTTCTCTCTGTAATTCCTTTAGATGCATTTAGAATTTCTGATTCTGCAATAACAGAAGTAGGAACAGACTATAGTCAAAAAAATTTGCTCAGCACTGTACTTACACACATTTGAATCCAGACTAAAGCATCTAAATACCAGAAAACTGGATTAAAAATTATGAGGATTTAACAATACTACTGGGTTTCATTTATTTGCCTTTGGTTTTTAACCTTCAAGTTTCTACATTTCAAAGCTTTAGTTTCAGGCAGGAAGATGGAAATCTACCTCTCACAAAGTAAGTTCTGACATTTTCAGGTGATCAAAGGATCTTAGACACTGCCTTTTTAAGATGTATTTAAAAAACCCCTAAATCCAATACCATGAGAGAAGTGACAAAAATCTCAAACCTGACTGCAGTTTTTATTTGCTATTTCAACAGCAGGGAAAGTCTGTGGAATCAGTACCAGTGTCATGCATTTTACAGTCATTCTCTTAAGATTTAGAGTTATGTCATGTAATGAATACCTTTGGGATTTTTTGCTATCCAAAATTTAATCTTTAGAAGACTATTAATGAAATGCAACTATCTTGTTAAGATACATTTGAAAAAGGAACGAAGAGTATGTTTCTCTTTCTTGATTTATTTTAGAGAGTATAAATGATTACCTTAGATTAGAGATGTAACTTTTAAGCAAGTGTAAATCCTTGAGATGAATCCCTCCTCAAGGATAATTACAACTTTTGTGCACTTATTTAAAATACAGGCCCATTTCAAGTTGTTTTAATGGCTGTAAGCATTATGTCCAAAATAAGTGATTTCAGCTGTTCTTTCAAACCATTTTACATCTTTTAAAGAAAACTATATAGGAAAGATACAGGTTTTAGTCTGAACATTTTAAACATGTCATGCTACGAGCACTGTCTTTCAGGTGCTAAAGTCCACATCCCAAATCCCTGGTGATCACAGAAGTTTAGTCTACTTTTCATCTACTTTTCACTGTATGTACGTATGTATCATGTATTTATGATAAATGACAATGACAAAAGAAAATAATTTGGGCTTGTCTTCATTTGATTAAAATAAGTTAATTCATCTGATCTATAGTCAGAAAAGGAACTAGGGGTTTGAAATAGTCCCAACCATTTCACTGTTTCCCATTTATTTTTGTGATTAGTACTGGAGGAGTCGGATGAGTCTGGATGAGTTCTATGGTGGCTTTTGCAAGACTTGGATTGCTTGCCTACTGAGATTTTACCAACAGAGCAATTGTTATATACTGACTGAAATATGAATTCCTTGCATGTCAGGATAGCTTAAAGCTCAGCTCTCCACAATAATTACCTTGACAAATTAGAAAGATGGACAATCACCAACTATATGAAGTTTAACAAGGGCAAGTGCCAGATTCTGCACCTGTGATGGGGCAACCCTTGTTGGATGTATAGACTAGGGAATGAGAGACTGGCGAGCGCTAGTGCAGAAAGCTGGAGAGCAGCTGTACAGAAAGAAACATGGGGGTCTTGGTTGATGACAAGTTGAATATGAGTCAACGGTGTCCTGGAGGCAAAGCATAGTCAGCTGGTGGAGGTAGGTGATCATCCTGCTCTGCACTGGTGCAGCCTAACCTTGAGTTCTGCATACAGTTTTGGGCACCACAATATTAAAAAATATTGAATATTAGAACAGCATCCAAAGGAGGGCCACAAGGATGGTGAAAGGTCTAATAACACTTGGTTTGTTCAGCCTACAGAAGAGCAGACTGCAGTGCGACCTCACATTGCAGTTTCAGCTTCCTCACAAGGGGAAGAGGAGGGATAGGCACTGATCTCTTTACTCTCATGACCAGTGACAGAACTTGAGAGAGCGGCATAAAGCTGAGTCAGGGGAGGTTTAGGTTGGATATTATGAAGCACCAAGGCTGGCAGAGTTCAAGCAACATTTGTACAATGCTCTTGAGCATTGTGTGATTCTTGGGGTGTCCTGTGCAGGACTGGGAGTTAGGCTCAATGATCCTGATGAGTCCCTCAGATAGATAGAAGACTCTTTCTATTTGTATTGTTAACGTATTGCTTGATTATGTATTGTTAAGTTTGTTATTGTTCTGGTATATCATATAGATATGTAGAAGACATATTTTTATTTATTGATAAGTTCTTAATTAATATTAAGCTTTTTTGATAATGATTGCTAATTAGGCTAAGTGCTTAACTTATTTAAGAGAAAGAATAACAGAAGCATCTGCTTTGAAACATCTGAGCAGGTATTTTAAAAGTAAGAACCCCTAGACAACATCCCTAGGAGATGCAATCTTATTTCTTTTGGGAAGAAGCACCGATCGCTGGAGTGATAAGAGAATTATTATTTGATTGGCTTTGTAGTTGGCTTATATTATACCTAGAAAATCCCTTATATCCAGAGAATCCTTAAGCCAAGATTGTCAATTTTAATATGGAATTTGGAACCCAACAAAAGGATATTATGAATTTGGCTGAATGTGTTTTTTTTCCTATTATATTCATTTGTGCCATTTAATTAAAACAAAAGAAAGGGGGAGATGTAATCCTATTAAATTATTAATAGGGAATGTCCAGACTGTGATGTAATGTAAGGAAATGAGGAATGTAAACAACATCATGTGACCTCTATTTATTTCTCCTATTGGCTGTATTAAACAAAATAATCTTTGCACTATAACAACAATAAAGAAGCAATTTTTGCAATAAAGAAGCTTCTCCATTTTGTCTCCTGTACAGTTGTACATAGTCTTTCTTTCCTGGGTCCTCTGGTGATCAGCACCATGCACACAAGGCTGTATGTCTTATGGGTGGCTGTGTCTCAGAGGGTCCTGGCATTCCACGCCAACAACTTGACCAATTCCTGTTTTAAGGAATCGCACACAGCTGCCTACTCCAACTCAGCATATTCTATCCTATCTCTTAAATCTGTTAAGAACATATTGTAACAGTTATAAAGCAGACTATTTACATGTTTCTGGGAGGCACTACTGGGAGTCATCAGTTGGAACTAGTGCTGGAAATAAAAGCAGGAAACGTTAAGCTAGCTCTGTGATTTCTTTTCAGTAAAGTAAGAATTATTTTGATGGAACATTGCTGAAGTTTAAACTAGGTCTTGATCACTAGTGAGCAGGTTCACCCAAAGGGGAGGATGATGGACATGATGCTGAGTGCAGTTAACCAAGGAAAAATTGCCTGAACCTCTTTGTATGGGACTTTCTTACATATGTGTTGTAAAATTGAAAATGAAAAGAAAAAACTGTGATACTGAATCTTTCAGATGCATTTTTTTTTTTCTTTAAACCAGAACTTATTTTAGGCTTTTTTACCTGGTTCATTTAAAACATAAATCCACCACCCTATCTTATTACACTTGTATATTTTAAGGAAGCATTAGCTTATGAAAACAGAGTTCTTTGCTTAAGACTATGCATTCACTTTTCTCTTCTTGTCATACTGCTTAAACATGTCCTTCTCTGAGGATCGTGTAGCTTTTAGATTACTTGTTCTGCAAGAAGGCTCTAACTCAGGTTTTCACTTCTTTTCCAGAATGTTTAATTCTATTGACTCAATAACCAAATTTTATAATCATTTTGCACTACTATGCTTTTTTTTTTTACCTTCTTCCTTTGTTCTGCAGAACTTTTCATAACACTTTGTAGTAGATAAGCTACTAGAGAGAATAAGTTCTTTGGAACAGAACAGACTCACAATATGTTTATGTAGCCTGATTTTGTTTCCTGCTTTGTAAGAGAAACATACGACTTTCAGGAGTGATAGTCATCTGTCATCTTCTTAACAACAATATTGTGAGTTTCCATCACTTAAAATTAATGCATGAATTAATTTGCCAAGATATCAGAGCGAGCGCAAGAATTTCCCTGAGCTGAAGAACAAATTAAACACATTCCTGATGGGCTCATGTCTTGGGTTTCACTGGCATTGATGCTAATGAAATCATAGTTGTCAGTTGTAGATTTTTATGTTAGGTAATACATAAGTTTTATTTCCCTTTTATGTTGTCTGACAAATGAGGTTTTTCACTTATCTTCTTTTACAAAACTTGTAGAAGCTTTACCGTCAATGAGGTTTCTATCTAATTCCCCAATTCGATTGACATCCACCAAAAGATTAATATGTTATTAAAAGAATGACTCAGGATTTCACACATATGTAGGATGATTATATAAATTTTGCCTTCATGAGAAACCGAGATCAAGTTGTATCACATTGCTATGTAAATTTAAAACCTAAATTAAATTTTAAAAATAAAATTAAAACATTTGATATGTTTAATAAAGACAGCTTAACACAAGCTTAAGACAAGATCAAGACTTTTCAAATTAAAAACTGGACATTAATTTGAACAGGTACAATCTACTGGTATGATATTCAGAAACATCTCTTAGGAATTAGTTTCTTAGAAAAACTAAAAAAATACCTTTTTCAGATTTTTACATAAAAATTATGGCTTGCTATACCACTTGTCTGGCAAAACCTCGGTTTATGGAAGTAGAAAGCATTATGAATTATATTTATTTTGCATATTTTAGAATGATGATGTCAAAGGAGTGGTCAAGTGTGCAGGTGCAGATTACTATAACCACAAGACACTTGTCTTATGAATCGGATAATTAGTTGAGACAGAAAAAATTAGCACATTGCAGTGCTCATAATACAAAAATCTGATGTTCAAACCAGCATGAAACTGGCATTTCTAATGGCAAAATCATTCAGCAATAATAAAATGGAACTATTTTCACCTCCCCTCTGGTTTTCAAAAGCAGTATTTTATTCAAAACATCATAGCTGACTCTCCAAAGACAGCTTGTATTTAGTTTTTTGTGGAATTCCTGAGGCTTTTTCCTTGCTTTTGTGATTAAAAGTTGTTGTTGAAGCATTTTCAAAATATCATAATTAATTTAATTTGTCCACATGAATAGACTAGGTAGTGCAGCCAATTAAGATCTAGTATTTTGGCCCTAGGGTTTTTAGTCTGAAACATTGTTTAGACAGGAACTAATGCAATTATCCTTATCTGAATGCTCTGAAGGAGATAGGAAGTAAATGCCAATTTGATCTCTCTACATGGGCAGAGGCACTTCTTTACATGTAATCAAAGTGGAAGCATTTTCAATAATATATGCAGCCTAATTAAAGGCTCAATTAAAACAACTATAAGGATCTTTACAGATGAACTTTATGAAAGACTATTTTTGACAATAAATTTTAAGACTTTCACAAATTTTATAAAACCACAACATCTATACATAATCCCTTTTCCTTCTAAGTTCTTTCCTAGCAGCTGCTTTGTTTCACTGCTTTCTTCTGAAAAAAATAAATTATTGCAATCAGAAAACTATCTTATGTTTATGGCTGTTTCAAATCTACTATCTAGAAAGTATTTTGGGCATTTTTATGTTTTGCCAACTATGAAAATATTTTATACTGGTACTAGGTTGCAGCTTCATTTCTTCTTCTTTCAATAGTGACTAAAGTCAATCTAAGAATTTTCAAAGATTATTGGACTGACCCTAACACCATGTTATCTTAGATTGGTCTAAGCAAGGTACTGTTCTGGATTTTCAAAAATATTTAAGAAAAATGTTCTTCACCTAGAGAGTGGATGCGTACTGGAACAGGCTCCCCAGGGAAATGATCACAACATTAAGCCTAAAAGAATTCAAGAAGTGTTTGGATGATACTTCAGGTACATGGTATGACTCTTTTGATGGTCTTGTGCAGGGCTGAGAGTCGTACTGAATGACCCTTGTGGATCTCTTCCAACTCAGCATATTCTGTGATTCTGTATTTTCCTCAACAATATTTCATACTTCTTACATCAGAATTTCATTACTGGCCTTTCTACTACTGGCCAATACAACATTATTACTTGAGGTGTGAGAAAGTATAAAGTCTGAACTTTCACTGTCATATCTACTTTGGTTTTGAATTATGTTTTGGACAACATAATCGTAAGGTGATCTTTTTTCCCTAGTTTGGCATGTCCAACTCCATTTAAGATATTAATGGTACTATTTATATACAGAAATGTCAAGGTGCTTTCACTTTATGTGAGATAAAGTGTCTGGTTTCATCCCTTTTATCCAAATGAGAAAAATATAAAAAGAGTTTATAGGAATTTTTGTTGAGTAGAACAACCCATAGCATAACTAGAAACAGAATTAAAGAAGCTTCCTTTTTCAGTATCGTGGAACAATAGAATGGCTTCGGTTGGAATGGACCTTGAAGATCATCTATTTCCAGCCCCTCTGCCATGGGCAGGAACATCTCCCACTAGACCAGGTTGTGTAGAAACGCATCCAACCTGGCCTTAAACACTTCCAGGGATGGGCATCTGCAGCTTCTCTGGACAACCTGTTCCATTGCATTATCACCCTCACAGTAAAGAATATCTTCCTAATATGCTATCTAAAGCTCCTCTCTTTCAGTTATTTCCCCTTGTCATGTAACTATATGCTCTTGCAAAAAGTCCCTCTCCATCTTTCTTGTAGACTTCTTTCAGGTACTAAAAAGCCTTAATAAGTCTCCCAAAGCCTTTTCTTCTTCAGTCTGAACAACTCCAATTCTCTCAGCTTTTCATCATAAGAAATATCTCTCATCCATCTAATTAACTTGGATCGCCAAGCTGAACTCGTCTTTGAAGATGGGGACCTGGGGACCCCAGAGATGGATTTAATACTCCAGGTGAGGTCTCACCAGAGAGGAGTAGAGGGGAAGAATCCCCTCCCTTAGCCGGCTGGCCATGCTGCTTTTGATGCAGCCCAGGACACAATTGGCTTTCTGGGCTGTGATTGCACATTGCTCAAGCAAATCCACCCTCTCATTCATCAGCACCCACAAGTCCTTCTTGACAGGGCTGCTCTCCCTCACCTCATCACTCTGTCTGTATTGATATTTGAGTTTTCTCTAACTCAGTGCACCACCTTGCACTTGGTCTTATTAAATTGCATGAGATTCCCATAAGCCCACTTCTTGAGCTTGTCCAGGTCCCTCAGGACAGCATCCCATCCTTCAGCTCTGTCAACCACAGCACTTAGTTTGGTGTCATTTGCAAACTTGACAAGATTACACTTTCTTGTTAAATAAATTTCCATGTTGTGTTTTACATTGTATTTTCTTTCTTATTATTTTCCTCTTTTAATCACTTGTTTCATTTGGCACTTTGCCCACATCCTGGGATTTCTGTATAAACATTTTTTCTGCAATTATTGTTCGGTTCTGCTGTTTTCTATAAATTCTTTTTCTCCTTTTGTTCCCTTATTAATCTGGAATCATGCTCATATTCTCTCTTATCCATGCTTTTCCTGCTCAAGACGAAAATGTCTTAATTATTTTGTCAGTACATTGATATAGCCCCCAGAGAAGGAGCTGGAGATGCTTTCGGTATACCATGTACTCTGAGAGTATCTGCTGACACTTTGAGAGCATACCTTGTAAAACAGAATCTCATAATAGTATAAGGAAGAGAAACAGATATTCTGTGGACCCTAACATAAGCTTACTAATGAGTTGATCTGCTATGCACTACTTAAACTTTGGTGTTTTTGTGAAGACTGCTAAAGAAAACCCTGAACAGCTTCAACATAAAATCAAGCAAGAGACCAATAAGTGCTACTGCAGTTACATGGCAATTAAAATGTGAGCCTATGTTCAAAGTAAATTTAAAAACATAGACAACCAAGTATTCTAGAATTTTAATATCCGTTAGAGAGCTGAGTCTGAAAAACCCTATAACAGTCTTGGATTTTTTATTGTGATGTTACATTTACAGCCAGCTGAGCAATTGGATAGAAAAAAATATCTGCTTTTGATGAATGAGCTTAAGGTCTGAGTCCAATCACAAACACATCTGGTTTGCACAGGCAAGATCTTTCTTGACACAAAGAGAGACTAAATATGAATTCCAAAGCTCGTGTTAAGCAGAATGAGCACAGTACATTCAATAAGGTTTGGCTACATTATGCCAGTTTAAGATTTTTTTGCTTATCTGATTTATTGTTTTTGCTATTTTTGTTGTTGTCATTATTACTATAATCGTTATTATGTCCGTATCTGATTCTGTGATTCTGTGACTTATAAGCTATTTCAATGGGTTTATGTTTCAGAACTTTAATGGTTTAAATTTATAGACTTGACTTATTTTCACCAGGTGATCTTTTGTGAATTTCCTATTCACAAGTTGTTATTTAGCATAAAAAAAACTTTCTTAAATCTACCTTTTTAGGATCTTTTACAAGCAGTCTACTAATTCATCAGATTCTGACTACAGGATGAAAATGGAAGCTGTACTGATAAACTACTTTCGGCTATGTTAAAATACCTAATTACAGATATGCAACCAGAAGAAGCAAAATTTAAGTAATGTTTATCTGACACTATTTTACTTATGGATGCAGGCTGTCTTGGTTTCCAAATTTTTTTCTGTCAGTACAGAATATTGTCAACCTTCAGCCCTTATTACAGTGGGTTTCTGAGGATTATTTGGTTATTTGTTTGTATTGGGATTGTTGTGATGGTTCTGTTTTGGTTTTGTTTTGTTTGGGGGTATTTTTGTGTTTTGTTTTGGTTTGCTTGGGGTTTTTTTGTCAGTTGAAGGGTCAGATTTAGCATCCAGATGCTGCTTTTATCAAGAAAGCCCTATGCTGCATGGAATACTATACCATAATGATAGATTATATTGAAATATACTGATTTGACTGAATTTATGCTGGATGGGGGAAAAAAACCAACTTATTTTTAAAGGAATTTCTTGTAGAATAGGGATTTCCAGTGGTGTCCAGTCAGAGGACTGGGTATAGATGAGTTGATTATGCCATGGCTAGACATTTATCTGGCTTGACTGTAGTGCAGGTTTAGGGACAAGTATTTACACAAGTATTTATGCAAGTATTTTTGGCCATCTGAACTCATGACTGAATGTATGAGGGTGCATCATATGAAGATACTAGACCTCAAGCACACAAGCTCTATTAAGTTCTGCTGTGTAATTTTACTTAGTAAATTAGTCTGTAAAGAATATGCAGTAACAGAATTTCTGAACCCAGAAAATAAATTCACGTTGCCATTGAGCCTTTTAGGGCTCTTTGTTTTATCAGTGTGCTCTCTGACTACCGTCTATTGGAAAAGGAATGGCCACTGCTTAATGGCTTTAAGTACAGTTAGTAGGTATCAAGGGAACTTCAGTCTTCTGCAAATAATAGCATCTCAATAAAATACAACCAACCTGTGTCCTGGTGAGAAAACAAGTACAGAGACTCTCTTGGAACAGACATGAGATTATTGTCAAGTTGTCGCAGGCAGAACAACATATAGGCATGCAAAATTTCTGTGGAGGATGGGGTTCAGCCACAGCCAAAGAATCAGAATCCTGCCCATTTGCTGTATTTCTTAAGGGGAAAAAACCCCCCAAAAACTATTCAGATAATACTTCAAAAGTTTATTGCTAATAAGAGAGAAAGAAAGTTGTATATGGAAAACATGCTTTTTATGTAGATCTCAAGAGAATAAAGTTGTTTAAAGTAGCTGCAGATGGAAAATTCAAGGCAGATGGAGTTCCCTATGTTTACATGAACCTCTGAGTAAAAGTAGGAGAAAGGGGCATTTAGCATTTCTGTTTTTCTGATCTTCTTCGGGATGCAGTGGGAATCATGATGGACAAAATTTTTATGCTGTTATACATTTTAATTATTAAACGTGATAGACTCATTGATATGTTGTCTATGCATTTAGAGAACACTAGGTTCTACAAAAACAGAATAAAAATTCCCAGTAAAAAAGATAATGCTTTAAGTCATAAAGTATCATGCAGATCTGTACATCTTTGTCATGTTTCTCTTGGATTTTCTTGAATTCTCCTTAAGAGAGCTGCTAGTGCTTTATGGTGGAAACGCTAAGCAAGAAAGACCTACAGTATTTTTAGTGTTGTTTAAAAAGAATTTGAGTATGGGGCAGCACTGCTTCATCCTAATTATACAGATTGGGGTTCAAAAATTCATCCTCCTGGAGATGATGCTAACTCCTGCAGCTTTTCTTTCTTATGTAATTTTAATTTTACAAGGAAAGACTTAAATTATTCTGTTAACCAAAGGAATTTTTTTTACAAGAGATCAGTGAGAGTTGTTGGGAATTGCTTGAAAAATCTGCTCAATTTTAATGCCATAAGAAAACTTGCTCTGAAAGAGATAACTTCTTTTCCTGCCATGTTTCTTCTATGAGAGTTTCTGTTTTTTATGCTAAACATGACGGTACTGATGTTTCTGTAACTCTCTACTGCAAGAAAGAGACACTAGTCCTTCTCGGTGTCCTCCTGTCTGGGTATGCAGTCATAAGCATTAACAGTGAGACAGGCTAATTACCTTCTAGTGGAAAACTAAGGCTAATGGTAGGGGTTGGGGTTGAAAGGCTTGTTGTCTGATGAAAATAAATATGTAGACGGTCATGCTTAGCATAAAATAAACTAGTCTTCTCTGAGGCAGAATTCCAAAATCTGCTTTTCTTTGAAAAGAGTAGTGTAACATCTAAGACACATTAAAGTTATTTTTAAGAAAGCTACATCATTGCAGCTCTGAAAGAAATGTTGTGCATTTATTCTTCCACAAACACACGGTTACAACACAAATGGTGAAACACGGTAATTAACAGCTTCATAGATGTCGGCACTCAAATTACAACTGTCAGATTAAAAAACCCCACAAACCTGGATTAAAAATATCAACACAATTTTGGACTCATGTTTCAGATACTTAAGAGTCTATTTCTATATTTCATCTTTTGGACATTACAGAGGCATGTTATCTTTGGCACAGAAGGAGAACTATTCATCATGAACCTGGAAGAGCTGGGTGTGTGGCTTCCCTGGGGCAAAATGGGAAAAGAAAGGAAATATCATTGCTGCCCAACACCCGAGATTCTGCCAAACTGAAACAAATCCTGCTACTGCTGTACAGGATCAAAAGGCTGGATTAATTTTCAGCTGTTTACCGGATCAGATGCTGGGACTAAAGTAGAAAACCATTACTGTTTCCATGCTTTTCTTAGTTTTGCTGTGCATGACTCAGAGTATGTGGAGAACAAGGCTGCAGCACTGGCTGAAAATTAATTTTCTTACATCATTCATGAAGACATATCTGTAAAAAACACCAAACTAAAACACTACCAGGATGTTATTGAATGGATGTGGAAATTTGCAGACTCATTGTTGGTCACGCAAGACCTACAAAATATCGAAAGTATATGCCTGGTGTCAGATTTTCAGTTTGCCAGTCACTAGCATTCTGTCTGTAACTGGAATTATGGATGCTCAATATCCTTGCAAATTAGTTCCAGCTGTTTCTAGTTTAATATGCAAATATGAAGGCAATGATTACTGTGAGGATTTGGGTCTATAATTTAATAAGTCCTTCTTCCAGGAATCTTGTAGACCTGGAAACTATATTGTTTCTGCATGTCCCCTCAAGAAAGTTTCTAACCCTGCTAATGGCATTGTGAAAAGTGTTTAT
This sequence comes from Serilophus lunatus, assembly GCA_013399895.1. NCBI lineage: Eukaryota > Metazoa > Chordata > Aves > Passeriformes > Eurylaimidae > Serilophus > Serilophus lunatus. The sequence continues at coordinate 31,605 of VXBA01000220.1, forward strand.
ATCACATCAAACACAAATTAAATAAGCAGATGAGAATTTTGTATAACATTTTAAAAGCTGTTTTGTTATGAAGTTGAAATCTTGCAATATATGAAATATCCCATGCTGCTGTATGAATCATTTACATATGTTTTACTTGAAAGGGAGGAGGGAAGTGTTATATTATGTACGATGCAAGTGCAGTGACCTTAGAAGAGAACTTTGGTGTTCAGTTAGACTTTTAAAATGTGTTATTTAAATGTGAATCATTTTCATTATCATGCATTCTTTACAAGGTGACCTAAAAAAGACTAGGGCATTTATTTATCGTAAATGTCAGGTAGGCTTGCTAAGTGTGCATCAAGCTACAATTTAATCTCAAAGCTAAAACCAAGAATTGAAATCAGGGGAGATTTTAAGTTCAAGACTTTAAGAAGGTCGTGAGCAAGGTTTGAATAAGCAAATTCAGACATACACAGAGGGCATTTTTCATCAACTGAATGAGACAATTACGAGGATGAATCCAGCCCTTGAATATAAATCTGAGAAAAGAGAGCTGTACATTTAGGTAGGATTTTCACAATCAGAACCATGAATAGAACACTAGTCTTCATAGGACATGATACTTGTACGATTTATCTCCCTCTTAGTCTTGCCCTAGACTGACACTTTCTTCAGCAATTCTGTTTTTCTTATATTTAATAATATCACTACTACAAAATATTATCACTCTCTTTTAAATAGATAAAGTGCCACTTTTAGGCAAATTTAAAGTTTTGTCTCATCATCTTCAACACTGGCCTGCTTTGTTAAGGAGGGAAAGTATGCTGATTAAGTTTTAGTAATTTTTGTTTGTACTGGAAACTTCAGGATCCCTTCAGGATAGCTTCTGGATTCTTACATCTGATTCCCATAGTATCTTTTATTCCACCCGGAATGCCTGTTTTAGACAGAGACTGGTGTATTTTTTCACAGAATTTCTGAACAATATTGGATCGTATGTGGACTGCTAAATTCTTCTGTTAAATTAGTATGGGTTGCCTTTTTAAAGTCAACAAGCAATCTATGTCAGTATGTGATAAAGCATGCAAAGTCTTTATCAAGATTACAATAGCAATGAATCCAAAATTAACTGGGTTATGAATACAATTATGCAAGTTAACTCTGTGTTAGCTCTTTTTTTATAATTCATCATCTACACTTTATACTATTGAAGCATGTCCCAGAAGATTAGTATAAAGATGTAAAATGAATTGCATTCTAAAGTTTATTTTGTTTAGTTAGGTTTTTTTGCTCTTTACTGAATTTGTAATGCAGTCTTTTTCAGCAGATGGTTAGTTCTAGTCCCTTTAGTGTTCATACTCTGTTATGTTTGTAAAAGATCCAGCTGACAACTAATAATATTTCACTGCCAAATTTATCATATGTGATATAATTGCTCATTATGTTCTTTGAAATAAAGAATTATAAACACAGTTATTTCTAACTCCAAACAGATTAAAAGGAAATAGTTATTTTTAATATCTATAGCTCTCAGCTGATATTTATTTTAGAAGTTTACTTTTTGCAATAGATTCTTCTATTTTGACAGATCTTGATTTTGAAAAGGTTTGTATTCAAGAACAGCATTGAGGAATATCTTGCTAGGGCTGAAAGACCTCTTTTCATATACTTGGACCTTAGATGAAGTAATAGTGTGAACTTTTTCATGATTTTTTTTTTTTTAAAAAAATCATAGTCAGTAGTCAAAGACGTCTAATTATAATCCATAATGTAAAGCTTATTATTAATTATGGTTGCCATCATAACAATAATGAACAATTGAATGTTAACTCTCCTTTTCCAAAGGTACTGAAACATTTTACAAGGCAACCAGAATGTAATAAATATATTTCCTTACAAAATTATATTACTATTTTCAATAAAAGGTCTGCTATATTAGACTTCCTGCAATAACCATGGAAGTCATTGCTAATGCTTTCTGGAAGTATATGGGTGGAGGACCTTGTCCACAAGACTAGTACAATTGTATTGATGTCAGTAATATCTCAGGGTATTTTTAGAGACAGCAGTAAAAGCAGTTTTGTATTTCCTAAAGAACTCTGTAGTAATGATGTTTATAAGGGAAATTTAACCAAAATTTACAAGCAAAAAGCTTCTAAAGTCAAAAGTTTAAGGGATCTGCCAATCAATCAGCCTTGCAATTTCACAGATGATTCAATATCCTTCCAGAGACAAGAGAACATGCACTTCTGGACCTGATTCCTTTGTGAGATTCATTTTTCCTGACAAGAGAAATTCATAACTTTTAAGATTTCTCTTTATGTGAGACTCTGTTGGGTCAAAAGGCTTCACACATTTGTTTACCAGTATAAAGCTAAAAAGATAGCACTGATGTTAAATGCTAATTGCAACAAAGTCAATTAAGCTTAAGTGATCTATTAAAAGACTTCTCTCTCTTAGGAAATTTAGGAGTTTTGAAAGAATGTATGGTATTCTTCTTCATCCTTGATGTTAACAGAAAATGAAGGCTAATACAAGCTCACAAAAGAATGAAGTAATCAAGTGGTCCACCTTAAGGTAGCTAATAAAAATTTTGAACTCCATATCAAATGATCAAAATATTTATTGAACAATTTGAGTTATTTTTGCAACTTTTTCATTACACTGTGACTTTGTTCAGAATAAGCAATCCAGCATATTTAATAAGGGACATTTCCTGTTTACTTAATCTTGCTTTGCACTGTTATTTGCAGATTTCCATAATCTTTTCAATATTTGTACCTTCTTTTTGATGGATCAAAGCACTTGGACTCCCTATAGACAACATCAAATATTAACATTACACAACTTTTAATGATACACTGCTATTGCTCAATATGCCTACAGCATTCACTGTCATGTCAGTCATAACATTATAGGCTCTTCCAAAGCATGGACCAGAGGTAAATGTATTTCATCATACTGAAAGAGAAATCTTTTATTTTTAAGTTTTTTTGATTTTATTTTTAACATTTTTTTAATAAAAAATCAAGTAGTTTATTTTATGTTTCTCTAATCTGGTTTTTTTTTGTTTGTTCTTTATAAAAAATCAGGTAGTTTATTTTGTGTTTCTCCAATCTGTTTATTAAATTCATCCTGTTTTACTTTCAGATTGATAGACCTATATGATTTTAAAACTTTTTATGCAGTTATAAAACTTAACACAAAGAATTCATAAACCTCGATAATCCATAAACTGTGACTGTATATTAAATCGTGGTTCTCTTCCTTCTGGTAATAACACTGAGGGATAAAATCATGTAGGTTATGATAAATATTCAGAAAATAGTACAGCTTGGTTAACAATACCTACAGTAATTGCAAGATTCTGAATAAATACACTGAGTACCTCTTCAGGGCATCGCAGTGAGTTATATAAGATAATAAATAAATCATTACCTAACATCAAATTGTCATAAAGTATCAGAGTGTGTAGGATTTTGCAGGTCATCTCTCAAACAGAAAGGGCTCTTGTTCATATTAAAATTGTGGAAAATTTTTTTCTGGGCATGTGGGGCTAAAATATTAGTATAAGTGGATGGCAAATAATTTCCACGAAGCATTTTCACCTTCTTAATGGCTCAATCAATCACATACACAGCACAGCAACAAAGAAAGTTCAAACAGGAAGAAGTAATTAAAATTTTGTTAGAGTGGACCCAGCATTAGGGAGGATAAATACTTCCATTTTTTTCTTCCAGTAAAAAAAAAAAAAA
>VXBA01000221.1:0-16951 GCA_013399895.1 Serilophus lunatus
TCCTGGACTGCCTTTTCTCTGCTTTCATTTGATTTACTTCCATACAGAGTGTTCAGAGGTGGATGGTAAATGGATAGACAACTGTGTCTTATGACATAAAGGTTTAGATGGTAACTGTTTCAAGAACAGCTGATTTGATTTTGAATCCCTAATGCTTTACAAGTTATACATCTGAAGTGGAAGAATTTTGTACATCTGATGCAAAGAAGCAGCTTTGATTATATATAATCGTGAATAGTGACCAGTAAAAAAACCAGTTTTGATGTATTATGTAGTTTCTAGCAAATAATCCATTTCTTATCATAACCCAAAAGTATCTGTGTAAGGGGATCATGTCCAAGCATATGACCCTGCCAATTCTGCAAATATCTGAAAAAAATTCCTATGAACACTTTTGCTATATTTCACTCAGTGGGAAGAATTCCTGGTGTGATTGACCTAAGAGGTAAGTACTATTATCTCTGGGACTACTGTGTTATCCTATATTAGGGATTTGTGATCATAGGTAGTAGATAATGTTAAAAATAGATATTCTCAGCAAAAGAGAAGAGTTATCTTTCTCCTTCTTGCCTGTAACTTTATAAGAGAGCACAATTACATCCCTAACTGTGCAATTCCTTGCACTGAATCATCACCAAGAGTGTTGTTTCCAATGGATGTTGCTTTTAGAACAAAAAAGAATGCAGGAGACACCATGTAAGACAAGACAACTCCACACTTTTTTAATCAATCAGCTTTGAAAAAGAGAACCTTCCAACACTCAATTTACCCTTTTCTCACCACATCTGCTGAGGTTCAAAGATTAAAGTGATTAAAAAGAAGAACGCTTTATCTGTTTTTGCTCAGAGATTGCTCAATTTCAGGCGCTCAGATGTCTGTTCTCATGATATCTTGTTGGGTTTTCACTGGCATTGATCACCTACACAATTATACCAGAGGACTAACACAATAATTTTGTGAGTAGGTGAGTAAATCTTCTCTGAAGACGAGTCAGCTGTTAGTGCTGAACGTCACCCTTTGAATTCACTTTGCAGTGCAGAACAGCTCTTCTGGGTTTGTGTTTAACTGATGTCCTGTCATGGCAGCCAGGTCCTTCCTGCTTTTGAAAGGTTGTTGCAGGAAAGCCATGGTAGGTTTGCAGCACTTTTTTTAAACACTGGAAATGACAATCAAGGTGTTTTGGGCAAAGATACATAAGAATGAGTTTCCATTGTGATCTCAGGAAGGTGCAATATCTTTTGTAACTCTAGTGACTTATTGCATCTGTGTGTATGTATCCTACCAAAAGAATTTAGAAAATGACTCTTCAGGATACATATATAAATAATAATTAATCTTTTTTCACATCTGTGTTTTGTACCTTTTTTATGCTAGTAGATGTCCATGTTTTGCAGCCCCTCATTTTTCCTGGGCACCATACAGCAGCTCAAATATCCCTTGTTTTGCCACCTTTGGTCATTTGAGGAGTCCCTTCATTTTCTCCTTGTCACACAATCACCTCACTCCTTCCCACGAGAGACCTTAACCAGTTTTCCATGAGGAGCAGTGCAGATCCTTTTATTGACTCCTAACCTTACCTGCTTTGGAATATTCCTGGTGTCACTGCTCACTCATGCATCCTCCCTGGCTTGCTGCCTGAAGGACAGGTCACAATCCCTCTTCTCTCAGGTGTTTACAAGGAAGTTCCTCCAGCAGGTTCCAAACCTCCCATGAGAAAACTCCAGGTGGTCACTGCCTCGTCACAGCTCCACAGCATGTCCTACATGGATGTTGCTCTCAGTTGTTCTCCGTCATTTCACTGAAGATATATGCAATGTTATTGAAGTCTTACATTATTTTTCATTACTGATGTTCTGCAGTATGTAGTTGAGAGAAAACAGGTGAAGAACAGAAGGGTCTTGCTGTCAGGCCAGTTAGTCCTGGAATCAGAAAGATGAGAGCAATGCTGAGGGGATGAAGTTGATTTCTTTCTTACTGATCTGAAAAGCCAGAAGTGGAGAAAACCAAAAGCATGAAGGAACAGGGACAGCCCTGTTCCCTGTTAACTTGGTGGCTAGGTGCATACTGGGCTCTTGTGTCCTACCCAATTGAGCTGAACAAAACTAACAGTAGAGATATTATTTTGAACCCTTATATGCACCAAATAAATGTAAAATGTCTTTATTTTCTCTTTTCATGGCAGCATATGGGTACCACTATTGAGAACAAGCACTTTATATGCATACATACATACATATATATATTCTTCAGGAGGAAATTTGCTGCACACCGTACTGCACTAGCTGGAGAAAGAGACTGTTTCAAAACTCATCTGCACTGCTAACAAGTGACCTTCTTTGTTAGCTAGTTTAATAAGACTGACAAACATTAAGGTTTTGTGCAATGTCCTTACTGATAAATGCACGAGAAAAGTGTCAGTGGTTGATGTGTTGAGGAAAATGTATTCATCTTCTTCATAAGCTTGAGCTGCCAGTTTTTTTAATACACACCTTTCAAGAACAAATTTGATTAAGTTGTCCAAAAAGCCACTCTATTAGTTTCTTTTTCATGAATTTTACTGAAGTCCCCCTGCTCAAGAAAAAATATGAACAATCCAACTGCCAGTCGAAAAGCACGAGTGGCAAGGGCCAAATGAGTGGTTAGACTACAAGAATACAACTAAAGTTTGAAAAGATACAATTTATCACACACATAGTAACCAGCCTCCTTGGATAGGCCCTCTTCAGCTTTCATTATGAAGAGTTTTATTCTAACCAGTGACAGTCATTTTTCTACATATGACCTCGGTTTTTTTCCTTTTTTTTAATCTCTCTTTTTTTGCCATGCAAACATAACAGTCAGAAACCACATTTATTTTCTATTTAAAGATTTTGAGTGTTCCTGCCATAAAAAGTGAACTGAAAACTTCGGTGAAAGTTCAGGTTCAGGACTTCATTGCTTACCTCATATGGATGTTGTTGTAGGATGCCTGGCTCCATTCCAAGGTGGTATGTAAAGTCAAAGCAGGACAAAACAGTTTTCTAAATTTATGAAACAAAACCCGATGAGCAGCTCATGAAGCAGTCTGGCTTTTGAACACCTCGTGCATATAGTGCCTTAGTTACAATTACATTCCTCTAAACTGGTGCCTTCCTCTCCTCGTGGCTAGCTTCTGTATATTTAACAGTACCTCATGGTATAGGGCAAGGGAGGCAGGAATAGCCTCTTTTTGCAGGCTGCTTTTGCAGTGGCACTCTGCTCTCTGCTGAACAGAGATTATAGCAAAGTACTCTTGCAAAGGGATTGGGAAAGTCCCAAATGTCTAACAACATTTTAAGCTGAGGATCTTCAGAGAGATAGTACCTCTGTCTGATGTTAGTGCTGGATAAGACATATGTGTGGAGGCAGAATCATCTTCCTCTGAAGACCTCTAGGGACACCTGCCTCTAATACATGGCTTTTCTGTGCTGTAGGTGTGGATCTTTGGTGTTTATTTTGGGGGCTAGTTCAAACACCTACAACCTGAATGTGAAATGGATTGCTCCACTCCTTTTGTATTTATAGCCAAGGGCAGTAGGAATTAACAAGCTGAGTCATAACCTGGCAGTTGGAACTCTGCTTCTACCTGGCAGACTGACTCGTTGTTATTTCGAAGCAGGTCAGATCCCCCTGGAAGCATTTATATGGCACCAATCATTATGCAATTCTGCAAGTGCAGTCTCACAGAAAGTGCTGTGATGTTTCAAATACTGTAGGAGATTTCATCTCATGTCAAGTATAAAATATGCAAATATTCCAACAAGCTGATAGTTTCTCAATCTAATATGTGACTAATCTTTATAAACTGTGTATTATACAACTCTATGCTTTAATTTAATTTAATTTAATTTAGCCTCACTAAGGATTTCAGACATCAGTCCTAATAAGAACTGTTTGTTATTCTTTGAAATTATGTAAGAAAATATTCCGCTCTTGATGAGGAATTAGGAAAGAAAATAAACCATTTTCCTGTTTTCCTAGTTTGAATAGATATTTAATTAAAGTGACGTGCCTTGGGCAAAACCTAATTAATACATCATCTCTGTAACTAAAATTAATGGAAGACACGACTGTTGAGCTGCAGAAGGGACTGAAAATTTCTTTTCTGTCTTCTTACTCATTTTTCTTCTGACTATCCATCATTATCTTCTCATTGGAAGAGGGAAGCTTTGTTTCTGAACATTCATTTTTAATGTCTACTGATGGATAATTCCCTACTAGCTCTGCCAACTTTTCCGTTTTGATCATGTCCATTATGACTGAGCAAATGCTATAGTGAGGCTTTTCAGTGAAGGTAACAAAGGTCCAATTCAGCCAATGCTTCATCAGACAGTTTTCTGTGTTGAAAGCTCACCCATGGGCATGCTGACCAATGTGTGGGACGTGCTGCCTCCTGCCCTCTTCCAAGATGGGATACATTTCCTTTCAGATGTTGTGCCTCCTTGGATTAGGGAATTTCCTGATGAGTGCAGGGCACAAAGTTGCTGGGAACTGCAGGATCGCTCAGTCAGTTTGTGGACATTGCCAGGAGAGGTGTTACGCCCACTAATTGGGTTGGGCTTGTTATAAGCTGAGAGCACAGGGAGAAGTGCCTGTCCATCTGGCAAACACAGTGGCTATTGCACTGTGAGGCAAATGTGCATGGACATTTTTACTTTTCCAACCACAAGCCCTTGTCTCTTCTCTCCATTGCACTGAAACCAGTAGCACCTGGCTAGTAATTAAGATGAAGGGTCACACTACTCTGTGTGAGGTGATGTAGTAGCTGTTAATACATTGTGATGTTGTGGATAGACCCTTTTTTCTGTGAGATAAACTTAGCCTAGAGTTCCCCGTTCTTGTGCCTTCTTGAAAAAAACCAATTTTGAAAGCTTCACCATCAACATGCCTATCTCTACCTTCTCGGTCCTCTTCCTGTTCCTTTTAATTCCTGTCCATTGTAACCATTGGTATGACCAGCATTTCTGCCTTTCTTCCCTTATTTCTATGTGGAGTGAGCTCATCTATTTACAATGGTGAGAACATTTTCCATTCCCAGCTCCTCTGTTGTGATCTACTTGCTCTCAGGATGCCTGTGTGTTTCAAAACCCACTTCTTTATTGATATTGGAGGTGGTGTTGTCCACAGCACTGCTGCTCTGTCCTTCAGATGCTTTGGTTTGCCTTCTACTCCTTGAATTGGTCTGTAAGTTCCTCAGGCTGAAGATCTTTCTAATCTGATTTAATTTTTTTAGGCTGTAGAGGAACAGGAGCTGATGGTATTGACAGAAGTTCAAGACCTGTCAGAATGAGGCTATCTCCACAGATTGGCCAGATGTTGGTGATGAATAGCTGAACTGGATTTATTGTATTCTGATGCTCTGTAAGGATCCTGCATAAATGCATGCCTGTAATGCCATGGCAGGAATTCTTCGAGTGTGATGGCCTGGATAGGAAGATGAGAAAAGTGGGAAATGGATGAGAGAGAAATGGAGAAACTGACTTGTTTTGCACTATGAAGAGGCCATACTTGAGGATGAATGGTAATGAGTGAATAGGACACCAGTCCCTGCTGCTGTCCATGGGGAGAGCTATTGGTTTCAACATGGTGGCAGGAATGTGAGAAAAAAGCCTTAGTCTTGTCTCCTGCTTTGGACCTCACAGGATGACAGAAAAAGTTGAATTCCTCTGGACTTCTTCTGGTACTTCCTATGTAGATGTCTTATTCTTTTATTGTATAAAAAACGCTGTTGTGGACATCACTTCTGGGATTTCTGAGCATTAGGGGCAATGGCTGTGAAGAAAATTTGCTCACCTCTCATCCTGCACCTCTACCTGTAATGCCTGTTGCTTCTCCACATGTGTGCTTTATAAAAGGGGAATGTGTATTCTCTAGTGAACATTACTATAAACTGCTCCAAAGACAATTGTTCACAAGGAAGAGGGGCATTCAGGTCAAGACCCTCAGTTTTCACAGCAAAAGGATGGAGGATGCAATGAGAGAGGGAAGACTGAGAACATAGGAAATTGGAGATGCATCTGGTGACAGAAATAAATGAGTATCAGAAAGGAAAGGAGGGAAAGGGGAGGAGGGAAAGAAGGAAGAATGACTTAGAATCAGAAATTAAAGCAGAAAGTGGGGATGTAAGAAATATTATAAATAAACATGCTGAGGGCTACAGAAGCTTTTCTTATCACATTTCTATTTCATGCTGACAACAATACTTTGTAGTGAATTTGTTAGATAATTTCCAGACAATAGCTCCTGATCTGTCACAGGAGTTTTTATAAATGTTTGTGCTATTTCTGCTCCTCTAGGGACTGCAGTTCACTTCAGTGAAGATCTGAATTGTCCTCTAAGGAACCTCATGCCTTTCCATTAATCTCCTAATTAAGAAGACTTAAGCTTGCTGGAGTGAATTTGCACCTTGCACTCTCATTAAAGAAGGAAAATAAGGTTGAAATTGGTAAATCCTGTGACTTCTGATTTAGGATGTTTTGTAACTGGAAGGAAGCATCACTGATGGGTTGCTCTACAAGCATCAGTTTGGGTGTTTCAGGCAGTTTTATTCACTGGATACCGTAAAGTGTGATGACATTCTCCTCCAGGAAGTCATGTAATTGCAATTAAATTTAGCCTTGCTGCCTCATAGGGCAATTGGCTCACTTTGTGCTATGCGGGACTTTGGAAAGTTTAATATTAGTTTCACATTTCCTTCCTGGCTTCCATGGCAATCAAAGAAGGGCAATCTTGTGCACTGGCTTCTGTGGCATGCCAACTTTTTGGGGGGTGAAATTTTATGTATGTGTAGCATTTCTTGGTTCCTGGATCCCAGAATGGATGTGAAACATTCAGCATATGGAGAAACAGAATTATTAGCACAGTGAAAGTGAGAGAGAAGTTTGTTACTCTTGGAAGCTTGTAGGATAAGGCAATGGTGAAGGGAATATCAACCAACTGCGGGAATGGGTTTCTGCAATCCAGAAGGCTATACATATATGAATGGGGTTGTGGGCACAGCAATTATTTTTGCTGCTGCTCTCATCCTTCTTCCAGGATCGCAGATGTGTTATGCTAACTATGAGGTACTTCACGCCCATGGTAATACATATATCAGGCTTCAGGAAATACTAATGAAGAGCCTATTACTTCCTACGGATGTGACCAGTTAGCAAACTAGAAATGGTCTGAGAAAAGCCAGCAGCAGTGAGATGCAGAAGAGGTGGTAAGTGCAATGTGAGATATGCGAGTGGGAGCATGTGGAGACCTAGAATAGGGAGAGGAGGAAAATTGTGTCTTCAGCATCTCATGGAGGAGGGATTTTCACAGCCCTGCAAACTGCATGCAGACAGGCAAGGTAGGACTTTGGAACCTCATGAACAGAGCTGTATGGCATTGTACTGCAGCACTGACCTCCTTGTGGGTATGGCACTGTGAGTCAGCCCTCAGGTTTATTTCGCTTTTTGATGAGAGCAGTAGACACTGAATAAGACCTTTTTCTGATGATAATATTTAAGTTACATTCAATTGCATAAACAGGGATTCTTCAGTGTAGTGAAACAAATCAAAGTAAGCTTGTTTGAGTTTTGATGATCTTGTTCCCTGCTTCTAAGCCTTGTCTGTGCAGCAGAGATAGCTGTGGTACTAGGCCTGAATTCTGTGAAATCAGCTGGTTCCCAGATATCTAGGTGCTGGGAATGTATTTCCACTAGCAATCCAAAAAAACAAAAAGGCTTTCTGTGGTGCTCTGGCACTCAAAGCACACATATCCTACTCAGGACTTCCAAGCAGGAAAGGATTTCTCAGTTTTCATGGCAATTGCAGAAGCATGGATTCCTTTTTGCCTTGCTTCTCTGTATTGTAGGAAACAAGCCACTTGACTCCATAATTCTATCAGAGGGATTTGACTTTACTCTTAATATTGTGTCAATAACAAATTGTTGTATTTCATGATCACAAGATAGAAAGAATGAAAAGTGTAGCAGGTTTTAGCCCTGTAGACTTTGAACTCTGTGTGGCTGAAGGCTCTAGCTGTTCAAAAGTCCAGCATTTATGCATGAGGTGAAGCCATCTGACAGATTTCAGACAAGATAGAACCTGTTCCATCCCTGCCTGCTCAGTGCTTGTAGGAATTTTTTGGTCATCAAGCTGTGGCCTTCAGTACTGTCAGAGAAATAAGCACTTGGATAATAGCAGAGAGATTGTTACACACCCACACAAAAAGGAAGCTTTCAATATCCTTTTGGAAAATGAATAATTCAGTGATTTTTCTGTTCAGATTGCCATCAGTCACAGTGTTGCAGGAGTACCACAGGCTATGTTATGAAGAGGAATGGGCACCAATGCTTCCTTTTGCTTATAGATGTGCAAAGATTGCCCCTTCCTTCCTCTCCCTGACTTCCTACTTCTCTGGAAAATTGGTGATATATGTCTTGGGTTAAGACAATGTTAGTCAAGGAAGGAGGGACCTTCCTAGACAAAGAATAAGCTCCTCCCTTTAATTTACTGTAACCTTTTCAGGCAAAATGTAGAAAAATGGAAAAACAATTCTTTACTAAAAATATATAGAAAAACACAGAACACAACAACAACAACAACAATAACCGTCCAATAACAGAGAAACTCTCACCTCCAAAAAATTACTCCCCCTTTGGTATATTTACAACCGCAGCCAGCAGAAGATGGTGACAAATTTCAGGAAGCAAAGGCTGTGGGACGGGGCAGTGAGAGAGAGGCTGATCACTTGCAGAGTCAAGAGCAGTCTGGAGTGGTCAAGGGGCTGCTGGCCACCATCAAGTCCCAAGACAGAGAGAGATCTGGTCTTCTCTGCCCCTCCAAGGTGTGTACTGTCCTTGGCCTGAAGCTTCTACCAGCTGTGATGGTGGGTGTTTGCCCAACTGGAAGGGAAATGTCTGGCACCAACGCCCTGAAACACTAGAAAAAATCTAACTATCCCAAACACAGAGTATCAGAGGTGAGAAGCTATAACAGCAGTGGCCCCCTCTGTTTATGTTTTATATTTCATAGACAACCTAATCTTATTTGTTTATGGCAGTGATGCCAGCGGTCATCCAGGCTTCAGCTCTTTCCTAACTCTGGGCCTGAACCACTTGTGGGAATGACTATGATAGGTAATTGGTTATTTTGGAAGTGTTTTTTGCTGCACCATACCATGCATACCTACCAAATGATATACCACACATACAGTGCACATTAATATTCTGGAAGAACAAATCACAATATGGATCATCTCCTCTCCAAGCTGATATTCAGTGGAATTATTATGTTCTGTACCCACACACAGTAATTTCTCCACTCGTTGTTATGAAAGACATTGTGTTCAAGGCTGAGCCACAACAGAGTGGGCTGTGTTTCCATGGCCAGAAATGTCTAGATGAGGACCTTATTCTGCTCTGCTCTGTTGAGAAGGAGCAAAGTGATAAAAATCCTTCCTACCCTACGTTTGCCCACCTCCATGGTGGTGTTTTCATCTCTCTCTAGAGAAATTTGCAGTGACATAACACCTGGCTAAAAATTGTAATCCTGAGCATCTGTAATTTTTTTTTCTGTTTTCACCTTCAAGGTCTGATCCTGAGAACATCATTCCCAGATGGGGAACTGCATACGGCTGGAAGCAGCGATGTGGTTGTACGCAGCCACAAAGCATGGGGCATGCCCCCATCTGTCTCTCCAAGGTTATATGCAGCATGATGCTGGTTTTCATCACTGATACTTTACTTTTTTCATGAAAAACACTCTTTACACCAACTCTTGTTCCTCAAATTGTGTCTGCAGTCCTGCAGAACTCCCAGTAGTGAAATACTTCCCTGGCTAAGTGTAGTGAATGTCTGTAATTACTTTCTTTCAATTTACCGCAGCTCTCAGGATTAAGATTTATAAAACACGGACTTTCAGCAAAGCAGCTTAAATAAAGGATGGGTACTTCAAGCCTGCTATATTGATTAGATAGCTCCATTTATTTCCACCTGTTCACTGAAATAGTTTGAGGCTGTTGCATAGCATAGGCAACGAATGACTGCTGTACTTGAGATGAAGTGGCTTTGACTCAAATGCCATTGAGAATAAATTTGAAGTATTGTTATCTAGACGTCACAGAAGGGATGAAAATCTAGAGTGTATGCCCTAAAGTAATACAGACAGACAGCTGCTGGACATGGAGCAAAGGAGGAAGTCTGTCTCTCTCTGGTTAAGCACATTGGACTATTGTTCAGCCTAACCTCATGCCGCCTTAGGCTGCAGTGAGGCAGCTGGAAGCAGGAGAAAAATGCAAGTGACAGGTTTGCTAAAATCATCAGAAGTGAGAAAGAAATACGGATGCCAAGGTGGACATAGTGGAACCTCTGACTTGATGAAAGCAATGGATTTTGTGAAGCTATTAGGAGCTCATAAGGGGCAAATGAGAAGGACAGGACAGCAGAGAAGATGACTTGACAATACACAGTGTTGGAAGAACAAAGAACTACCTCTCCTGAAGTGACAATTTTTTATTGGCAAGAACTGAGATTCTTCATGGTTGTTTGTCTTACTATGTAATATCCAGCAGTAACCACAAATACATTTTCACCACCTTACCCATTTCTGTCTTGTGGTTTAGGGAGCAGCTGAAGTTGTTGCTCTGCTTCTCTGGCCTTTTCTGACCTTCACACATCTATTAAAAGAGTTTGTCTATTTTGCAAATCTCAGTGGTATTCACATTCAGAAGACATCAAGCGCACACCCTGCATGAGTTACATACACACTTTCAATTATCTCATGTCATCAACTCACAAGTGAAATTGCTTAGGCGAAAGTACATATGGACTATCTCTTCAGTCAGTTGGCATCAGCTGTCCCAGCTATATTCCCTCCCAGTTCCTTGCACACCCCCAGCCTCATCTCTGGTGGATTGGAGTGAGAAGCAGAAAAGGCCTTGACACTGTGCTCTTTTGGTCACAAATCCAAACCGTAGCCCTGTACCAGCTACCCTGAAGAAGATTGATTCTACCTCAGCCAAAACCAGCACAACCTGGAGTCATTAATTACGTATTAGCCTTTAACAATGGACTGAACTGTTTCTTGCATCACAAAATAATAGTGAAGTTCCTAATCAGAAGAAATTCTGATCTGTCAGGTTAGGAGCAGGTTAAGGCTGCATCTCATGCAGAGGTTGTTTGGTGACACAAATGATGATGGTTTCTACCAATCTGCTTTCCCCTCTTCCTTGTACCTACAGCAGGAAAGGAATTTATTGGCTTGCTTCCCGTCTGATATTTTGGCAGAGTTGCAGGATAAAAAAAGAAGCAGAATTGCATTTGAAACTTCTTGCTTTTGAAATTCTGGGTTTCTCTGCCAGCATTTTACAGCCGAGGGCATAGCTGAGGCAGGCAGGCAAAAAAGTCTGGTATACTTTCTCAAGGTCACATCGGGTGTTTCCAACACCACAGCACTTTTCATTAAAGGCTTTACATGAAGGGTTAAAAGAACTCAGGCACATTAGGAAAGAAACAGTATGCAGAAAAGTCTTTAAAAGCTGCCAGTCCATTGTTTTAAGGGTGCATGGAAGTGAGAAACTCCTCAAGTTGAGAATAAGCATGAACCATCAGGTGCATGCTCTTGGTGACGTGTACAGATCATCAGTGCTCTTTTCCCTGCCTCCTAGCTACTGCTTTTTCCAGCTGAATGGCAGATGATGTCTGAAAGGAGGGAGACAAGCTTTGTCACATTTTCCACAGTGCTGCCTGCACACAACAAATGCCATATGACACTCTTCGCCATATGACAGCTGTGCCAAAGCAGGCTGGGCATTGCACTTTCTGAAGATTTAGTGTAGGGATAAATATGAAAAGAAAGCGAAGACAAAGATGAGGGAATAATATTAGTTTAACAGGAGAGTCTGGGCCTGTGGATGGAATGCAAAGCACCAGTTGGCAGGATGGTGCTTTCTACCATAACCCAAGTATCCCAGCAAGAGTTATTAAAAGTGACTGGGACCACACATGAGGGACACATATCACCTTGTTTCCCATCTCATTAAATGCTGCAGCATCTGCTTTGTTATTTTAGTGAACAATTTGATAGGAAAGTACTTTTCTTCTTCAGAAAGTTTATGTCTGGGCTTGGTCTCTAATTTTTCATGAAGATCAGAGCATAACAGGAAAGCACCATAGATGAAATATAACCGTGCTATAACAAAAAATAATAATAAAAAAAATTAAACCAGAGACTAACTGGGTTGGAAAAGATTTCATAACAATCTCACTTTGGATATTGTGTGTTATCCTTCTTGACACAGTTCTAGCGCAAATATTTGCAAGTTGCTGTAACTTTTTCCTAGCTCTTCTTAATCCAGACCTGCTTAGAATAAGCACCCCTTTTCATCTATCAGATCCACTAAAAAGACATAGCTGAAAAACAGATTCAGTCTTGTCAGTGGTTTTAGCAAGTCCAGCACTCACCCAAAGCTCTGACTTGGCCAGTCCGTAGGCAGGACAAACGTTTGCTCCCCATCTCTGTACAAGGTCCCATCATTCATCCATCCTTACGGCATTACTGAGATAGTACTAGTTCTGGTTTGGCTTTCAGCAGTGCTGTTAAAATGTTTTCTTGTGCTCCATAATATATGCTTTGCTATAATTATTGAACCAGAAATTAACCTTTACTTAATTATCCTGTTTTAATTTGCTTCCTCTTGAATTCTTGTGGATGAAAAGCTGGACATGACCCAGCAATGTGCATTCACAGCCCAGAAAGCCAACCTCCTGAGCTACATCAGAAACAATGTGACCAGCAGGTTGAAGAAAATGATTCTGACCCATTACTTGACTGTTATGAGACCCCACCTGGATTACTGCATCCCGCTCTGGGGTCCCAGCACAGGAAAGACATGGACCTGTTGGAACAGGTCCAGAGAAGAACCATAAAGAGCATCTCCTCTGATTGCTGGGGTTGTTCAGCCTTCAGAAGAGAAGGCTCTGAGGAGAACTTATTGTGACCTTCCAGTACTTAAAGAGGCTTATAAAAAAGAGGGAAAATGACTTTTTATATAGGCAGATAGTGACAGGACAAGGGGCGATAGTGTTAAACTCAAAGAGAAAAGATTTAGATTGGATATTAGAAAGAAGCTCTTTACTCAAGAGGTTGGTGAGATGCTGGCACAAGTTGACTGGAGAAGATGTGGATGCCTCATCCCTGGCAGTGTTCAAGGCCAGGTTAGATGGAGCTTTGAGCAACCTTGTCTAGTGGGTTGGATGGAAGGTCTCTTGCTCAAAATACCCTGAACTCTTTTCTTGCTGCTCTACCACTTAATCACTGAACTTTAGCCATCACCTCCCTCTGCTGCAGCTCTTAAGTTTGAAGCTCTCCTCAGCCTGTTGGCCAATGTTGTGGTTGGGCATTTTTTTGTTTTTATATATGGAAAATTTTCCCCGTTTGCCAATGGGGAAGCAGAGGGGAGCTCCGGAGCAGCTCCTTAGTGGGCCTCAGGTGGTGGCGGATGCGGATCCCTGCAGGGCCACCACTGGGGCGATCCCCGGCCTCTCCCCGCCAGGGACTGTGTGAGCTGCCATGTCCGGCCGGGGCCTGGGTCCAGCGAGGGCAGTGCTCAGGCGGGCTTTGTTTTCCATGCTGGCGGGGGACAGAACTCACTCATTGCTGTGTCTTGATCCTGGTTGCAGGAAGAGAGAGACTGAAGGCGTGCTCCATCATCTGGCCTCTTGGTTTATTCATCTCTCTCTTTGGACCAACAGTTCAGCTCGGAACGTTGTTTTCCCTCCAATTTCCTGTCCCATCCCATTGAGGTGGGGCATAAGTGAGCATCTATGTGGTGTTTACCTGCCTGGTGGGTTAAACCATGAGAGTCCTTGATGCTTCTAACGGCAGAGTTCAAACAAATATTGCTGCAGAATAATTCAGATTGGACGGAACCTTGGCAGCGATAAAGTCCAATCTCTTGCTCAAAGGCGGGCTGACT
The DNA here is from genome assembly GCA_013399895.1 of Serilophus lunatus. NCBI lineage: Eukaryota > Metazoa > Chordata > Aves > Passeriformes > Eurylaimidae > Serilophus > Serilophus lunatus. The sequence continues at coordinate 13,967 of VXBA01000221.1, forward strand.
TCAAAGCTAGATCAGTAAAAAAAGGCCAGTTACATTAAAAATAACACATTGCAGGTTTCAGTGTTTCAGGCAACAGTGAATGTAATTCTTAGTGGATGCTGTGTTCATAAATTTTCAAAGGGAGAAAACACTTTGGAAAGTAGCAGTTGTAACGGTCTCTTTCTTCATTTGAATTTATCATCCTGTGCAAGGTCTTGCCTTACCTAGGGTTCTGGAGGCAGCCTGGACTTGAAGAGTGGTAAGAAAGATATTAAGCTCTTAGAAAGTGTCCTAAGGAGGGCAGTGAAGAGTCTTGAGGGGAAGCAGCAAGAGGACTGTCTGAGGTTACTTGATCTGTTCAGCCTGGAGAAGAGGAGACTGAGGGGAGACCTCTTTGCAGTCTACAGCTTCCTCATGAGGGAAGAGGAGGGGCAGGCACAGATCTCTTCTCTGTGGTGACCAATGACAGAACTCAAGGGAATGTCCTGAAATTGTGCCAGGGAAGGTTTAAGTTGAATATTAGAAAAAGCTTCTTCACTCAGAGGCTGGTTAGGTGTTGGAACAGGCTACCCAGGGGAATGGACCCAGCACAAAACCTGACAGAGTTCAAGAAGTGTTCAGATCAAGAAGTGTTGTGCCTGATCATCAGGCATATGGCATGACTCTTGGAAATGATCCTGTGCAGGACCAGGAGTTGGACTTGATGACCCATGTGTATCCCTTCCAGCTCAGTATGTTCTATGATTCTATGTATATCAAAATAAATCAGATAAACAGCCTGAAAGAGAGGATAGGTGGCTTGTTTCCTTATAAGCAGAAATAAAACTGGAAAAGAATCTAGAGGGAGAGTATAAAAAAGCTGATCTCAATGTAGTGACATAACTTCAGTCATATATGAGTATGTCTGACTCCTCTCTCCAATAAAAGTGCTCAGCAGAAGTATTAAGCAACATTGCAGACAGCTGTCAGCAACAATAAAAATATAACCATTTTCGTTGTTTGTGTGTGGATAGGATATGATTGTCTTGTAAGAGCCTTGGTTGTTTTCTTCTATGATAAGCTCCTTCCTCAAAGTATCTTTGAAGGGAAGTACCCTCTTTAAGCAGAAGTGTGATCCACCCAGCCCTCAGCAGACAGTGCTATAATGATATATAACTATATAAAGGTGATATAATTCGATATAGAAAGTGGACAAGTATGATTATATGCACTGTGGGGTAGCCAATGGGTCTGACTTTGACAAACTCATCTGTATGTGGAGGAAGCTGGGGTTTTTGTTACTGCAATATAGACTGCAACATAGTCATGAGTACTAGAAGCTTTCCCTGAGCTCAGATCACAACTGATGTGAGAGGAGCAATTCTCACTAGTTGCTGGAAAAATTGTACTTCACAAAAAAAGACTAAAAAGAGGTACTCTGGACAAAAGAAGCTAATTTGTCATTTGTTTTTAGTTTTAAACTCTATCGATTTTTACTTTTTAATTCTTTGACTATTAAACAGGTATTTATTACTTCATAATAATCAACAAAATATTTTTGTAGGATAATACTTCAAGCTACAATAAAATGCAGTCTCTTCATCCCACTGAAATAGATACATTTCTATTATGTTTTATATATCATCATCATCAATTAACTTTTAAAACTCCACGTAGAGAAATATCCATCAGCATTTTCTATACCTTTAGTAGGTGAGTTCTGTTTCTTAAATTCACATCCAGCAGCCATTTACACATTCCTTGTTCAAGTAAAGTAGTCACTACCCTTTGGAGATCAGTTTGTACTTCACAGTTCATCAGTTCACTGCCAGAGCCCAGATAATCTATCACTGTGATGGCAGCAGTGGAAAATATGGCTGTTGCAAGATTTCAGGTGTGGGTTAAGCTTCAGGTGTGTTCCTGAGCAGCACTGAATCCAGTTCCTTGTTTGATACAAGGCTGAATCAAAACTTCAACATTAAGCACTTTCCTGAATTGAAGTCTCCAGCAGCCTCAGTGTGAAGCTAACAGAGATCTTTCTAGATCCTTTAGTAGATATACATATTTTTGGAAAGCTCTCTTATTCATAGCTAGCAGATGTCATTGTACATACATCATTAGAGGCTGTGTTCCCAAAATGTAGTTTTGGGATGCCCAAGTCTCTTGATGGGACTATACCTGAACCTAAAACCTCCAGCTGTGACTGATTCATTAGTGTAGATCTAAGTACCAACTCTTTTCTGGCATTTCAAGTTTATCTAATAATTTTCTAGAAATAAAAAGATTATTTTTTTATTGCAACAATTAGGATAGTTAAATGATGCAGCAAGCAATAACTGTGGGTTTATTATACCTTCTAAAGAAGAAATGTAGCACTGTTATACACTTCAGGAATATAGCTAATGCAGGAAACTTTCTCTGCCATTGTGTGGTGGTTTAATCCACCTCTTAGCATTCAGGGGGCAGGTTCAATAAAAGTGACGGAAAACTGAATAGAGTTTTTCAGCAGGTGAACAATTTATTGCAAGGGATTCGAATTAGAGAGGTAGGGGTAACCCACAGGAGACCCCAGAATTACATTGAGGGACCCCCAACATGCAAGGAAAAAAACACACAAAAAGGGAAAAAAACAAAAAAAAGAAAGAGAACTGTTCCTTTCAGCCAGATGACTAGTTGAAAGAAACAGGGAGGAAGGGTAGGAAAGGGTGTCTCCTTCTTTTCCCTCTCTCTGAAGGACTTTGGGCTCTCCAAGCTCTCTGAAAAACACAAACAGAGGTAAAAACCAACTCCCTCCCTCCTCTTTCCAAAGGATACTTGGTAGCAAGCTGGAAACGGCTCCCGGGTTGAGAGAAATGGGTGGAATCCCGCCGTGGCCTGCGGGCACTGGACACCAGGGCTGTGATGCTTCTCCTCACAGCGGCAGCTGAAAAAGAGGCTGGGGCGGGGCCGTGCCTCGACTTTTAAGCCTTCTCCGTCTCGCGTGAATATCGTCGCCTTCTTCCTGGCCAAGCCGGCTTCCCATCCGTC
>VXBA01000221.1:17482-44298 GCA_013399895.1 Serilophus lunatus
CTTTGAGGAAAATTGAATTTTAACTCAAATAAGTGGGATTACTTACATTCTCCCCCCTCCCAAAATCCAAGAACGCCTCCAAGCCTCATGCCCCCTTTGACCCCCCACGATCCCAGCCCCCTCAAACCAGTACACATTGCTCCCCTAGATTTTAATTATTGCTGAACACTGACTACTGGAACACTAGAAGGCATAGAAGAATAAAGGATGTTAAAGGAAGAAGCAAGCTGTTGGAGTGGCATGTGAGTCATAAATGCACTTGGCCTTTCACTTTGCTGACAGGCACTGGAGAAAAATTTTAGCAAGAACCTGGTCATTTTCTGAACAATTTGTATCAATTTGGAGCTGCTGCACTTTCTGGGTAATGGAGAAGTTTTATGTGCAGCTATACAGGTGAAGTGTTTTAATGCCTTCTTGGAATTACTATCTTTCACTGAAGCAAGGGATATTATTACACATCCTATAATTAACCAGTAGCAAGTGAAAATTGCAGTAAACATTTGAATATTTTAAATGATGTTGTCAAGAATTTGGCCAATTCCAGGTCTGTTCCCTACATTTAGTACCTAGTAGGCACTGTAACTTTATCCAAAGCAAACAAGAAAGTTGACAGGGGTGCTGATTGCTATTTTTTAATCTGCTCTTTGTGTGAGATTCCAGACAGAGAATTTTCAGGTGAAAACATTCCCGAAGTAGGTCACTTCCCCAGCCATAGCTATGCTAACAGCATTCACTGCGCTATAACACGCCAAGCACACCTCAACATTACTATTATATATTATGACTCCAGTTTAAATTCCCAGGGTGCAGTCAGCTTTCTAAAGACTATTTCCCAGTCCAGTTTTTTTTCCCTGTGAATTTTGAAACACTACTAAAGCCAAGAGCTTGTCTTTCATGGGTTTTGTAATAGTGAATGTTGCTCATGCTCTGTAGCAGGTCTGTGTGTGGCAACTACCAATCAAATCCCATTCTGTACCAAAATGGTGTCAACTGCATCTGAAATTTGCACACCTCAAGGGCTTTATGTTTCTTTGTCTTAAATCTCTAATTACTTTAATGAGAAGAGTATTGAGGGAAGTGCTAATGCAGTGAAGCACTTTTCTATCTCTCTAATTTCCCCAATCTGCTTTTTGAAAGAGTATGTTGTTTCAAATGCCTGGCAAGGTAAAAAACTTTTCATAGTAAAAATCTGCTAGGTACTGGAGAGGATTTTTGAGCTGGTAATACAAGATCTGTGACATCCTATGGTTTCAATAAAGGGGCTCCTTTTGTATATCTGCTTTTTATTGATTAATTATAGTTACAATTACACCATTGTCAGCAGTTTCTGCATGCTTTATGGGTTTCTTTTAGTCCAGTTAATCTTTGGTTCTTTTCGTATTTAATTGTAAATATGGGTTTTAGTTGCTTCTCATCATTTCTTGTTTGAAAGGGCTGATATTAATGGTAGAGAATTACAGATATGTATTAATAACACTATGATTACTTCTATCTGCCCTTTCTCTTTGTTAAAAACAAGCAGGACTTCTTGTATCCACACTTTGGTGCATACAGTGTTGCTAAGCTACTCCTGTGCTGGCTGGCACGTGTGGGTAGCACCATTCAGCTGTGAGGATCAACAGTACCTGAGTCGCCAGCACATGTGACCATCTCCTTCTTGTATGTGGCTGAGGTGACATCACACCTGGGGCTCAGAATGACAAAAAAATGGATAGAAACGTAAGACAATAAAAACCACAATTAGGTACTGCTGCTTTCAAAGCAGTAGGTTCTGTGCATTACCCTGTCCTATGTCCCCAAAGACAAAGTGCTTATCTCACAATAACTTTACATGGTTAGTGAACCGACCATTTCAACACTGGGAAAAGCTGATAAAACAGCAGGTGATGGACCATGCCTCTTCAACCTATCACCAAACCTCCCAAGCACAGAAGTTCCTAGAGATCGTAGACACCTCAAGTGGGACTTGGGAAACATTTTTCTGCCCGCATCCTAGTGTGTCCTTAGTGCCCAGACTGCAGAACCCTCTTGCTGATGGTGTCTGTGAGTGCTACTGAGGCTTCCTGGTGGCCCCTGAACCCATGTGTTGGAGCCATCCACGGTACTGGCTGATGCCTAGACCAGCCACAGAGTTATACATTTCTGCTCATCCACTGTGGGAGATCTAGGGAAATCTCCCTCCTGCCCAGGTGACTAGTCTCTGTCCTGGAGCTGTAAGTACCAAAATCACTCCACAAAAATGCAAAATACCCTGTACAGATCTGCTATAGTTGAATACATGATTGAAACAGTACTTCAGAGCTAGAAACCTTGTTTTGAATGGCTGTAGCCCCTCGTGGGCATTGGAACAGGTTGCCCAGAGAAGTTGTGAATGCCCTATTATTGGAAGTGTTTAAGATCAGGCTGTTTGGAGTTCTGAGCAACCCAGTCTAGTGAAAGGTGTCCCTGTCGATGGCAGAGGGGTTGGAACCAGATAAGGTCCCTTCCAAACCAAACCATTTTATGATTCTATTATTATATGTTTTTTGAAGCAATGTTGTTAAAGGTTGAAGTATAAGCTAAGCTTGGAGTAGTATTTTTTATTCTTATGAAACAGGAGCAGAAGGACTGCTACCTGGGATTATCATAGAATCATAGGATTATTTATGTTGGAAAAGACTTCTATGATCATCAAGTCCAACCATTAACCCAGTGCTGCCAAGTACTAGACCCCATCCAACCTATTCCAAGGTGCATACAAAGAGTTAATTCTGACTTAAAGGCAGATTATATCCCAAACACCTGAGTAAGTAAGTATTAATGTGAGCAAGCAGAGGCAGCATGTTGCCGCAATCCCTGGATAGAGCACTAAGCAAATAAAACTTGCATATACTCTCTCTGTTGTGGACCTCTGCTTACTTGGGTTTCATGCCTGTCTAAAGATCTTTTCTGCTTGGTTGATTAACTGATTAACCAATTTATCACTTTTCTCTCTCCTTTTTCAGGAATAAACTTTATTTCTCCTTGAAAGATGAATTGTGAACAGACTGATGCTTTAGATCCAGCAAAGAAAATAATCTCATGTGAAGTGATTAGCTCTTCAAGTGAATGACAGTTAGTTCCATTAGGAAACTGTCTTTACTATTTACCTCTCTTAACTGCTCCTGCTTACATGACACACTTGTTAAGCTATGTTTAGATTAGTGGATTTATCTTAGTTTATTAATGACTATACTGCTGTTAATTATGTAAATGATAATGTAGTCGTACATTTCTTATTTTTCATATATGATGGCCATTTTCCTGCATCTGTTCTTCTTGCTTCATGTTTTTCTCCCCTGTTTGTATCTCATTTCTGGGGTGTATGCCAGCATAATGATATGTCATTGGAATCAGAGCCAGGACTCATTACCTCTAATAATTATCACCTTCCTCTGTCTTGGAGGCTTAGAGCATCACTCCTTTTCCTACTGTTAGGCAAGCCTTTCATTAGCACAGCCATACACAGAGTTAACAAACTCACTTGGAGCGACAGGCTGCTCCTCTGTATACCTAGAGTGTAGGGATACTCTTCTCTCAGTCGGTGTATCTCCTCCTTCTCCTTTCTCAGAATCACTGACATAACAGCCATTGCAAGATGCCAATGTACATTTGAAAATCTCCCTCCTTATGATTACTTACAACTTCTTTCCAATTGCAATCAGAAAAATATTTTCTTCCAAATACCACTGAGATTTCTGCCCTTTGCTTCTCTTTCTCCTCAGTTTTCATGAATCTTTTCCCTATTATAGCATTCTGTTGCCTCATTCTTTCTCTTTGATTTCTGCACTCCCCCTTGCACTAGAACATAACTGTACTTGCCTGATGTCTGCATCTCAACTCTTGAATGGATCAAAAATGAAATGAACACGAATGATATGTGACTGCTTAGAAACTCCAGATTCAGTGTCCCAGAGACTACCTGCTTGTGCATTTTGTGGGTTTGCTGGGGAGGCAGACCTGGGAACCATGTTTCTTTTTATGGTGTAGATTTACTGATAATCATTAAAGAAATATGATGTCCTCTTATTATCTGTGCTTTGCTGATGCTACTAAAAATTATTTGATTTTTATGTAAGTCTATTAAACACACTTTTGTTGAAAAGGGGTTTTTACCACTAAGTTGTGACAGAAGAATGGCATTTGGTTTATTTGCTTGTTGAAACATGGCATAGCTGGGATTATCCTTAACATTAACAACAGATGGTTACTTCTTCCTTCTCTTTAAAACCACTAGAGATAGGAATGCTGTTATTTTTGGACACTGCGGATGTTCTCTTATCTTTGAGCTACTGGAGTTAAATGTTAGAGTTTGATTTTGATTTCCAACTATTTTGTTTCACTCCTCTTCTCCCACCAGTTCTAGCTTTGCTCCTGATAGACACTGTAGCTACTTGACAATAAATAGCTTTGTCTCATTTACTGAAGCCTCAGTGAGCCATGCAAATGACTTTGCAATAATTTGTGAATGCCATAGTATTTCAAGACCCAATCTGAATTTCTACACTGATAGAAGAGTTGCCCTCTATGGTATGTCTTTGTACTGGATCAAGGGTAAGGCCTTCTAGGGCTAATTAGCACTGCAAAAGAGCTTCTGAAGTTTTCTGTTAGAAAAGTGACATTTGAAGACTTGTGCCATTAACTGGAAGATAAAATGGAGCTAAATGACCTTCTTTTTAAAGACAATTAGATGCAGTTATAGCATTTACAGTATTTCTGGCTTACAAGGAAGTGCATTTCCATACATAAAATCCAATTTGTTAAAGATGAAGGCATCATTCTCAGGTAGGAGTCCAGGAGCAGAGACTGCTTGTGGAAAAATAAGTGTGTCATTTGCTTGGCACCCATTGGCTTGTTTCCACTGATGCCAATGGGTCTGTGTGCTGGTTTGGTGTTGTCGTTTTGGTTTGTTTTTTCCCCCTCCATACTGTCCTATGTATAGGTCTTTGCTATAGAGTGATTTTCAGAGGCAGAACTTGATAATTTCTGTTCTCATCCAGACAAGAGGCACTTCAAACCTTGAAGTGGATACTGCCTGTAAACTGAGGTAAGCCTGAAAGGAAGAGGTGCGTTTGTACAAGCCCTCTTCCCTTTGCCTCCACTCCTCAGGCCACACACTCCACCATAATGCGGCCCAATATCTATCAACTATACTTATAAGCATTGGCCACCACTTTCACATGCTTCATGGTAGAACAGTTTTAGAAGCTCAAATAATATATTAGATGGCAAAAGAAATGCAGAATCTGAGTCTGAACTTTCTTGGGGCTCCCTGTATCTCAGAGAGACAGCTTATTTTCATGTGCTGAAATAGAGGTGGTGGTTTCAGATCTGCAAGCATCAAAAATATGCTGGATCAAGTTAGTCTGGAGCTAGTCCACACTTAAATCTATTACTGCAGATAGTACTACCCTGAGACACATCTGGCCTGTCATGGCCCTCATCCAACAAGGTATGTAATCACATGCTTAACTTTAGGCCAATTAGTAACTTTCTTCGAACAGGTTGCTTCTTTGAAGCTGGTAAGGATATCCATGTCGCCAGGTTAGGCATACCAAATACCATCCAAATATCTTGCTTAATTGAAGACTGTAATTCCTTGTATTGGCCAAAATCCAGTGAAAAGATTTTATTAACAATGAAAAATACATATTTCAAGTTCCTTTTGTTATCTGACCACAGAACGTTTGTATTGTTAATTAATGAAATGATTATCTCAATCAGCTTTCATAGTGCTTGAAAATTTTACAACTATCACAATACACCTAAAGGAAGAGACCAATTCTTTTAGTGTAGTTAAACCTTCAAAATTTATACATTAGATCATAGGGAATTTAATTTAACATTCTCTAAAGAGTTTCACGGGTCTTTTTCTGCAAGATATTTTTTCCCTTATCCATCTATTTTAGAGCTGTGGTTTTGCACTTCTATTCTAGCTAGTTCATTTTTTATCCTTAAGGGTACACTGCGTTTTTTAATTTCTCAATCTTCCCTAACATTTCACTTCCAAAAACTTCTTTTGGAGAAATACTATTTATTTTGCATTTGTCAGAACGAGGTGTTATACCTAACGCCTGTGGGTATGTAAATGCCAGTACTGAAGAAACAGAAAGGTTTTTAACACAGTATAAGGTAGGAGACCATCTGAACTCTTGGTTTTCCTTCTTAGGGCATGAAAATATATGTGCCTCTGCACGTACAGGGACAGACACTATGCTATTCAACAAACCCTGTGCAAAGTGAAGTTGTAGGTGTAGGAAGCTGTATGAAGTCTCTCTTGGTTTAAGTTTCAGACTATCTGATCAAGCTGTTTAGGCTGTCCAGATGACGCAGTACCAGACTCAGAGGCCCTGATTCACAGCTTATATGCTCTAAAATGTAAGGTACGACTTTTTTATGGTGATGGTAGATGGGATAAGGAGGAGGAACCATTAGGGCAAACACAGGGGTTTTCCATATATCTTTTTGTTAGCTGTCACAACAGGCCCTTTCTAGAACCATGGAGTGTAAGTTTAGACCATTTAGAACAAGTTCACATTTGGACTAGAAAATGAATATGCAGTGTACATAGTGGCTTTTGTGAGCCATAAGCTTTGCTCTTCATGCCTGCAGGTACACCATTTTCTCTGTCTACACCATATCATTTGGTGTCTGTTTAAATAACAGTCTGATTTCTTCTCCCCCCTGACAATATCTCAGCTTCCCTTTATATATATATCTTCTCTTGGCTTCTCCCATTATGTGCCCCAGTAGTTCTGATATTCAGCCCTTACTTATACTGCTACCCTTATGCAAGACCACTCAAGCATTCCCCAGAAGCTTGGCCCATGAGCAGGGCTTTAAAGCTCTTCCTGTATGCACTGAAATGTTTCCTAATACTTGGTGTCAACAAGCTGGTATGGAGTGTGCTGGTAGTTACCACTTTCTTCTGGACATCCGTGGGTTTCTGACCAAGTCCCTTTCTCTGCATGTCTGTGAAATTTCAGAGGGGTGAAACAAGCCCTGCTTCCAGCATTGCTTCCTTTAAAATATCTATTGTAATTTAAGGCCCTTGAGTTATAAATTATTGCACCTCTGCAGAACATGTGTAGTGTAGATGTACTACATGAAAGCCACAGTACAAGAAGACATCCCTGTTTTCAACTTAATAGGAGGTGAGATAGATGTAGCACATCTGTAAGATTATCTATAAGAAAAAAAAAACCCAGACTGTTTTAGCAGGCTGAATGATGTCTTTCCACAACAGGATAAATTTTTCCTATACAGCTGAATTGACTGATGATGGAATGGGCAATATTTGATGGGGTGTTGCTGTCATCAACACAGCAATAAAACAAAGCAATAAGGGACAGACAGGGCCAGCATTCAGACAGCTGAGTAACATTTGTAAAGGTAATTCTACAGTTTTGCAATTGCTGAAAACATGTGCTTTGATGTATTAAATTAGCACGTAAACTCAATGCCAAAGGTTTAAAACGCTCAGCATTGCAGAACAGCGTTGTGGGTATTTAATAAATGGAAACGACCTTCAAAGGAATAACAAGAGCATAAATGGAACTGAACAGACATTTTTCTGAGTAGAAAGTGTACCTAATGATGGCATCTTTCAGTGCCTTGTATCACAAGGCACCGTGACAAATCACTTGTATCACTTGTAGACGAATCCAATGGGTGTAAATGCCCTCTGTTATCACAGGATAAGATGGCTAGTTCTGGAGAAAGACTCGTCTGATCTTGCCGCAGCTCATTCAGACAGTCACCGCACTGTAGCTGGGGGCGGTCTGCCACATCTGCCTGTGTTCCTAGCCAAGAGCTTGGAAGTTTGTCTGTGCTGAACAGGCAGCTGCTGCCAGATCATTGCCTGTGGAATTAGCTGGTTATGTAGTTTTAGCCTGGAAATGACTTTTGTGAGCTACAGACTTCCCCTGTATGTGGCTCTGGACATCCCTTGTGATGCAAAAGTGAATTGTTAGCTTATGGCTGTGTTCCTGATTTGCCTATGGGATTTTTAATGGCCAGGCATTGTTGAAACAGTTCAACAAATTTATTTTTCATACTTTCTGATAAAGTGGTTCTCACAAGCCTCAGTTCAGCCAGGCATTTTGAGACATGTTGAAATCTGTCATCCTTTAGAAAGACACTGGTGCATTGAAGTCAGCAGTTGTAAACATGTCTTTAATGCTTAAATAACCAAAACCTGTGATGTGGTGCTGCACTTTGTAAAACACCTACATATGAGACAAGTGCCTCAGACAAGTGCCCAGACATGGGTATGTAATACTTCTTTAGATCCCCCGGAGCACCCAAAAGAAATGACAATAAATCCTATCGAAAACTTGCATCTATAAGCAGCCAGATGCCCAGAGGTGTATGTTTGAAATGCATGTGTGATTTCTCACCTCTTTGCAAATTCACAGTGGTGTAAACTTAAAGTAACAGTAAAGTGGGATGAAAGTGGATTGTCAAGTGAGGAATATACTTATGAGGGTATATTTTCACTGTCAGATATAGCTATAGATATATTTTTTCAGTGTAGATCTCAGTATGTTTATAAGCAGCCATCTTCTAACTCCCCAAAACTTCCCCACCTTCCATTGTTATGTTACAGTCCCCTATGAAAAGCTTCTAGGGGAATTCACTACTGTTTTGTAACAGTGTTTCCCTGTTTTATAGGGTTAGAAAATGTCTGCACCTGCCTATTCTGCCAAGAAGTCTATAAAAGGCTTGAGAAACACAAGAGGGGGAAAAGATTGATAATTAATTTGACAAGGACAACCCTTGCAGAGGCAGAGGGAAGAAAGGCTTTTTAATTTCTTAAGTACTTGTAATTTTGCTCTGTTATGGGATAGAAGTGGTGGAAAGGAATTGACGTGTTACTGGTGAATAAGAACAGTCACACAAGTAAATAAACATTAAAGGGCTTCCATGACTTTGATTTTAATCAGCAGTGGTTAATTTCAAAAGAGAGAGCCAGTGTGACAAAATGAATGGTTGTTCATCCTACATTTCAAGGTTTCTAGAATTTACAAAGTTTGGAGCACCTCCAGGTCAGTTACCAAAAAAATGGACAATGCTTGCAAGATTTTATAAGGAGCTTGTTATCAAAATAAGGGAAGAGGACAAAGACACATCAAGCTCATTTGCAGTAGTTTGAGATAGCAAAGTCAGTCAGCTTTGAAAGGCTTTGCCTTTTTGTTGGAAACCATGAGTACTGGCTGCTTACTTCAAGAATCATAGAATCATTTGGATTGGAAAGGATCTTTAAAGACCATCTAGTCCAGGAAGACCAGGATCAGCTAGTCTGAGAAGCAACGCTTCCACCTTACTATTTGCCTTGGCAGAGCCCCCGTTGTTGAGAGCATGTGTACTGTGAACAGCTTGAGGAAACCACTTGATTGGGGAAGTCTGAACTTCTGAACCCATTACTGGTGATTGACTAACCAGCATCATCGTGGTGATTGACAGCCAGTATCATAATTGCATTGGAGTAGAAATGAAAAAAAAAAAATCAGTGCTCAATAAAGGTTGTTTAAACAGTCATTAGAATCTTGAATAACTATATGTGTATTTTATTTCTAAAATATTATTTGCATTAATTGCACATTTTATCTTTAACAGCTCTGCATATTTGTTACCTGTTTGATTTTTTTATTCAGACTTAAACTGTAACAGCTTATTTAAAACTGTATTTATTATTTTTGTTATGCGGGTTGCAAAAATAAGTATCAATAGTAGCCATATGGAAATGAATAAATTTGTAATTATAGTAGCATTAAATATATTTTGGTAGTGTCTGAAAGGAAAACATTTCAGATGAAAAATTAATTCCATCCACTTGAAACAAGAAATAAAAGTTTTACTTTAGTCTTTGCCCTTTAAAAATAGCTGTTAGTCAGCTTTTTCTATTCTTTTTATTTTTATATTTTAGATTTCTGTGAAAATGAAAGTCAGTGTTCTTTCAAATAGAATTATTTAAAGAAACAGGAATAAGGTCTGTGTTGGAAATATTTAATAGCACACTTCAGGAAAATTTAGCTTAAACTACAAAGCACTGGTAAATAAGTTGGTGAATAAATCTGAAAATAATTTCTCAAAAAAACCAACAAGCAAATGAAATATGCATAGGTATTTTGTGCTGTTGTCTAAGCCTCCTGAGCTATGCATGTCTTCCAATATCTTGTGAAAGACAGGTAATTGCAGATGCAGGTTTTCATTTGAGTGTCTAAGGGTCCAGGTGTGCATGCAAGTGTGAGGAAACAGGAATATGCATGTTTTCATATATACATATACAGCTTGTTTAGCTCCTAGTTAGCTGCTGCTGGAAAACATCATATTAAGAATATGGGCTTGGAAAGATGTAATAAGGGAACCTCTAAAAATAGTGGAGAAAATGACTTGATATAAACATTCTTAATGCCAGATCCATCCCAGCTTAACGAACAAGGCATGCATAGGCTGTATGTACAGCCAGTGGGAAAGAAATGTTTTGGATATAACAAGTTATATGCACCATAGTTTCTTAAACATGTTATGAATAGAAAGAAAAAAATGTCTCAAAAGTAAAAGTCATGCAAGAATGAAAATAAAAAATCTGGAAAGAAAGAAGATGGCACAAGAACAAGACAAAGAGTCAGATGAGGTAGTGCCCTGTTTCTTAGAGTTTACACTTGACATCTTGAAGCCTTATTGCAGATGATCAGATTCCACAAGGGTGAAATACAGCTGAGAGAGACTAGTCAAGGCCACTTTGACATATGACAGAGAATAAGTCCGTGTCTTTGGCTTCATGCTGGTTCTAGCAGCAACAGCAAAAAGACAGATGTGCTAGCAAGAGTCGAAAGGAAGTTGGCTATGAGGTGGACTGAGAAATAGGCCCTGCATTATTTGCTTTGTAAACTAGTGAATAAGCTGAAATGAGTAAAGAAATAGAATGTTAAAAGCAATCTAGAGAACCACTTTCTATTTTAGGCACTTATATTTGTAATTCCATTTCCTAATGTGGAATTATGGATTTAACTGTTATTACAATAAATTAATGTTTTTCCTCTGTCTACAGGTCTGAACTTTGTGTCATGCAAACATAGGATATTCTACTCCTTTGTGTGTTGCAAATCCAGCGTAAAACCATCCCTGTGTAGTATGTTGCAGGGGTTTTCTATTCTTTGGTGGCTGAAAATCCTGTCCTCTTTGGTTAGGAACCAAAAGGTAAGATGTAATCTAGTTCAAAGGACAAGGGATAATTTGGGTAATACTAAAAATCACATAAAATTAAAATAATTAAATAAGTTTAATATAAGAATTAAAATATCTTCACCCATTAATTGCTGTACACGTGTGGAGATAGAATCTGACTCAACATAAATGAAGGAAAACTGACTTTGTTTCCTGAGATTTCCAACTGAAAACAATGATACTTCAAGAGCCAACTTCCAAAGCTAATTTTTTTTGCCACTGACAAAATTGCAAATAAAGCATGACACAATGAGTCTGTCAGAAATGAGAAGCTACTGTTCAGCAGCAGACATTGAAACTAGGGATTCGCGAATGTCTTTTTAATGTATTTTTACTGAAATGCAACTTGAAGCAGTCCCACTGAAGAGTAGGAGAGAACCAGATTGTCTTTTTTGCAGGAGTTTTCAAAATGCTAAAATTTATTTTTAACCAAAACTGTCAGGTTTTGACACTTCCTACAAATATAATTAAGAAATATCTGGAAATCTGCTCGAGTGTTTCAGTTTAGTGGCAACACTAAAATGCTTTGAGTAACTTTTGCTTTTAATATCATGCCAGTGCAAAACCGAAGTTCATTTCAAGCTGAAAATTCAAAACTGGTGGTTGGAAAAGGATTGAAAGGACTAGATTGGCAGAATGTCCCGAGAAGACTGATTTAGCAGCCTCCCAATACGTGAAGGGTGCCCACAGGGAAGTGGGAGGGGCACTCTTCATCAGGAGCTGAAGTGATAGGGCAAAGAGTAATGGGTACAAACTGAAAGAGGGGAAATTCAGGTTAGATACTAGGAAAAATTTTTTTACTGTGAGGCTAATGAGACACTGGAACAGGTTGCCCGGGGAGGCTGTGGATGGCCCAGTCCTGAAGGTGTTCAAACCCGAGCTGGATAACACCTTGAGCAACCTGGTCTAGTGGGAGGTCTCCCTGCCCATGGCAGAGTGTGTTGGAGCTAGATAATCCTTTAGGTCCATTCCAACCCCTTAACATTCTATGATTCTATGATTTTCTTTCTTTTTCTCTTTTATATAAAAAGAAATTTCACTGCAAGTGATACATGCCTACAGAAAGGTTCTGTTTTGTCAAAGTATTTTTTTTCAGTGCAAAAAATACTCTGTAGAAAAATATTTGGCTGATAGTAGTCCCCATGAGTTGTTGATCAGCAGAACTTTAGGTGCTTAAATCTTATATAACCACTGCATATTGCATGATTTAAAGAGGATAAGATTTTACAATTTTTTAAGCAGGATGAACCGCAGAGATAATAGGCTTGGCCTGAAAATACTAATTCTATTGACATACCCTGTGCTAGTAGTGTTTTTCCTTTGCTATTTTACATGTGTATTCTGGTCTGCCAGAAGGAATGGCTCTATTGCTATAATTTTTGTTAGTTTATGGTAAATTTTTATAAAAATAGGCCTATGTGTCTTCATTTATGCCCACATGAATTTACATGGAAAGCAACATTTTGGGCATCTTTTTTTCTGCATTAACTGTGCTTTGACATCTATCTACCACAGTTTCAGCAGCAGCAGGCTGTATCTAGATTACTGCTGAAAGTATTGTACCCTTTGTATGGCTGTGGAAACCAGGCAAAGTTAATGGAAGACAATAGGTATTGAAGAAAAGCAGGGTACTTACATGAATACCCATTTGAGATGAAGTTCTCAAATACATCCATTTTCTTGCCAAAATATTGATTGCCATTTTCTGCTTTGTTTTTGGCCTTGTGTACAGTACACAGAGGGAAGAACAGAAAGGCTGTTTTACAAAATGTGTTCCAGGTGGTAACGTTTGTGAAAGGCATCAAGAAAAGGCTGTATGAATGCAGAATAAAAGAGACAAGCATAGCAGGTGACACAGAGCAGGCTAATGTCATCAGTTCCTTTTTTTTTGCTTAATTTTCTTCCAAAAGGTTAACTGTGAGTAGTTACTTAATATATTGAGTTATAACATAAAGATATAAACATTATTTTTTATTCAGAGAAAGAAAAGGTCATGATAAAGAATATTTATATTCCAGTAATACAGAGGCATTTTAGCTAGTTGGTCCCAAAGGAGCCTTCCCCCGAATACTTAGGGAAGAATTGCAACAGTCTTTGGTCCATCCACTTGGAAGCACATCCCAGAGATCCTGGCAAAAGGGTATCCTGAGGGCAGGAGAAGGATATTGCACAGGTCACCAAGAAGGAGAAAAAGAAGGATCTAGTGAATCATAGAATCATTATCATTTAAGTTGGAAAAGAGCTCTAAAATGTTAGAGGTCTTTCCCTCCATTATCCTGATACTGCCAAGTCCACCTCTAAGCCATAGTGCCCTAAGCACCATACCTAAGTAAAGCAGTTTAAAGGCCCATGCAAAGAATAATTTTGTGATATGTGCCAGATAATATGAATTAGTCAAGAACAAGTCGTGTTAAACTATCTATTTGGCTGATGAAGGGGGGATTGAAAGGTGTGATATATCAAAATTGCTCTAGAAACTGTTAAGACTGATGCCATCTTAAATTAGCATGTGTTTTAAATTGCCTTGCAGAGGTCTATCTTACTCATTACAGATGTCAATGACTTGGAGAATGGAATCTGGCAAATGCTTATGGTCTTTTTAAATGAAATGAAATTATTAAGGATAGAAAGTACTCTGATGGGCCATATTTTAGGTTAACATAGTCTAGATATTTTAGTGAAGTGATCCAAAATCAACAAGATGGAGTTCAACCAACGCAAGAACAAAGAAGTTTTCTGATTAGGAAAGAAAAAGTAAAAGGCATCTATCAATGAGAAATATCTGCCAGTGCATCTGTACTGTGAAAAAGCATTTGAGAATTGGAGTGGAATACAAGCTGGATCCTTTCTGGGAATATATTATCAAAAGTGTAATGTGCAAAGAACATGGAAATAAATGCATGTCTCTTCACTGTGCTGGTGAGACCTCAGTTGGAGTACTGGTACTGATCTGTAAAGCAGAATGAGAATATGTAGGAGACATACAGAGAATAAGAAGGAGAATGATGAAAACTTTGGATCACATAAGAGAAGCCTGAAGTAATTGTCCTTTTCCTAGAAAAGAAGATCAGTGAGCAGAAATGACAGTATTCCTGTGTTTAAACTGATTGATACAACTAGAGTGGTGATCATTCTTCTCTGTAACTGGATGGCAAGATGGGATTTAACCAGCTTGCCTAGCAAAAATACGTTCCGATGTGAACTGGGAGAGATCACTTTGGGAATTTATTGGATCATTGTCTTGGAATGGTATTACAGATGGTTCAGGCCCATGCCTATTAGAGAGGTTTTCTTGGTGACTACTTATATCTATGTGGAATCAGAGGAAGGTGTTGAGAAAATTAATTTACAGAGCATCACACTGTTTTTGAATGATTTCATTGTTTAGCATTATCTCATGGGGACTCTTTTTGAAAGATATGTTGACTGCCTTCTTATCAATGAACTGATGGATTGAGCAGGAGAAGATGCCTGCAGGAGCAGACCTTGATAATGTGACAATACATCCACTGTTTGGATGCATAAAGACATCAGAGAGCTCCGTCTGTCTCAAAACTGACACAATCTCTAAGAGAGCACTTGCTCTGACTATGCAAATTCTGTATTTTATCTGTGACAGTTTTCTTGCTCAGTTTTTAAATTCAGTGACTAGAATTGGGCTGCATAGGAGGAAGCCACTTTTTATCAAAGGAAATAATCCTTGAGGATATCCTCAGCTAAAGGTAATCACAAATAGAACAAAAAGTGCCATCAGCAAACTGACATTGTCTGTAGCTAGCTGGAGAAATATATTCTTCATCTGGTACACTCTAACACTCTGTGCTGAGCTGCATCACCTTCTACCTTTTGAAAATGTAGAAAAATTTTCAATTCCTTTGACAATACGTAGGGATACCCAAGATACCTAATGATTAGGTTAGAAAGTAATAATTCAGAGGTAATAGTGACAGACAGTTGTTGAAAACTGAGGCTAGTGTGTGATGACAATGGCTTACCTGAAACTGCAGTCCTTCCTTGTGTGAAGCCTGTTGCAGTGATCTTCTTTGCTGCCTGTGAGTAGGACAAGCACTTGCCAAAAATGACACTATGTCATGGGTTTGGGGAGGGGGTGATCTCGGGGGTTTTTGGGTGTTTTGGGGGAGAAGGNGGGGGGTGTTTGGGGGGTGTGGGGGGGGGGGGGGGGGAGGGAAGGGTGTTTGGGAAGGTGTCTGGATTTGCTGCCCTGTTTAAAACCATGTTTTTTTAGAGTATGAAGGAAGGATCAAGATCGCAGTGTCCACGGAGCAGCAGGGCTCTTCCCCCGTTCCCCCACCGCCTGGTTTCACGCAGGGGGACGGCAGTGAAGGTCCTGTGGGAGCTGAGCCGTTGTTCCCAGAGCAGTGGGGCTCTCCTCCAGAGGGTTGTCCCTGTCATCCTGCTGCCTGGGTTGCATGGTGGGATGGCAGCGTGCAAAACTGCTTCTGCCGTTTTGCCGCTTTTCCCGGTGGTGGCAGTGGGCAGCAGCGGGGCTCAGTGGCTGTACCTGAGGTGCTGGCACCCACCCCGCGCCATGATGAGCTGAGCTGGGGTTGGCAGTTGCTCCAACGCGGGCCCCGGGTCCTGCGTCTCCCTCCCTACTCTGCCAGGAGGTGTGTGGTGGTGACTTCCACACTGGCAGCCCTCACCGCCTGCTGCTGGTCCCTACGAGTGGCGAGCATGCTGTGGGTGCTGGTGCCGGGCCCCTGCGTGCCCATGGTCAGCGGCAGGGACCTGAAGGGGCGGCGGGGGTGATGCGGTCTCGGCGGGGCTGGCGGCAGTGCCTCCCTGCTGGTCGCTGCAGTGCGCAGCTGCACCCACTGCTCTCCCTGGCCCATGGGTGGCTCCTGCGGTCCTGGCTGGCCCAGAAACCCTCCTGCGGGGTCCTCAGGGCAGCAGCGGCCTCTTTTGAGGTGGTTGGAGCGGGTGCCTCCATGGCAGCCGCTCCAGCTGGCCTGCCAGTGGTGGTGCTGGCTCTGGGGACCCCTCTTGGAGGTTCTCTTGGATTGGGAGTGCCACGCGGATGGTGGCTAATGGCGCCTCTGGGTTCCGACCGTGTGCGTTTCGGCAGGAACTGCCATTTTGCCTGGAGCAAAGATCCGGAAGAAAGGTGGAGCCCAGTGCTGCCAGCCAACCAGGGGACAGCCTGGCCGGGAAGAAGGCGTCAAATTGTCACGAGATTTCGAGAGCATAAAAAGCTGAACACGGTAGTCCTCACTCTCTTTGGCTTCCTCCTTAGCTGGGAGCAGCACAGCTCCTCCTGGCCTCCAGACTGTGTGGCTTGACTCCACCCACCTCCATCAGCACTGGAGCCAAGCCAGCCAAATCGCAAGTGATAGCTTCTCAGTGGGTCTCCCTGGGGGGGGGTGTGTGCTTTCCACCATTTTGTATTTTGCAGGGAATTCGAGAGCCATGAGTGTACATTCAGAGAGGTGGCTTCTTCCTTCCCCTGTTTCTTGGCCAACCGCTTGACCTTTGAGAAGCAGTTTGTTTTTTTTTGTTTTCTTCGCATGTCAACTGTTGGGTGTTATATCTGTGTATTTTGTCTGGGGGTCCCATAAGGTTTTCCTGGTCGAGCCCCTAGACAATAAACTATTACCTGCTGTTGAAAAACTGTTCAGTCTTCTGTCAATGTTGTGCATGCCCCCTTGGTGATACAAGTGGTTCAAACCACCATACATCAGGACTTGGGCTCAATATCCTTGAGATCAAGCCAAAGTTCAGTACCTAGGAGTTTAACTGTCTTAGATGTTGGTTCAAAGATGCCTTGTGAATGTTGTTGTCAGCAGAGGAAATCAGTTTTGAGACTGCTGAATTTCAAGCTCATAAATCTGAGATGTCTTAATATTACACTCTGTGAGGTAAAACTGAATAGAAGTGAGTTCCTTTTCTCTGGGATTGTCTGTGAAAAAACATAAAATCTCTTAGCATATGTCCTGGATTTATGAGCAGAGAATATGAACTTGTCCTGCTTGAATTTATACTGTATTTCATTTTAGGGTAGGAGGAGATTTAACTAGATAAGTCAACAGGTATTCCCTTTGATCTTTGTCATCGTATGGTGTTTTCTGTATTAAGGCTCTAATCCCGTGATCTGTTGGGGAAAATTTTTTTGTCCTTTTCTGCTATTGACTTGTGGAAACTGAACTCACAATGTAGGCTTTGTTATGAGAAGGGTGTGTTTATTCTGCACAGGGAGCAGGGTTACAGATTAGTTCTAAATCACTCGCTTTTTGATCATACAACTCTTTCGGGTTTATATCTTTTTCTGAGTGACAGGCGTCACACAGCTCTGATTGGCTTCACTGTTCTAGGCTCTCCCTATTTTTTGCTCTGGCTTGAGACTTAGAAACCTCTTTTTTCGAGTGGTAGAGCTGTTGCCACTATTGCTTCACAGCAGGAAAACACATTTTCTTGAGGAGACTTTGAGATGTCCCCATCAGCTATTGTGATGATTAGTCCCTGCTCTCTCTGCTTCTTTATCTGATGTTCGTGTCCTGTGCTTACAGGGACTCTTCTCGTGTTAGCCCTGTGTCTGACAGTAGGGCCTCAGCTCT
The DNA here is from genome assembly GCA_013399895.1 of Serilophus lunatus. Taxonomy (NCBI): domain Eukaryota; kingdom Metazoa; phylum Chordata; class Aves; order Passeriformes; family Eurylaimidae; genus Serilophus; species Serilophus lunatus. The sequence continues at coordinate 35,305 of VXBA01000221.1, forward strand.
ACTCACCAACTCATTCCTTCTTTTTCTTTTTTGTTAACAAATTTTTTTGTGTTAGTTTGCTTTTTAAAGTAATTTTTAGGCAACTCACTATAAAGAACTAGGACTGTTGGCTTGATGCATTTTAAGCAACAGGTTATACCTAAAGGAAAAGTTTGTGCAAATTTTATGTGCGAAGATGTCTTAAAATAAAGTAACCTGCACTTTTTCATACTTGCCATAGATCTCTCTGTAGACCAATAAACCAAGAGATCAGTTTAATATTCAGTGGTTAAAGTAGAAATGCTCCTTTTGCCAATAGCAAGATTTTGAATTAAGTCCTTGACAGAGTGTGTTTTAAATATAGAAAATTATAATTTGTTTATTTACATTCTTTTGTATCATAGATCAATTTGAAGGACAAGCTGCTATGCGAACACATATTCCAGAAATATTGAATACAGTGAGTTCAGAGAGTACAGCAAAACAGAGTAAGATCTGGAGGCATGCTGAAAAAAAATATTGCTTCTTACTTTAATGCAGGTTTTTATGGATTTCTGTTTAACAATATCAGTTATATCCTATTTCCCTCTTCTGGAGCAGGTAGACAATCCATCTGTAAATGAACTCCAGTAAATGCTTGGTTTAGACAGTGTCAAAATCACCAAGGGAAGCACCAGATGAAAATGCTTTTCCAAGGAGTAACATGAAATCATCTATACTGTGTGTACTCCTTGATACTTTGATTTCAGACAAACATTTTTAGTGCAGAGTTGCCTTTAAATTGTAAGGACGCACACGTTTGCTATAATGAAACATCTGCTGAATGGAAATCCTGTGCTTTCATAGGAAACCATAATCTTTGCAGTAGGCTCTATGAGACAGTCTTGAAGTTCTTGCTTGCACTTCCACTAAGGTCAATTTTTTAAGATTAGAAGAGCCTGCTCAGGAAAATTCTTCAGCTTGTGCAAAAACATATCCCTACTCAGAGAGTACTGACGTGAACTTTTAGTTAAGCAGATGTATTGACAATATCTACTTCAATGGAACATGGGGCCATGCTTGATGTTAGGGAAGTGATACAATAATGTGTTCAATATATATGTTTTGATGGGAGACTTAGGGAATTACTTCATGGTTTGGTTTGATGTGAAACATGTCATTTTGGGAGACCTGGTAAGAGCTCCTCGTTTTTAAACACATTTACAAACAGAGAAGCCCAGACCCATCATGCTGAGCCTAATGTATTTTAATGAGGGCTCATAGAGGAGTCTTGTCTGCCTGGGCTACCCTCCTAGTCAGCAATGGTGACACACATTCAAAGTTGACTCTCCCTGAAGACAGTCTGTCACGAAGTTACGAATGTTAGACAGAATCTCACCCTTTGTAGCCAAAGGAAAATGAAATCTAGTGAACCGATCAACTCCTGGTGCTGTAGTAAAGGATAGAACAACATGGCAGGTGCTCACAAATCCTCTGTATTTTCAATCTTTAAAGTGAAGTACATGCCACCTCTTACAGCCCACTGTGTTGCCACGTCCTGGGTCCGAGATGTTAAGAAGCAAAGGCAAAAGAGTCCTGGGAGGAGGCTTACGATCATATAATGTGCTCAATTACAAAGCCTGACAATTAATGAAAAGCCTGGAAACCAGTAGTTCATTATAGTTTTTGAAAAATCTCATGCTTATCAAACCAAGCTCACAACTTCATAGGAAATGATTTGTCAATCTGACTTCCTTAAGGTTGGCATTACTGGCTGATAGTTTTGCATTGTCAGTGACCTAATTCCAAGCTTTTAGCAAAAGGCCAGAAGATGGCACTAAACACGATAAGCCTGCAATGCTTCTATGCTACATTTTGTTTGCATGGGACATTTGCTTAGCCAACATGCCCACAAGCCATATTACTGTATTAGTATGGTACTAAGCACAGTTTGAAAGGCACAGTCTATCAGTAGGTCCTGCTAGTCTCTCTGTACTTGTGTGAAAAGCCTGTGCAGCCTCTAGACAGCTTGGAGTGTACACAGCTGTGCTGGTTTTGGCTGGGGTAGAGTTAGTTTTCTTTGCAGCGGCTAATACGGGGGCTGTGTTTTGTATTTATACTGAACACAGGGTTGCTAACACAGAGATGTATTTTTAATTCCTAAGCAGTGCTTTCACAGAACCAAGGCCTTTTCTGCTTTTTGTACTGACACCCTGGCAAGGAAGTTGGGGATTCATGAGGGGTTGGGAGGAGACACAACGAGGACAGGTGATCCAAACTGACCAAAGCAATATTCCATACCATACGGCATCATGCTCAGTATGTAAATGTAGAGGAAAGAAGAAGGAGGGGAGGATGCTTGGAGTGATGGCATTTTGTCTTCCCAGGACACTGTTTTGTGTGATGGGTCACTGCTCTCCTGGAGATGGCTGAACACCTGCCTGCCCGTGGGATACAGGGACTTGATTTCTTGTTTTACTTTGCTTGTTTGCGCAGCTTTTGCTTTCCATATTAAACTGTCTTTATCTCAATCCATGAGTTTTCTAGCTTTTACCCTTCTGTTTCTCTCCTCTATCTTGCTGGTGGGGGAGTGAGCAAGCAGCTGTGTGGGGCTTGGTTGCTGGCTGGGATTAAACCATGACAGCAGCATTCATCTGAGTGTGGGAAAACTCCATAGTTTTGGATCCTACTGTTCTGTACTAGAGGTAGACTAGTCAGCTGCTTTACCTTCACAGTGTGATGTAGGGTATGAGAACATGAGAGTCTCTTTTAACTGTCCTCCTACTGTAAATCCACACCTATAGACCTCTGTGAAATAATATCAGGACTGTTACAGAATCCTAAAGACTTAATAAAGATCTCTCAGGTAGCATCTGGTTTTTTTTAGGATAAAGCATTTCTGAACTTCCAAGATGTTTTGTGTCATGCTAGAAACAGAAACCTGATATTTTTCACAGGACAGTAATATTGAGAATAAAACATCTATAAAATGATTAAGGAAATGAAGAAGATATCAACAGTAGACAAAGGAAAGAAGGAACAAGTCCATGGGAACTGGCAGAATTTTCTCACTCCTGTTAAACCCCAGTCCACATGAAAAATATTGGGTAGGTGACCAAAATTTGTCATGACAGGCTGCAAAGTTGATAGCTGGTATTTGAACCATGCTGGAATGAGTTGCTGCGTGGAAGGAGTGAAATTACAGTCATTAGAAGGAATTTACAAGATTTAGAGAAAAGAAACAGGTTCTAGCAAACATTACAGAGTTTTATTTTGGTTTACATACTGATGTTTTGAAATGTCTACTACTGAGTCACAAAATAGAATAATTTTCTTTGCTAAACTTTCTCAGTTTCAGTGTTTAGGCTATTTTATCAGTGGAGCAATGGATACTGATACTGTTGTCTGAGCTGCAATGGGAAAATGGAGAAAGCATTCTGTAGATTATTTTTTCTATTTTCCCCCGTCTCGGGTGAAATATTAGTAATTTCCAATAACCTATAGTAAATTCTAAGCATCTGTTTCTTTGTATGGTTGTAAATGCCTATACTTCTGTTTGTGGTGTTTCAGGTCTCTACCTCATCTCTGAAAAATTCGCTATGACAACTTTGAAATATATGCTTCAAAATATATTTGTAATGTCTTTTACTCTCAACTCTGCCTTCATTCTCTTTTCTATACCTCTAAAAAATGATGATTTCCTTATTCTTCCAACTTGCTTATTGATTTGTTTTTATTCAGAAACTGTCTGAAGGTTGTATAATGAAGCTGAAATGAATTCAACTTCCATCATTCTCACTTCTGTTTGGATTCTTACAACTATTGTATTCACTTCTAAAGCATCTGAATCTAAGATGGAAAAAAGTTTCCAAACAGCTATTCATCTAAATGTGTCCTAGTCCATGATTTCTGTGTTTGTGCTTGGTTTTGCCTCATACAGTTTACACAAGGGAGAAGTGGGTAATGTATCTGGAAGTAGAAGACAGATATTTTCTTTACAAAAAATTACATTGTCCTCAGTTCCTCCTGTACTTTATGTAATAGCTGAATTACATTTAATTTAAATTACACGTAAGCCCATGAAATCTAGGAGTAAACACCCTGCACTCGCCAAAGCAATGATGATGCAAGTTATTTCTTACTACTGTTGAGGCAATAAAAGTAATTATGCTGGATTGTTTTGCAGTGTTTTGCAGATATAAAGAATGCATAAAGTATTATAACTATTGTTTTCACTGTTGCTTTGAGCATAGATGACAAGTCGTCCCTCCTCTTAGTGTCCTTCTTACGTTAAAAAAGTACTTGCAGAAGCCTACAAGCATTCTGAAATGCACATGGGAAAAGTTCGCCCTCCCTCCAGTTTTCCACAATGAATCTATAGATCAAGGAAAAATGCTGAGTTTGAAATGTAGTAGGAAACAAAAAGTACAAAAGTGAAAAATTTACTTTTTAGCGATGTACTCTTGTTGTGGAAAAAAAAAAAAGGAATTCTATCCCAGCTGCAAGCAGGACAACTCTTTCATTTTTCTTCTAATTTCAGAAATAAATCTCAAAGTCTGAAGACTTTCTATTCAATGAGGTGCTCAACACTCACCCAACAGTAAGTGACATAGTTTCCTGGCAGAGATTTTAATTGTTCAGAAGAGGCTCTTCAGCAGCCGCCAAGCCTGGGCTGGTACCTCTCTGCCAAAGCTAAACTTTCAAGCTTGGTGTAGCTCCTCAGGGAAGGGAAAAGGACAGGATAAACCTATCAAGTGAGGCATGAGACTTGCAAATAAAGATCTTTAAGATGATTTATCTTATTAGTAGGGAAGTGAAGAATATGAAGTACATCTTTAATTCATTACTTTGATATGGTTTACTAAGCAGGACTGTATGCCTACATCACATGTATTTCAGCATGGTCTTCATCATGCATCTGCTTGGACACTTCCAGTATTTTAATCTGAAGACAGTTTTCTTGGCCCCTGCCTATCACTAATGCTCTGGCTTATTTGAAGTGTCAAAGTTTATCTGGTGTTGTTCCAAGAAAAGAACAGAATGATTACCCCATATCCCATAATGTTTCCACTTTTTAGGAAAGCAAAAGCATCTTTGATGTTTGTCTTTTGGATTTCATCTCTGTATGAGCTGGGGTGAATCTGATTGTCTGTGGTCTTATATGTGCTCTTCTTTTGCTTAGCCAGTGAGCTATATGGGGCAAGACACAGTACAGTGAGTGCAAGAAATGGAGTCTGGGGTATTCACCCTACAGGTCTTCATCATCAGTCCCTTGCCCAGCAGCTGCCCACATACCTTAGGCATGGACAATGATAACCCTGAGCTCCATGGTGTGTCCCCAAATCCCTCCCTGCTTAGAGGATATGAATAATTAACTAATTGTTTCCCCTGTGAGTACTCGGGAAGAGAAGAGCAGGATCAGATAAATGAAATCTGGTCTTCTCCTTCCAGGCAGTTCTGTCGCCTTTGTAGACCATGCTGTAGTCTGCTGCCAGCTCTGATGTTCACCAGGGCAATTCAAGTTCAGCTGAAACCTGGAAAAGAACTTGTTCAAAGCAGTTTTCTCTTACTAAAGTCTGTCAGAATGTACACCTATTGTACATCACAACTTTACATTTCTTTTTTCCAAAATAACCTGTTTTGCTTCTACCTTCTACATTTCTATAAGAAAAACTCACAAAGGAATCTTCCTGATAATTTGGGAACAAACACATCAGTCCATCTGTCAGCAACTCTGGCCAACAAAACAGAATGGAAAGAACAGCATGAAGTGAACGCAGCATAGCCAAAATAAGTGTTAGTCTAAAGGGTATGAGTAGTGCATCCCCATAGAAACATTTTTACATCACTTGCCATCTGAAGCAAAGAAATATGTGTGTTTGGTGGTTTTTTTCTTCTAAAAGCCCACTGCTATTTTGCAAAAGAGATGTAAATTTCTGTATTCATTTTAAGTCTATACATTGGCCACAAGGCATTCTGTTCTGGCCCCTTTTTTATGTATTTTATAGTAAATAGGATGAAGAGGCTCCAGAGTTGGATACCTGGCGAGTCAGGTCTGAATAATATTCAGCAGAACAGCAGTAGCCATAGAAATGGACAAAAGGGAAACTTGCACATTTTCTAGAAGAGCAATCAGAGAACAGCCTGGCAGGCAAGAGGTCTGCAGTTTTTCAAAGGACTAACAAAAGCCTATCCAAGCTTTTGTGTGTTGCATGTTGCACTTGTGTGATAAGAAAGCTCACTGGGGAATGTCCAAATATGACATTCAAAGATGTTATGTGTGAACTGGGATATATGCTCTGATTGCTAATGCTTAAAGACGTGACAGAAGGTGACAATCCATAGGAAAACATGTTATAGTTGTACTTGCTGAGTTATGAGTTTCTATCCAAGCAGCTTATTAGAGAACACACCAAAGGAAACTGTTTGGGCCTTTTGGATTCAGGGAGCTAGATATTGCTGGGCCTTTTCTGTCATCAGTATGCGGTGACTTGCAATGACATGCTTTTTTGGTCTTGACACCCTGTTGGAACAGACATGACAGATCCTGTTTTGAAGGAGCACTTTGGATGGAAATATTGGAGTGAGCTGGGATGGTGGGAGCGGCAGTCTGGAAGTGTCACTGCAAGTATTAATCTTTAGAAGGAGGAGGAGCTGGTGGTGATCTCTGTAGAGCAACCTCTGAAAGATGTAAGCAATGGAAAGAGAAAGCAGCCAGTAGGTAGTTGAAATGGTTGACTCTTGGAGCTTTCCTGGTGGAAAGATACTCCTGACAACAGGGTATGTTTTGTTAGTTTCACAATATTGATAAATTGTCAAAGACGGTTCCCAGCAGAGCCCACAGCATGGTGCTGATAGTGGTTTGACATGAACACATCTGCTACAAACCAGGAATCCCCAGGACCGCTAAGAACTCATGTATTAAGATTCCATCTGTGAATTTCAAAATACAGACATACAGAAAATAAATGGTAACAGCTTTGTGACTGTAAACAAACTGCATCTCTGATTTGTCTTATCAGGTCTTAGTTCCAAAGAAACCAGTAAATCAACACTAAAGCAAATCTGTAAATTCCAAGGCTTCTGCTATTTTCATTAAACTTTTGCTCCTAACTTGTGTCAGATTCTACAAAGCACAATCCTGACAGAAGAGTTTTGCTGGAGGAGTGCCATGCAGAAGACAAGAAAGGAAGTTGGGGTAGCTCCAAATATCATAGAATATTAGAATGTTTTGGATTAGAAGGGACCTTAAAGATCACATAGTTCCAACCACCAGCCGTGGGTTGCTCGAAGCCCCATCAAGGCTATCACCTGAGCCTTGAACACTGCCGGGGATGGGTCATCCACAACTTCTCTGACAGTGTATCACCATCCTCTGAGTACAAAACTTCTTCCTAATATCCAATCTAAATCTCTTCTCTTTCAGTTTAAAACCATTCCCCCTTGCCCTGTTGCTACATACCCTTGTAGGATGTTCCCTTTATGTACTGAAAGGCTGCCATAAGGTCTCCTTGGAACCTTTTATTTTCCAGGATGAACAATGCCAGTTCTCTTGGACTGTCTTCATAGAAGAGGTGTCCCAGCCCTTTGATCATCTTTGTGGTCCCCAGGTGATTTGACCCTGGCTGGACACTGGGTGCTCACTAGAATCACTCTATCACTCCCCTCTTCAGCTTGGCAGGGGAGAGAAAATACAGCAAAATGTTCATGAGTTGAGGTAAGGACAAGGAGAGTTCATTCACCAGTTACTGTCATGGACAAAACAGATGTGACTTAGGGAAATTATTTGAATTTATTATCAATCCGTATCAGAGCAGGAAAATGAGAAGTAACCCAAATCCTAATAAATATCTCCCCCCTACTCCTCCTTCCTTCCCAGGCTTCCTCCTCAGAGAGGAAGCTTCAATGTGTGGTCCATCCAAGAGGACAGAGTCTTCCTTGAAATTCTTCAACGTATGTCCTTCCCACAGGCTGCAGTTCTTCACTAACTGCTCCAGCATAGGTCCCTTTTTATGTGATGCAGTCCTTCAAGAATAGTGCTACAGTGCGGATCTCCTGCTGGCCAAGGCCAAGCCAATCAGCAGTGGTAGTAACTCTTCTGGGATAACACATTTAAGAAAAGAAAAAAGATATTGCGAGAAGTAATTTGGCCAGAGGAGAGAGGAGTGAGAATAAGTGAGAGGAACAACTCTACAAATAATCAAGGTCAGTAAAGACAGAGGGGGAGGAGCTGCTCCAGCCACTGGAGCAGAGACTCCCCTGTAGCCCACGGTGCAGACCATGGTGAGGTAGCTGTGCCCCTGCACAGCTTTACTCCACAGTGGAATAAAGATCCATCTGTAGCCCGTGGAGGACCCCTACTCCAGAGCAGGGGGATGACTGAGTGAGGGAAACCAGTACTGAACCATGCTGCTGGCTGGAACAAAGGTCGTTGCTGTGGCTCCAGCTGACAGAGAGTTCCAGGGAAGCCATGACCAGTGGGAAGGGTCCTCTGGAATGTAGAGAGCAGATATATATGATGAAATTGACTCTGAAAGGAGTACACAGACAAAGCCATCGTTGATCCCCTTTTGGGTCAGTCACTTGAATGCTGGGCACAATGATCCTTGTGGTTCCCTTCCAACTCAGAAGATTCTGTGATTCAGTGATTCTGCCATTCTGCTGCAGCATCACAAGCTGTTTGGAGGGGTGTGTTAATTGCATTTCAATCACAGAGTTCAGGGGACTGAAATAAGGACACTCCTGTATGTGAATGTAGGGAGCTTCTTTTCTAAATCTCCAGGATAGAATTTCCTCACAAACATTAGTTTTTCATTCAGTGTGTTTTTTTTTCTCCACCTCTTAGTGTTCAGCCATGTGCTCTTGATCAAATTCGGTCTGTTTTCTCCCACTAAAATTAGCAGTAGAAATTATTGGCAGAGAACGATTCTTTTGCTATATTTTTGTCTTTCTTTTCCTTAAGAGTCTGATATTCTACTGGGGGTCTGGTATCGTCTACCCAATCAGGATGAATTTTATTCTATAAACAATTGGAGA
>VXBA01000222.1:36143-67788 GCA_013399895.1 Serilophus lunatus
GCCCAGGAGTCCTGTTGAGACCCCACGCTGGAAGGACCAAAGCTGGTTCCGGAACTGGAGACCCCAGTCTGCTTCTCCCACCCAAGGGATGGTTCCCCAGAATGACACCTCAGGGTCTTTTTTCCCCTGCGACGCTCATCCGTTCCCGAATCCCTCCGTGACCCAGCGTCGCTGGATCGGCAGGGGGTCAGGCTGGGCCACCCGGGTGCCTCTCCACGCCTCCTCTTCATTAACGGGAGTCATATGGCTAAATCCCAGCGTGCCGAGCCACCGCAACTCCACCTGGTCCCGCGGACTGCGGCACGTCGCGTGTCGGAAGGTGCCGAGCGGCCTCGTTAGAATAGTAGATTGATTTGCAGTCCCTAAATAATGGCTCTCATTAAAGCCCGCTCTGCTCAAGGCGGGGCTGGCACGCGGACCCTGCGAGGGAGGACACATGGAGCCGAATCCGCCGCAGTCAGACTTCCAAGATGGATGGAAGCGGGAGAGCGCAGCGACCCAAGGTGAAGGGCATCTCCCAGAGCGCTCAGCCGCAGGTGCTCCCGCTGGAGCCGTTTGTAAGGACAAGGCAAGGGCTGGATAAAGGGTGTGGGGGGGGGGGGGCCAGCCCCGCTCAGAGAATCATGGAATGGTTTGGGGTTTAATGGGCCTTTAGAGTCATCTCTTTCCAAGCCTCTGCCACGGGCAGGGACACCTCCCGCTGTCCCAGGGGGCTCCAACCTGCCCTTGGGCACTTCCAGGGATGGGGCAGCCACAGCTTCTCTGGGAAATCCATTCCATCCCCTTCCCACCCTCCCAGCTGGGAATTCCTTCCCAATATCCCATCTAACCCTGTTCTCTGGCAGTGGGAAGCCATTCCCTGTGTCCTGTCCCTCCTTCCCTTGTCCCCAGTCCCTCTCCTGCTCTCCTGCAGCCCCTTTAGGCCCTGGAAGGGGCTCCGAGGTCTCCCTGGATCCTTCTCTTCTCCAGGTGACCATTCCCAGCTCTCCCAGCCTGGCTCCAGAGCAGAGGGGCTCCAGCCAGATTCGGAGCATCTCTCTGGGCTCCTCCAGACAAGCTCCAGCAGGGTCTGAGATCCTTCTACCTTGAATCCCCATTTTAATCCTAAAACCTCAAGTGAAATCTCTTTACTTGCATGTTACATCCCATAAAACAAAGCGCTTCCAAGGGAAAAAAAACCCCAACAAAACAGAAAAAGGGAATTTTTAACAATAGTTCGAGGATGTCTGGGGGCAGCGAGGGGGGTTATGGCAGAATTTGCTTTGTGTTTCCATAAAAACCATTCCAGATGGTGCTTTAGAGGAATTTACACCCAGACCAGATGCAGGCCCGTCGGTCTGGACTTGCTTCAGCTGCGGGATAGACACAGAAACTTGTTGCAGGAAAGAAACCTCCAAATGAAGGGTTTTATGACAAAAAGTTATTGGTTAAATTGTGAACGTGCTGCTGGGCTAGATAAAAGGTATTAAAACGTATTTACACTTGAAAAGGAGTAATTAGTGCAGTTCAATCAACGTGCCAGGCCAGGACTGAGGGAGGAGTGTAAATACATAGAGACAAGAGCGATTTATTATTAAATTAAAATCACTTAATTACTGCAAACGTTAAATATGCAGTTTTCTGGCATTTAAATGATATTTTTCACCCAAATTGAAATGAATTGTCCACTCTGAATTCCCCCTCCTCTGGCTGCGTGTAAATGTCAGTCCTAAATTAAAGTTAAACTGGGATCAGTGTCTGCTTTACCTTTCAACAAAAACAACCAAAAAAAAGATTTAATTAGAATCAATAAACCACTTTTTATTGAAGTTTCCAGCGTGTTCTGTTATTCCAAACACACAAAGAGCCGCGAACTCGAAACCTTCAAAGATTTTTAACAGGTTGGGGTCAAAGGGGAGCACCTGGATGAGGAACCCCTGGAATCCCAGCACCCAGTGCTCCCCCAGGAGCGCCTGGGCGGGATGAAATCCATAACCCACATTGATTTAGCCCAGATGAGCGTCGCATCCCTGCTCCTTTTTTCTTGCTGGGTGTTTTTGGATGGGCTCCATTCAAGCTGTGAGGTAAAAAAGCTGCTTTTGGCCTTTCAATTAAACTCCCTATTTTTAACTCAAATACATCCTCCCGACTCCTCCAAGTGTCGGAATCAAAGGAAATCAAAGCGCATCTCCCCGCACTGGAATGATGAACATCCCTCTAATCCCTAAATATATAAATTATCAGGGCTTTGATTAAACAATCTGCATCCATCTCCTCCCTGGAAGCACTCAAGGCCGGGCTGGATGGGCCTTGGAGCAACCTGGGCTGGTGGAAGGTGTCCTTGCCCACTGGGATGGCCTTTAAGCCCCCACCCCATCCCACCCCATCCCGGGATTTGATGATTCCAGGGCATTGCGACTCGGCAGCTTGTTCATATTGCCAGTTTAATTTACTTTTTTTTTTTTAAAAAACCAACCCCTCTCTGAGCCACACGACTCCCGTGCTCATAATCAGCACCGCGTGGAAGTGATTATATTAGGGGCCTTTTTCCAGAGCATGCACTCGGATCAAGATGTAATATGCATTTCATATCCCCTGACTCCCTGTCCTAAAATAGAGACAAAACACTCTGTAATGTCAGATTGCTTTGAATTAGTTTTAATTTGATTAGAAATATCCCACAAGGCTCCCCGAGTACATAGAGATTATGGATAATTAATGCCGTGATCAATTAGATCTGAATTGTTCGTCCATCAAGAAGCAATAACATGGGCTCTGATTTTCAAAGAGTTTTTCCCTTAATCCTCTTGTTCTCGGGTGCTTTATGAGGAGATACAAAAGCTCCTAAATTAGGACAACACGATATTGCACATTCAGAAAATAAAATCCCTCTGCGTATTATTTATAAGTCTGGGAGGGAGATTCTCATCCAACTCAGCCCAGGGGAGTGAGAAGATCCCAAATTCCTCCCCAAAGGAGCTTCATCCCCTCACAACTTCACAGAAACAGCTCGTAATTAATTCTCTGGCTCCATCCCTGTGTGATTCCAGAGTATTTGCTGAGGAGTAAAACTCAATTAATTTCCGGAGTTTGAGCCGTAATTTTTGAGAATTTCAGTTGCATTTCATTTTTAAGTTGGAAATCCATGAATTCATAACACTGAGCTGCGTTTGGTGCCTGGAGCCCAGGACGGCTTTGCCATGGGATGTCCCAGCTCTGGCACCTCATTGACGGCCGGGCTGGATCCGTGTTGGGAATGGTTCCCAACCCCAACACCAGCCCATCCCACCTGGCCTCAAACACTCTATCCCGTGTCCCCAGTCCCTCTCCAGCTCTCCTGGAGCCCCTTTAAGCTCTGGAAGGGGCTCCAAAGTCTCCGTGGATCCTTCTCTTCTCCAGAGCCCTCCTGGGCTGTCCAAACTCACGGGCAGAGCAGATGCCTCTTCTTGGGCACTGAGGACTGGGAATGCGTCCAAGGTGCCACTGGTTGGCACTGGGAGCCACTGGGTGGGATGTCCTGCATTGGAAGAGGTCCACAAGGATCATCAAGCCCTGCTCCTGGCCCTGCACAGGACAACCCCAAAATCCCACCGTGTCCTCCTTGGCCACTCAAACAACTTGGGGGACGATTTATAAACGTGAGAAGACGGTCGATACGAACCCAATTTTCTACGACGAGTTCCACCCGCCGCTTTTGCGGGACGTCGTCGCGCTTCCCCCCAGGATTTCTCGTGCCAAATCCCCGTTGCCAAACGGGACCGGCGGCCTCCTGCCCTGCGGCGTGTCGGGAACGTCCAGGAACGTCCTGGATCCGCAGCTGTCCGAGGAAACCCACGCCCGGTGTCCCCCCCCCGGGGCCTCGAGCCGTGACCTCGGCGAGGTGTGAGGAGAAGGCACCGGCCCCTGGCGCGGGCCGGGGGCAGGAGCGGAGCTCAAACCCCGCGGCAAGGTGGGAATTGTCTTCCAGTGTATTACACGAGAAAGCCGTCAATAATTCATGGGGATTTATTATTCCATGAGTAATTCTGACCCAAGCCAAAAGCAGGCGGCTGAAGCCCCGAGGACTGTTTTCCTCGGAACTGCTACACGTGTCAGTCTGGGAGCTGGGGGATGAATGTTTTAAGGGCAGCGACTTCTTTTTCATGTTTTCCCACTCTGTGCCACGGCCAGGACCAGCCCCAACTCCTGATTTACACTTTGGGAGGCAGGAAAACACCGTGACACTGGCTCTCAGCTGGGAAAAAAAAAACGTACCAATGTGTTCAAAATTCCTCAGGAAATGGGATTTTTGGACTCCCTGATCTGGTTTTTAAAATTCCCTCTCAGATGTTTTGTGTTCTCTGAGCTGATACCTGTGTCAGTCACTCCAAATTATCGATCCTGAGATGAGGAGAATTCAGTGTGTCAGCACAGGCTGTGGGAGCACTTCTCTCCATCCATGATCTTGAGGACACAACCCTGCATTTTTGGGAGGGTTTGGGATTTTGGGAAGTGGAAGTAAGACTGAGATCCTGTGGAATCAACTGTGGAGTCTCAAATGAAGTTGCGAATGGGGTTTTCAAATCATTTTGCAATAAGCAGTTTGTTCTTGGAAGGATAAAATGTTGGGATTGGTAATTGCAAGTTCCCTTAACGATTAATAAACAGGACAAAAAAAGTAAGATTTCAGCAGGATATTTATCCAATTCTGACGTAATAAGTAGAAATATGTCATTGCCACAGTAGAAACATAATGAAAATATCATCCAAAACCTTTTTCCATGTAATTTCTCCTGAACCAAGTGAGATTCGTTCTTTTGGTCTCTTTTTTGGGGGGTGTTCCAGCAGGGTTTTTCCACAAGGAGCTGTTCCAGCAAACACATTCCCATGGTGTTCTGGGATTGTGTAATGAGGAGTGTGGGGGGTCCTGCACTAAAACCCATGGAATTATGGAGTGGTTTGGGTTGGAAGGGATTTTAAGGATCATCCCATCCCACCCCCTGCCATGGGCAGGGACACCTCCCACTGTCCCAAGTGGCTCCAACCAGGGATCCAGAGGCAGCCACAGCTTCTCTGGGCACCCTGTGCCAGGGCCTGCCCACCCTCCCAGCCAGGAATTCCTCCCCAGTATCCCACCTCACCCTGCCATTCCCTGTGGCCCGCCCCTCTCCAGCTCCCTGGAACTTTAACAGGGCATTTAGTGGACAAAACATCTCCTGCCACACAAAGAGGGGGCACTTTAGCAGGAGAAAGAGGGAACGGCCTCAAGCTCAGGTTGGACATCAGGAGGGATTTCCTCGTGCCCAGGGAGCTTTGGAGCGCCCGTCCCTGGAGGTGTCCAAGGAATGACGGATGTGACGCTCAGGGCCGAGGTGGGGACGGGGCCCAGCTTGGCCACCACGACCTCGGAGGGCTTTCCCAACCCAATGATTCCATGATTCCGTGACGAAGAGATCCCTCTAATTGCTCACTGAGGAGTTGAAAGACACCTCAGAACGAGTTCTGGTCCAACCCCACATGTGGGCAACGTCTGTGGAGGAGCAGGAGGCTGAACCCCCTCTCAATTTTCCGGGTAATTCCCTCAGAGGGGGGGGAAAAAAAAGCCCCTTCCAGGCACACCCGGAGCCACTTTTCATTATTTTGTGTCACTCGTTCCTCATTTGTTGCTCTGCATATTGTGCCATTATAACAGGAAATTACATTTGCATCTTGTGTGGCACAAGCATGTTGTGAATATCATAAAAACACATATGGTCATAAAGGGTTGGGAAAAAAAGGCGATAAAACTGACATTTAGGAAACAGCTTTGGAAAAGAGAAAACATGTTCAGGGAGCCTTTGTGCAGCTCTTCCCTGTGAAAAATTCTGGGCTCTCGCTTTAGAAGCTTTTCGTCAAACTTCTTAATTTTTTGACAAACTTCCTGGTTTTTTTTGCACAGACTTCTTAATTTTTTTGCACTAACTTCTTAATTCTTTTTTAAAAACCTCCTGGTTTTTTCCACAAACTTCTCAATTCTTTTTCAAACTCTTCCTAATTTTTTTGCAAACATCTCAATTTTTATTTTTTTTTACAAACTTTTTAATTTTTTGTGCAAATTTCTTAACTTATGTATTAACCAATTAGTTCTAACCTTTAGGAATTTTACTTTGTTTTTTGAGCTGGAACATTCTAAAATCTCCCGGAAGAAACTCCTGAGCCCACCCAACCCTTCCCAACAATCCCGTTTTCCATGGCACTGGTTTTGGTGGAAGTGCATAAATTCCAGGGCAGTTTGAGGGGCAACTCTTTAATTTTGAGTAGCTTTGGGCCTTGGATGAAACAATGGTATCTTGGGGGGCTTAAGTGTGGAGTTTCCACCACTTGGACATCGGGATATTTGTCAGGGGTGTTGGGTTTGATGTGAACATCCCTGAATTCAGCTGGTTCCTGGCCGTGGAGTTGGTTTATACCAGAATTCTGGAACAGCAGAAATCCATGTACACCATAAAACATTAACTGGAAATAAAGAAAAACAAATAACTCAGAAAAGCTTTTTATTACAGGTCAGAGATCTTGGATCAAAAGAAAGCCTTTTCAGCAAATAAAGTTGACAGTAAAGCCGTCGTCTCCAAATACATTCCCTTGGTTTTTACGGGTCTCATCCCATTCCCTGGCTCGTGCCAGGGTTAACAACTCGCTGCCAGGGCCTGATCCTGTGGATCCAGGTACACTGGGACCCTCTGGGAGCTGCTCCTGGTCCAGCTGAACATCTCAGGCCAGATTCCCACCAGCCAGTGCCGTGCGCTCCCAGCGGGGAATTCATTCCAATTTTCCAGGGCTGTAAACTGCAAACCTTTTATCTGGAGCCTTTAACACAATCTGTGACAGGCAGATCCGATGGGAGCATGCTATGCTATAAATCCTCCTGAAAAGTTCCTTTACACAGAAATTACGGGCCTGATTCATGCTCCAAAGGCGGATTTTCGGCTCTTGCCAAGTCATCATCTCTCCCTTCTGCTTGGAGTGATCAGGAGAAGCGTCTACCAGGCGAAGGAGCTCTGCACCACAGCAGGAGGAGGAGGAAGTCTTACAAGCAGCACCAAATCTCCTGGTTTTCCAAGGGATTTCACTCCCGTGCAGCTGTGGAGTGTGCTGGCTCTCACTCCAGGAGAAGCCATCCAGGAGAAGCCTGGATCTGCATCCTGCCCAGTGCAAAGGAGTTTCGTTTCCCTGATGCCACAGGGGTCGTGCCAACTGGGAGTGGACATCTGCCCACCCTGTGTCACCTCTCTGCAGGTCCCGCCCTGTCCCCACACCGTTCCCACGGTGCTTCCCACTCAGGGATTCCCACTGGGCTTCCAGGTTTAGGACGTGGGGGCACGTGGGGTTGTCCAGCCTGGAGGAAAGAAAGCTCCAAGGAGACCTTAGAGCCCTTCCCATGTCCTGAAGGGGCTCCAGGAGAGCTGGAGAGAGACTTGGGAATGGCTTCCCACTGACTTTAGCCCTGGTTCGTGCTGTCGTTCCCAGCCGGTGGATTTAATCCAGCGCTGCTGTGGTCAGCCCTGGGAGGTGGGAGAGCAAAGATCCCTGCAGCCAGGGAAATGCCAGCAGTGATCCCACCTTCCGCCAGGCTCACACCCTGTAATTCCCCGGTCTGCTGCTGGTTCGCTCCAGTTGAAGCCGAGTCATTCCGAGTTCCTGCCCAAAGCCCCCCTCCCTCCCCGCTGCTTTAAGAATTAAGGTGCATCCCTTGTCGTTCCCTCTCCCGCTCTCCCTCTCCGCCTGAGTGCTGGGATGAAGGATGTTATCCCCCTTCCCACTTCCCTGGCCCCCCGCCCAGCATCTGGCGGAGACACGGAGACACACGGCAAAGAGGGGGGGGGCCGGCAGCCGGCTCTGGGAATCCAGGGCCAGGCGCTGCCTGACGAAGCTGTGACTTGCAGGAGCTCAGGGTAATAGGAGGGGAGCTCTCCCTCCCTCCCTCCCTCCCTCCCTCGCCCTGCCAGCTGCCTGTGTGCCGCGGCTCCCATCCCGGTGTAATTCTTCCCCCTAGTTTCCAGTCATGGAATAGTTGCCATCGAAGCGAGAGCTGCTGCAGAGCCTGGGAGAAACTCCCTGGCCCTGGCCAGAGCTGCTTTTAGGGAGAAAAGGAGCTGGGAAGGGGCCCGGAGGAGCGGAGGAAGGCTGGAGGATGGGGCAGGGGCCGCCTGCCGTGCCCCAGATGTCCTGGGGAGCTACGTGCGCCCATCCACTGCTCCGTGACTCATTCCTTCGGCTGCTGAATGGGGGGAATTGTTGCCTTTCCACAAACCAAATCAAATCAGGGAACACGCACAGAGCGGCTCCTCTCCGTGTGGTACAACTCCTCCATCCCTCCCGAAAGCCCAGCATCCTTCCACAGCCCCATCCTGCCGGAGCCTTGGGCGGCGGCAGCAGGAGGAGGAAGAGTTCAGAGCTCTGGGGAAGAGCTCCGGCATCGTTTCTCCCCTCCCTTAGGAAACAAAAAGGGCTTGCAAAGTGTGTAGGGCAGAACTGGGCCACTTCCCACGTCCCCCAGCAAGCCCAGGCTCAGGATTTCCACCCCAAAGAGGTGCCACCCCGGAGCCTTTTGCTCTTCCAAGAGCCTTCACCATCATTGCCACTGCTCACTCCAATTCCTGCTTCCACACTCTCTTTTCAGATGGAAATGAAAATCCGATCCCTCCTGACTTCACACAGGTGTCATATTTGTTGCCGAGCACCCGTAATTTTGGGAAGAGTGTTTGCACTGCAAATGGAAACCTGTCATTTCCCTGCCTCCCTCCTCCAGCTCATTCCATCAGCCATTGGAGCTGGAGCTTTCACGTCTCCTCTGTTCAGTTGTGACAATGCTGCTCAGATTAAAACCAACACACTAATCAAAAATTCCATAACCGCACATAATTTCCCCCCTTTTCTCTCTAAAATTTCGGCAGGAGCCATCGGAAGGAGGGGGATGACGTGGAGAGTGGAATATTCCGCCTTTTCCCGTGCCTGTGGCACGACGGACACGAGCAGGACACGCAGAGCCTTCCCTGCTGCACAGCCACATCCATTTTTAAAACCAGGCCTTCTGTGCTCTTCTTTTTTCAGCCCTGTCTCTCCAAACTGAGGGAAAGATTTCCTCTCTGGGATTAAAAAGACAAAGTACGGCGCAAGTACCCTGGCAGCCACGGCGGCGCTTCCCTAAAACTGTCTGCCACGGGCACAGCTGAAATTAAGTTGGGATTTAACGGCAAAACAACACCAGAAAATGGAGCTGGGAAAAAAAAAAAAATATTCCAACCCCAAATCCATCATTTTTGGAATGGATTGAATGAGAAAGGTCCCCGTGGCCACATGGACAGGCAGATGCGGATGAGGATGGAAGCTGTCCCTTCCAAGGCAGGGAAAGGCAGGATGACCACAGGCAGGAGGAGGATGGAGATATCCCACTCCAAAGCTGTTGTTTGGCTGTTTGCACGCTCAGTAAGTTCCTCACGAGCAAAAGTCTCTCGATTGCTGTTCCAGAATTGGAAATTGGAATCGGAGAAAGAGAAATGGGATGAAAATGAGATGAGAAAAAAAGAGAGAGAAATGGTGCTTTGGAAGCGTGTTCAAGTCTATAATCTCCTGTGATGTTTGTGCTGAGAGAATAAATCCGTGCTCTGTTCCAGGCCTGGGATAGCGGGGAGGGAAATGTCCCCTCTTCCCTGGGTGTAGAATCATTGAGGCCAGAAAATGCCTCCCAGATTTCTCCCTGGAAAGGGTGGTGAGGCCTTGGAAGGGGCTGCCCAGGAGGTTTGGGGTGCCCATCCCTGCAGGTGGACATGGATCTCAGTGCCAAGGTGGGGATGGGGCAGAGCTTCCATTCCATGACCTTGGAGGCCTTTTCCAACCTCAGGGACTCCATGATCCTGCGCTCCCCGTGTCCCACCCCCAGCCAAAGAACAAGGCCTGTGTTCAGCCAGTTCGTGTGATCCGCGTGGAAGCCTGGAATGTTTTCACCGAGGGACTGCGAATTCCTGTTGTGCTTCGGTTTTGTTTTGCTCTTTTCCAGCGCAATATTGTTTTTATCTGGTGTCTCAGGAACTTCTCTTGGCCATCTGCACCGTTCTGCGTTCCCAGCTACCCGCCAAAGCCCTTTGGACTCTTTTTGAAGCGCAGCAAGAAACCGCAGCTCCATCAGCCACACGCTGACAGACACACTTGCTTTATCTTCCCCGGGAAAACCCAGTGGAAGCAGCGCTCCCTGGGATGGCCGGGGCTCGGGGAGGGGACGGAAGCGGAGGGAGCGGAGGCTCCATCCCAGCCCCGTGCTAACAATGCTCTTTCAGAGGCTCATAATGAACCCATTGAGAACACGGAGTGATTTGGAAAAATCCCGAACTGTGAGAAATATGCGCATGTTGCGGTTGAGTCACAAGTTGGCACAGGCGACACCAGCACATATTTATTTTTTTTAAGTGTACTTTTCTTCTGCAGAGCCAGAGACAAGGGACCATTATCAGCTTTAATTTAATCTACGCCCCAGAATAGCTGCACCCGGCCCGGTCCTGCTGGAAAAACTCTTCCAGAAGGATGTCGGGCTTGATTTTGAGACTTGAAGCTTCCAATGGCCGCATTCTCATCCCCGCTGGAAATTTGTCCCAAAACCTGCTTATCTCTGGCTTGAAATTATTTGGCTGCAACTTCCCCCATGGATCTCAGTGCCTTCCTGCCTGCAGGATTAAGGGATCCGTTCCAATCTCTCCTTTGGCAGGTGTGTGAAAGCTTCTGGTCTCTCCCACCTTTTCCTGTCCTTTTTGTTAAACTACCAGATTTTCCCATGGAATTTATGGGCTCGTGTGCCTCAAAGCTGCTCTGGGTTTGCCCACCGTAGGAGACACAACCTAAACCTGGAGCTTCTCCCGGGCTTCACCACGTCCACACTCAGGTCCTGCCCAACCAGGATGGGTCCGCCTGGACCGGGCAGGAGGGGAAAAGGGGTGATCCAGGGGTCCTGCACCCCATGTTCCCTGGGTTCTGCATCTGCCTGGGGCATCTCCCACCCCGAATCCACAAGCATCCCCATCGCGATGCTCCATCCTGTCTTATCCCACAAGGACACAAGCAAGGACACGATCCCCAACCTCCATTGAAAATTTCCCTTTTTTTTTTTTTACATTTTCCTCTCCTCTATGGAAATTTGGGAGACACCAGCGCGGCAAACACCCCCTCCCCATGCCCCTGCCCTTCCACTGTGCCTCACGGGCCGGCCACGGAGCAGCAAACCCTGCACTTCCCACGAGTGCCTGGGTTTTGGCAGAGGAGAAGCCACGGGCTGGGCGTGGGGAGCGCGTGACCTGCCAGTGCATTGTTGTGGAAGTGCTGACGGGATCAGGCACAGATGGGCGACACAGAGCTGTCAGAATCAGCCTGGATTTGAAAATGTTATAATTGGGATGGTAAACAAGTTCACAAGGACCCTATTGAGGCAAGGGATTGCCATGGTAACAGACCAGAAAAGTCTGGGAATGAGGAAGGGATCGATAAGTGGGGGCAGCGGAGGGAAGGGGTGGTGGGTGCTCCCGCCGAGCCGGTCCCATCCCGGGGTGGGTGCAGAGGAACACTGCCCTGCTCTCCAGAGAGCCTTGGACATCCGAGCCCCGAGCTGTCCCGCGATAAACACGCCGGGATTCGGCTTGTGGAGTGTGTTGGATGTCTTCGCTCCCTGCCCAACCATTGGGAAATCCCGCTCCTGCAGCGGGGCCTCCAGGCTCCGCTCCCCCAGTCTGAGCAGCACTTGAGGTCTCTGGCACGTCCTGGGTGCAGCCAGGGCAGGATGAGTCTCACACCCCCCAGCTCCCACTCTGCCAGAGCCCAAGGAGCGTTTGGGGGGGGGGTTGGGGCTGTCCCGTGCTGGGCCAGGAGTTGGACTCGTGATCCAAGTGTGTCCTGTCCCTCTCGGGATGTTCTGATTCCGTGATCTTTCCGCCCAGGAACAGCATGGAGAGCGATCCCCTCAATGCTGCACCTCACGCCTCCCTCCTCCAGCCTTTCCAGAGTTTTGGGGTGAGAAGTTGGAGGTGAAGAAGCGGGAAAGTAAAAAGTTCTGTAGTCAAACCAAGTTCGGCAACTTGACTCCAAAATGGTATTTTCCTAAAGCTTTATTTTATTAATCAGCTGTTTGTCTTTAATAGGGCAACACCTCGCATTCCGAGATGGATGCAGCAATTTCCCTCACCATAATAAAACAATAAAATTCATTTATAGGCAAAAAGAAATGTTAAGGGCCCGGGGGCACCGAAACCCTCTGAACAAATCTTTTTTAAGTGGCACTTGCCCTGCAACTCAGGTAAATGGACAGAAGAAAGAGTTTCTCTTTAAATAATCAGGAATTGAATGTAGCATCAGTTCGTTGATTTGGGGTGGGCTTGGGCTGTCTTCTTCTTGCAGCTAAATGAGGACAAAACAGGATTTTGATCTCTGGGGTTACTTCGGAGAGCAAAGGCTTGGTTGGGCAGCAAACCCTGTTTGAAAATGGAATCCCAGGATCATTTAGTTTGGAAAAGATCAGGGTCCAGCTTTGACTGATCCCCACCTTGTCCCTCAGCCCAGAGCACCGAGTGTCACGGCCAGTCCTTCCTGGGACGCCTCCAGGGATGGCGACTCCAAACCTCCTTGGGCAGCCCCTTCCAAGGCCTGATAAACCTTTCCCTATCCCCCGTAGCACTTCTGCTTCCCCCATGGGATTATCTTCCATTATCTGACATTCCCAATTGAAAAAAAAAAAAAAAAAAAGAAAGCTTTAGGAACTGCTGGAAGCCTTAAAGGAGAGTCCAAATCCTGCATTTATTTGGTGGCACCGAGGAAAGCAGAGCCTGACTCCCAGGCTGCTCTGCCTGTGCTGGAACAGCACCAGAGCTCATCAGCACTCCCAGATTTCTTACCCTCGGGGAGGAGAGGTCCCCTGGGACTCACACAGCTTATTTGGGAAGAGGCCCTTGAAACACATCTGCACTCATCCTGGAAATCAGTGAATTTGAAGTCGGGAGGGCTGGACCTTTCCAGGGCTGGAGAGCGAACACGTGTGCGCGTCGCTGTTCAGCACAGGACTGTGAGCCCAGACTCTTCCACCCCTCCCCGAGCTGCACGGCAGCACTATCCATCATTTTTCCAGTTGCTGCACTCCGTTCCAATCCCAGCGAATTGCTGGGAGAGATCTTTGATAATAACTAGCCACCAAGACCTGGGAGACTTCATTTATTACGGCGTGATACCCACATTCCCCAAGTCGTGCTGGACCATATGGAGCGCTCTCTGCTGAATTTGGCGGAGTTACTGGGGTGAAACAAGGATGAATTTTGTTCCTCATCCTCTTCAATTATGCCATAGATTGGATCACGCAGCAAACTCCAGCAGATCATCTGGGCATAGCAATGAGCCCCGAGGAGCACATCGCTGAGCCCGGCTGTGCCAACAAACCCAGCGCTCGGAGCGGGAACACCGGCGGGAGCCCATCCCTGGAGCAAAGCAACAGGGCTTGGCACTCCCCCCGAGCTGGGAACGGGAATAGACCCCCCCCAGTCTGTCCCCTGAAGGCAGGAGAAGGCTTTGGGAAGGGCACGTTTGTGTGGTGAGACAGAGGGGGAAATTGTGTTTGAGAGCTGTTTCTTCATATCACGCACTTTGCTGTCACTGATCTGGGAAATTAGGAAGCCTGGTGGCCAGAACTCCTGTGGAGAGGAGTTTTGTCAAGCCCAGCACCGCCCAGTACTCAGCAGTGACCAGGATGGAACCATAATGGTCCCAGTGCCTGGATGTTGTGGCCTCATTTGCATGGAAACGTGGAATGGTTTGGAATGAAATGGACCTCAAAGCCCATCGGGTTCCAACCCCTGCCACGGGCAGGGACAGCTTCCACCATCCCGGGTGGCTCCAAGCCCTGTCCAGCCAGGCCTTGGACACCCCCAGGGATGGGAACCTACATCCAAACTTCTGTGCCTGGATTTACCTCTCCCACAAAAATCTCCCTGATAAATAGGCCATAATTTAACAAAAAATCCCCTTTTTGGTGTATAAGGACTAATAGAACATGGCATTTATTATTCAAAAGAGGTGGCAAACGAATCAAGACATTGATTCAATGTGAACAGGCAGAATGTGATCCCCTGCTCCTGCCTCTCCAAGCCATAAATAATAGAATGGTTCCCATTCCCGTTCCATTATCACTAATAATGAGTTATGGGTAAAGCCACCACGTCCCTCGAAAAAAAGCAAGATATAGCTCTGCTCATGGTTGATTATTAGAGGCTAAAATAAAGAGATTGATGCCCAAAAAAAAGTCTAATTAGCGTTAGTCTATTGGAGAGGAAGCTGAGCATGCTGCTCTAGCACTGCCAAATGAAATTAAGGCCCAATTATTGATAAATGAAGAGTGGTTTGTGCTGGAGCCTGGCCTGGAGTCGAGGAAATACATCTGTCATTTGGCCTGCACAGGAGTCATTCATGTGTGACACGGCATCCTGTGCATTTATCATGCATCTGTAGATTTTGGGTTTAATTCACTTAGCTGTCTAACGAGATTCGGGGCCGGTGCCTCGCGCCGAGGCAGGATTTGGGCTGACAGATGCAATTCGGGGCTGAAATGGTGTGTGACACCACGAGCCGTCCTGCATATTAATTACGAGGGAAAGCACTGTGCCCCTGCACTAATGGTCTGCTTCATCTGCCTCCAGAGCTTTCCCACCCAACCGTTACCTGGTGGCTGCGGGGCAGGTGAGACAAGGACCATTGCTGCTCACTGCCCTGGCTGGGACTTCACTGTTACCCTAAAAATTGGAGGTGTTTGAAAGTCCCTCATTCCCCTGCTGCCTAAAGCCCAAAAAATTCCATAAACGAGAAAAGTGGGGTCAGGAACTGCCCACTTTTCATAAACCTTAAATTGGTGCAACAGTTTATTAAGTCCATTGTCAAAGGCAAATGGAAAACAAACATTTGTGGAGATGATAAAGCTCCGACTCCAGCTGGGAGGCCTGTTCATCCTGCCACACTAAAGTTTGATTTAAAGTTCAGGGCGTTTCCTCATCACCTTGTGGGCAGAATGGACAATAAATGTCACCTTCATGCTCAGAGAGCAGAGGGAGATTTTCAGGAGTTCTGAGGCAACACGAGGCCAGAGGGTGGCAGGGGAGACCTCCTGAAATGAAAAGGGGAGGGTGAGGTGGGGTACCGGGGTGGAATTCCTGGCTGGGAGGGCGGGGAGGCCCTGGCACAGGTTGGGCAGAGAAGCCCCATCCCTGGAAGCGTCCAAGGCCAGGTTGGAGCAACCTGGGATAGCGTGAGCCGCCCCTGCCCACGGCAGAGGGCGGAACGGGATGATCCTTAAAACCCCTTCCAACCCAAACCACTCCATGATTCCAGGACCATTCAAACAGCCGTGGCCAAAGCTCTGGGCTTCAGAGCCCCCAGAATACCTCCCGAGGATCTGGAGCTGGGTGCCACACGTGGGATCGCGCCCGGGGAGGCGCCTGCTCTCAGCAGGCACCTGAGAACCGGGTGGGGAGTGGGCTGGAGCTGTCACAGGTGTCAGAGCTTCGCTGCCTCCCGAGGGCCCCGCGAGAGCTCCACCGCGTCTTCTCATACCCAAACATTTTGGGCAATCTGCCCCAATTTTAAGTAGGGCGGAAAAGTGTCTTATCAGAAAGAGCTGCAAATCGTTTCTCCAGACAGGGAGTCAAGATTCCAAAGGCACCATCTGATTCGTATTCCTGAGTGCCATTTAAACGAGGCCGTGCCTGGCATCCCGGGTTTTTTCGCGGCGTTGTCCCTGTTCGCCACTGACCACTACAGCTCCCATGGAAAAACTCTGGACATGGGAAGGTGTCGGTTGCCCAGAGAGGTGGTGGAAACTCCATCCCAGAAAGTATCCAAGGCCAGGCTGGATCGGGCTTGGAGCAACCTGGGGTAGTGGAAGGTGTCCCCGCCCATGGCAGGGGGTTGAAACAAGATGATCCGTAAAACCTCTTCCAACGTACAGAATTACAGTCACCAGACACACTGAAAACTCCAAATAAAATCGAAAGAATCCTTTCTGGAGCGTGTTTCTCCTTGCGACATTTCTCCAGGCCCCTCCAAACTGAAGAAATTGTCTCCGGCTGTTGTTTCATGGATGTTTCTCCTACCGAGCAACGCCAGAGCTCCAATATGAGCTCCATTTCGAATATTAAAAATAACAATGCAATGTAATTCCACTTACTCATCCTAACTCGATTTGGGGCCGCCAACATAAGCCGGCTGCCATATGGAGATTTGTTGGCCACTTCTGGGGGATGACGCAGCGCAGGGCGGGAGGAACCGAGGGACAACCGCTCCTTGGACACCCCCTCCCACCCTGCCCGCTGCCTCTGGATTGATTGGATGGATTTTTATCCGGTTTTATCGATTTTATCATCTCCGTCTCCCCCGGGGGCGCCCTGTGAGGTGGCAGCGGGAAGGGCAGGGTGTGACCCCCATGGCTCAGATCCCTCGGCGTGTCCCGGGAACGCCGCGGGGAAGGGGAAGGATCCGGCCCATCCCTTGCAGCTGTGCCCAGCTCACCTTGCGCGTGCCCTCCGCGCGGTTCCACCTGCGCCGCGACCCCGCAGCCCGCACTGAAAAGCCATTTTCTGCTGCCAGGCAGAGTTTTGTGTTTACAAAGGAATATGCAAAGCAGCGCTAAGTAGGGAATGACATTTTCCCCCTCACAAAGAGCCAGATTTCTGTGCTCTCGCTGAAGGCACAGCTCTGGCACCGGCACCGGCACCGAGAGCGGGCTCAGGGCCAGGCTGGACAGGGCCTGGTGTCCCTGCCCGCGGCAGGAACGGGGTGAGCTTGAGGGTCCCTTCCCACCCAAACCACTCCATGAAAACACAGCTCCACGCGCTAGGGCAGAGGTTGCCACAGCACCCTTCAAAGAGACCTGATGTACAACGTGGAATAAAAAGAGGAGAAATGTCTTTTCCTTTAAAAAAAAAGACAAAAAAGACACATCAATGAAAGTCTTACTCAAAAGAGAGAGAAAAAAAAACTAGAACAGGAGGAAAATAGACTCGAACAAGCTGAACTACAGAGACACAACAATAGCTGCAGGGCTGAGACCTTGGAAAGAGGCTTGTGCCCGGAGTAGGGTTTTACAGGGAGTTTTAAACCACTTTCAAATGTCAAGTTGGGTTTTTTGACGTGGTTACGTTCACCCCATAAAAATAAAGTGATTTGAAGACCCTTTGGGGGCCCTGGAACAGCTCCCGCTCTTGCTGTAGAGACTGTGCTTCACATGTTGGTTTAAGCTGCTTATTGCCTTTTATGACACTCTGGTTATTAGGTTAAATCAGCAGCACTTCCATTAAAAAGCTCTATTGATCATATGCAATACGTGGATGGTCGGGGGCTTTTATGTGAGGAGAATAAATGATATACGTGTTAAACTCGAGGGTTATCAGGGGACTGAGTAACTGCCCTAAATCCAGCCATTATTTTGGCAGGAGCAGCGCTGGGTAACAGGGAGGTGTAATTACCCAGTAATCTGCTCTTTACTACGGAGCTGCAAAGTGGAATATTTGCACCTTGTCAAATAAAACGGGCTTTTAAAAAATAAATGTAATGCTCTGCCTTCCCTTTGTATCTCTGCCCTGCACTCGGCTCTCGGGGCTGGGCAACCTGGGCTCGTGGAAGGTGCCCCTGCCCAGGGCAGGGAGCTGGGGCCAGAGGAGCTTTAAGGTGCCGTGCGAGCCAAGGGTTCTGTGGGCTCTCCATCCCTTCTCAGGGGCAGGGGAGGCTGGAGCTCCCGGCTCTGCACAAGGGTTGCTAAACCGCCGTGCGCCGTAATGTGTTATGACATAGATCAGCTGTTGTTTTCCAGTCTCAAAGGAAACCTTGTGGAATCTCATTCCTTTGACTGTATTAAATTAGCTGCAAATGTTGTCCTTTAAACACAAACTCAAGGCCCTTTCGCTGGAAAATGAAACGTGGATGGCGAGGCCGGCGAAATCTCTTTAAAGCTATTGTTTCTTTGGAGATGTGGTTTACCTTTAGTGTTATAACAAAGTAAATTAATAAATGAAGGGGTAGGAGAATTGTTACTATAGCAATCCCCATGGAAACATCAAAAATGCCACAAACACTCATCCTCAGCCTCCAGCTCCTGGGAGAGCACGACTCAGGGTAGAACACAGCGATGGCTCCTGTGAATTCAGCCAAATTCCTGTTCTCTTTCAAGCTGTGCTCAGGGAAAGGTAATGCTCTCGGATGAAGTGCAATTCCAGGATCATTTCAGTTAGAAAAGACCTCCAAGAACATCAAGTCCCAGCTGAGCCCGATGCCCACCTCGTCTCCCAGCCCAGGGCGCCGAGTGCCACGTTCCTTGGGCGCCTCCAGGCAGGGGGACTCCAAACCCCCCTGGGCAGTTCCAGTGCCTGACCACCCTTTCCATTCAATGTCTTGGGTGCCCATAGATCCCAAAAATTGGAAGACTCTTGTCTTACCAAGCCTAGTGAGCACATGGCTTTGGGAAGTGTCTCTTTTCCTGGGGTCTCTGCTCCCCACGGTGGGAAACCCCTCCATAGGGTTTCCCAACCTCCCCAGTGGCAAACAGCTCCACAAGAGTCGGCACAAGGCCTTGCTCTGGCATTGCCACCGAGTTTACATTCTCCCTCCCTCTCCTCCTGCCTCCACAAGACAAGAAGGCTCTGGAGACGCTCAAGTCTTGCCACAGGAAAAGTAGGGAAAGTGTCCAAGACCAGGTTGGAGCACCCCGGGATACCAGAAGGTGTCT
This sequence comes from Serilophus lunatus, assembly GCA_013399895.1. NCBI lineage: Eukaryota > Metazoa > Chordata > Aves > Passeriformes > Eurylaimidae > Serilophus > Serilophus lunatus. Next base: position 54,871 of record VXBA01000222.1, read on the forward strand.
GTGCCCGTGGCAGGGGTGGAAGTGGACGGTCTTTATGGTCCCTCCCAACTCTGCCTATGGAAGTGCTCAAAGAGCAAAGGCAGGAGCGAGGGTCAGGTCTGGAAAACAGCCACATTCCGTGCTCAGCATCCGGTTGGGGCTGAACTTGGCTCCTGCTCAGGGCTGACAATTAGGCCGTACAGTTAATATTTTTACAGCTGTTTTATTAATAACACATACAGAGCATCCAGCCAGGATTTGTTGGAGACACCTCAGGAAAACGAATGATGTAAATAACAGATGGATGTGGAGTAGTCTCACAAACAGGCATCAAGATATTCCCATCTTGTTTAGAAGGAATTTAAATAGACAGATTGGAGATAAACAGGCAAACTGAGAAGAGGAGAGGGTGGGAATGAGGATGGATAAACCACAAAGGTGCCGGGGGAGTCCCTCAAGTCCTCAGGACCGTGGCATCACAAGGATGCGGGTGTGCCCACCTGGAGCAGCCTCTGGGAGCACGGAGGAGCCTCGGCTGCACATCTCCAGCCCCTGCTTTGACCCTTGCAGGGTCTCAGTCCCAGCTCCCCAGCCTGGAAACGGTTCATTAGGGAAATTTCGACATCCCTGCAATGGTTCTGCCTCTAAATCTTAACTCTGCTACTCCACGGGTTTACTTCTCGGAATGCCTTGGCATTTTGGGGCAGAGCAAGAAGAAGAGAGAAGGGTGTGGGGGATTATGACCCAGGAAAGGACCGATCCGTGTGTTTTTGGGGCAAACAGCTGCCAAATGTGTGCACAACATGAGCTGACAAACATCCCCAGTGGCTGATACACTAATGCTTTGTGTATGAAGGGTAAACCAAAATCATCTGGCACCAGGAGCCAGCGAATCACAGGGATTTGCACTTGGATTTGTACCTGGGGATTTTGTCGGGAGCTTGGAGAGCTTGGAGACCTGGTGGTTAACAGCTGTTACTGGAAGTCCAAGTTATCCACCAGGCCTCCAAGCTCTCCAAGCTCCCGACAAAATCCCAGTGTAATGGGAGGGTTAGGATTAGGGTCCAGCCTGGAGAAGAGAAGGATCCAGAGAGATCTGAGATCCCCCCTTCCAGGGCCAAAAGAGCTGGAGAGGGACTCGGGACAAGGGATGGAGTGACAGGACACGGGGAATGGCTTCAGACAGAGGGCAGGGTTAGGTGGGATATCGGGAAGGGATCCTTCCCTGGGAGGGTGGGGAGGCCCTGGCACAGGTTTCCCAGGGAAGCTGTGGCTGCCCCGTCCCTGGAAGGAGCAGCACCACAAGCACATCACACCAGGCGCCCGCAGCATTCCCACACTCCTCCAGCATCCTGGAATTCACAGGTACGTGCGTTGTGACCCGAGCAGGGAAACGGCGCTCGGAATAGCAGCAAAGTCAGCAAAGGATGGGGGAAAACACGGGAAGCAGACACAGCGAGGGGTTCTGAAACTCAAACTGTGATAAATATCAGCATAACACGCCTCATTTGGGAGCGCACCGCTCTCCCGCAGGAGACTGACTGACTATCAGTGCCTTTGGAAAGGCGCTTTCTCCAGGGCTCACCCGGGAAGATAAACACGGGAGCCTTTTCCCAGCCTGCTCAGCTACCGGCACCTCACTGAAGAGATGGTGTTATCAGTGATAAGAGTTCGCGGAGGGTTCATTTCGCTTGGTTCGGAGGGGCTGAGGAGGAGAATAAACAAACAGCAATTAGCAGCACGTCTGACATCGCTGACATTTCGTGCCGCCTGTTCCTGGCGCTGGCAGAGGAGGAGCTGCTCCATCTCAGCACGGCACGGCCCCGGGTGGGATCCTGGGGGAAATTCCTTCCTGGAAAGGGCTGTCCAGCCCTGGCCCAGCTGCCCAGAGTGCCCATCCCTGGAGGGATTTAACAGCCCTGTGTGGATGTGACACTTGGGGGACACAGTGATGCTCGAGGTCTATTCCAACCTCGGTGATTCCATGGTCCCATGATTTTCAGGGATGCCATGATTCCATGACTGTACTCAGGCAATGTAATTCAATTCGGTCAACTTTAAGCCGCAGGCGCAGAAACTCCCTGAACTTTCTGGAAGTCCCTTCCCAGGAACGACCGGCAGAGCTGCCACCAGCAGCCGCTCCGCCGGATAACGGGACGATCAGGCATTTCAGTGGAGAGAGTTACAGGATAAAAAGTGGAGGCAGGAAGCCTATGGAGCTCGGTTTGCAGAGCTCTACAGTACAGACGTCTTAACACATAAATTTAACAATTATTATTGTGTTGCCCTTTTCCGAGAAAGGGTAAAGGAGATTTGTAGGAGCACTTAACACATGTAAATCCCCACCTCCTTAAAGCAAAGCACTGTACTAAATGGGGCCATAAATATCAGGAGTATTCTGTCCTTTTGGAAATCATACCTTTTTTCCCTCTCCTTTCAATGCAATTAAACCGGCGCCTTATTATAACACAGCTCTTGGGAACCAGACATTTAAAAAACTCTAAACAGGTGTTTATTGAGAGAGACAACGATCTTCCTTGGGTTAAACGGAAGGTGGAGGCAAAGACACGAGGCAGGTTGTGTAAAACAGGGCCTGAATCACAACTTGCCAAAAATAAGATCAAATCTCAAAGAGCCGCGTCTCCCACCCACGGGCGGGAGCTCCAGCGTTCACCTGGGGCTTCTCTGAGTTCTGTCAAAGAGCTTTGGCTGCACAATCCCTGAGGCTGGAAAAGACCTGTGCCCCATCCCCACCCCCTTCCCCCAGCCCAGAGCACCGAGTGCCACGGCCAGCCCTTCCTTGGACACCTCCAGGGATGGGGACTCCGACCCTCCCCGGGCAGCCCCTGCCAAGGCCTGGCCACCCTTTCCACTCCTTCCATCCCAGACCGTCCAGAGTGGCGCTGCTTCCTGAGGAAGGCACCGACCCTTTCCTGGCGCTGGTGGTCCCCTCCCCATGACCTCCCCCAGCCCACAGGAGAATCCCTCACGGGCCATTCCCGTGGCACGGTTTGCCTCTCTGGCCGCTCCTTACAGAACACCTTCAGCACATTTCTGACGGTGACAAGGTGCCTCGTGTATAATTTATGTGTTATGATTAGTGCACAAAGCCCCAGCTGTAACTTAATGAGGTTGGACGGTCCCTAAATCCCGAATTCTGGAGTTCAGACTGACTGGCTGGCCCGCTCCTTTTACGATTCCTGCCATAACTCCGTGGCGTTGCCTCGCTGCCAATCGAGCTCCGCTTCCACCAGGACGATGGAGAAGAAGGAAAAAACGAGAATCGCATTTGGCACATTTAATCAGATAATTATTTTTTAAGAAACGAGCAGGAATGTTAAATACATTTCCCCCCTTTTTTTTTTTTTCCATCTGTTCCGGCTGACGTGCAAGACTGGAGCTCTAATAACGAGGCCGATCTCCCGAGCCGCCTCGTGATTAATATTTCAGGATTATTCAGGGGCTCTTTGCAGGACATCTGGCTGCAACATGTGCCTCGTTCCGTTACACCTGTAAATCTGAGGTCAGCGCCTCGGCCCCGGCGTGAAGGGGGTTATTAATGGAGCCAGGTGCAACCACCCTGCCCGGTGTCGTGTGTCAGGAAGCAGGGCCGGTGTTAATCACCACCGAAGCAGCCCTGCGCCAACGTGGGGTTCGCGGCTTCACCCGGGGAAACGGGAGAAATAATGAACTCGGCGGCGCTCTGGAATATTTCACGGTGCTCACACAAGCTGCACGTTGTCTAACCCGGCCTGAATGTTTGCTTAAGGTTCAAAGCTGGCCCAAGGAATTTTTGTTCTGGATGAAAACCTCACTTGAGTCGGTTTTTCCCCGCCTTGGCACGTTCGGGCCTTGGCCAAAGTGAGTAAATACATAACGCAATGGAGCAAAGAGCTGGAGGCGCTGTCAGAGCCTTCCCGGCCCTCGGGCACCCCTGAGGATGGGAATGTGCCTCCCTGTGAGTGCCTTCCCCACAGCCAGCCAGGAGAAAAGTCCAGGAAAAAGGACACTGGCCCCGGCAGGCAGCGGGTGTTGGAGCCGGCCCAGACAGCGAGCGGAGTTACCTCATAAGGACAAACCCAAGGAGGGTTCAAACCCCCTCTTTTCTTTCTGGAGTCCCTGAAATCAGGAAAACCAACCCCAGGCGTCCACCTAGAGGGCAGGTTTTCGGGGATATCGGGATATGTGCTCTCCTGGGCTCCACAGGAGTCTTTCCTCCAACGGGGAATGACAGCACCGAGATTTGTTGCTTCAGGGAATGTCTTTGTTTGTTTAAGAAAACTGTTCCTGGAGAACCAGTTTCTTTGTTAATTTGCCCCTTTCTCCTGTGTTCAGAGGCAGAATTAATAAATAGTTCATTAAGACATTTTCTCCCCTCCAGAGAAACTTCCCCTAATTACCAGGGAAACTCTCCGGAGACGGGAGTTCTGGGACGGCCACGTGTTGGGAACTCGTGGATGCCTGAAGGTTTCTTCCACTCAACAGCAGAGCAAGGAATGGACTGGAATTCCCCGTGGTTTTAAGAAGCACCAGCACCACCAGCAGCAGCTTTGGGGAGGCCCCAGTTTTTCCAGCAGCCTCGTGCCTGCTCTGCCTGTGCTGCCCCATTTCCTTTGGCTTCTCCCAGGGCGTGGGTGATGGATTTCCCAGGTCTCTGCTCCTCCCAGACCCGCCTTCCAGGAGCTCAGGCTCGACCACATGGACAACAAGCTCCTGAAAAAAAGCTGCTTTTCCCAAAGTTTTTAAGTTTGCTTTTCCACCAGCCAGAGGAACGAGTGCAACCCCTTGGACTTGGAAGAGGGAACGTCTCCGGTTTAATTTTGCCGTTGCTATAGTGATTGATTAAATAAAATAAAAAAACCCTTCAACTTGTAAATTCCAAATCCTAATTGTACTGACAACAATCTAAATGTGGCTGGAACAGTGAGTCACACTCCAGATTATGTGTCTCAACTACGTTTTAATTTCAATCTAACAAGGCAATTATTGTACAGTATGTTAATTCCGTATCATTTGATTAACAAAAACGTGCTGCTGGAGCTTTAGCACCTCTGGTATTTAGTGAGATCTATATCTATTGCACAGACAAACCTCTCTGCCTTGCTTGGTGCTGATAATTAACATATAATATGCATATGAGCCCATGCCCCCCTCCAGACACCGCCAAAACTAGAGGTCTGAGGGTTCGGGCCCTGGGGGGAATCAATGCCGGGGAAAACCAGAGAAGTCCCCAACCGAAAAATATTTATTGTCCAAGGGAATGAACCCCCAGCTCCCTCACCTTGAGCTTGGCAAACAGCTCCTTTCCTGCTCCGGAACACCCCAAAGTCCCCATCTTTCCTTCCCCTTGACACCTCGGCACCTTCTCGCCAGCCAGACGCTTCTCCTCCTGACCTGGCACGGTTCTGGTGCCCAAGTGTCCCTGCTGAACCCGTGCCCATCTGATTCCCCACAGGTTCAGCTCCATCTCTCCTTTCCCAGCTGGTTTGGGGCTGCAGCCCTGCCCTGTCCCAGCCCTGCAGATCCAGCCCCTGCCTCGCTGCTCCTCCCAGCTCCAGAGGGGGACATCCAGCCGCCCAGAGCTGCCGTGCCCAGGTGTGAATGTCCCAGGACAACATCCAGCATCTCCACATTGTCCCTGGGTGGGCAATCCCCTGCTCTGCCAGGGGCACGGGGCAGCCCCAAGTGGGCACCACTGGTGGACCAGAGCCCAGCAGCGATGGTGCCACCGGTCCTGGGACTTCCTTCCTGCTGCGAGAACTAAAAAATACGGGAAACCACGAGGAGAATATTTAGTCTAACGCCGAGTTCCGTGGTAAAGAGAGGCCTGCATGGCCTTGTTTTATCCATTTTCACGTCTAATTCCATAAAAGCTTCTGTTTCTTAGCCCTGGGAGTCGCCAAGGAATTAGAGGCCTCCTTCCAGAGATTAGGTCAGTACACGGAGCCCCGATAATGAGTCAGTGGTAACTCAGCCCCGGGACTTGGCGAGGGCAGCAGGAAGTTTTCCGGCCTGGCTCCGCTCCTTCCTCCCCTCGAGATCCCAGAGGGTCCCAAGGAGCAGCTGCAGAGACCCCAGATCCGCGGGTTATCTCCATCTCCTCCCATAAACTATTTTCACAAATGTGGGAAGGCACAGGAGGAGGAGGTTGGGAGCCCTGGAGGTCGGGAGCCACGGGACACAGAATCCCAGAGGAAAAGTGGGGCCAAGCCCTTGGAAAACCTCAAAGATAAGGGGAGATTTCAAGGCAAACAGTGCCTTGATTCTGGATGAATCCTTCTGAGTGAATGGATGAATGAAGCAGCACCAGGTCCCGTTTCCCTTTACGGAGCAATACGATAATTTGTGTTTCCATCAGCTCCGTTTAAACCAGGAATCAATTTGGAGCCATTTTGGGTGGACATTTAGCTCTAAACAAAAGGCACTCCCCTTGAAATCCACCCTCCCAAGGCAAACCCCTTCAAGTTTTTTATCACCAACACACATTTCAAAACTGAGGGACTTTGAGGTTTTACGCTGGGAAAAGGCAAAAAAACCAGCTACAAACATAAGTTGAGTGCTAAAGTTGTTTTCCTATGAATATAGATTACATTTTTTTACATGGCAAATAAACAAATGCATAAAGATGCATTATTTCATAAGCATAAAAAAAAAAAACCTGCTGCAAGTATAGGGTTTTTAATTTGTTTTGATGATTACTTGTAATTAATTAGCATCAAAAGATGATTATCAGCACAGCTAAAAACTGAAATTGTACCAGCAAATGCAGGAGTGATTTTGCTGGTTTATCTTCATATTAAAGTGGGGGAAAAAAAAGAAATTATCCCTTTTTTTATCTTATTTTTTAACCATGCTTAGGTCGCAGTGTCAAAAAGTAGTGGCAGCACAACTTAAAGACGGGCAAGAATGCCCTCAAATAGAAATAATATTCCATAATTACAGGCTGTGCCGAGCCCACGCCGTGCACATAAATATTTAAGGCAGTTTGACTGATTATTAAAGTTTCCAAAAGGCTTTTTTAGAAATCATGTTTACACTTCATGGAGCAATTTATGAGGTCACTGCTCATGCACCTCATCAAAAACGTCACCCTTCCAAAGCCATAAAACAGAGGCACTTTGACAGGATCTGGAGACTGTTAACGAGCTCTTGCCACCCTCCCCTCCCTGTCTGTGCTCTGGGCACCTGAAACCCAACCAACAGAGTCCCAAAAATGGGATCTTCCTGCCCCCAGCCATTTCCCGTGGCATTCCCTGGGAAAGGCTTTCCACAGGCTTCGGGAGAAAGGACACAAAAAGAAAGCAGAAGGGGAGTTTGCATCCCAGCCTTGGGACGTGGGAAGGCATCTGGTCCATCCAAACCTCCAAACTGAGAGGGGAGAGGAGGTGAAAAACGAGCCTAAGTCAGAGGGGTGTTCTCTGGCTCCAAGGAAGCTGCTCTTCCTTGTGTGAATCCAGTCAAAGTCCCGGGAGACAACAGGGAAGAAGCAAAGGGATTCATCCTTTCTCCCAGGAAAACTCCAAAATGCCCATTTTCAGTCCTCCTTGAAGGATTGGAGGGGGTTCTGTGGAGAGAAACACTAAAGACAGGCTTTAACTAAACCAGAGCAAACGGTGCCAGGGCAGGGTGCCTCCCAAGCCTTCCCAGGAGTTTCCTGCCCTTCCACCGTGTTGTGCCGTCCAGTTCCGCCATTTCCAGGGCCATCAGGCACTTGGATCCCGCTGACACCTCGGCGTTGGAGGTCCTGCGCCAAAGCTCTGCTGGAATCCCGCCTGGGAGCCCCCACAGAACCCTCAGGGCATGACCCTCGTTTCAGGAGAACAGGGAAGACCAGCAGGACTTGGAGGGGAGCACTTCCCGGCCTTCCAAACCCAGCAAATCCTTGGGGAAAGAGAAGTTTCTCTTGGAGGCCCATCCATAACTCTGGGAGTGCATCTCCCCTCCTGGAAGCTCCCTGGCAGCCTGGGAGGCTTCCAACCCTCTTCCCAACCAGAGCGATTCCTGAGAAGTCCTTTTCCAACCCCGCTCTTCCTCCGAAACGCCGCGTCCCGCGCGCCGCCTCATTAGTTATTAATGAAGCAACATATTTGTTCAAAATTTATGATTGTTGATTTGCTCCCATCATTGTATGAAATATTAACGCAGCATTTGTACTTGCAACCATTTTGCAGACATTAGGCTGCGGATTTGCATATTCATGAGCGCTCATAAATGTTTAAGGAGACAGCCCAGAAAGCATGTGAGCTGTCAGGGAGCCAGTAAAAAGGCATATTTACAGTGTTAATAAGGAGTGGAGTTTATAGGACAAAACCCAAGAAACAAATTAAATGGATCTCAGCTTTCCCGTCGCAACCGCCTCCAGAAGCTTTTTGTCCTGTCGGTTCTCCCGAGCCCAGGGAGCCGCAAAGCTGGCTGTGAAACGGGCTTGTGGTGCAGCTGGAAGGAACATCGTGTTCCTCTGCCCCAGCCTTCCAGGATCTCCGCTGTCAGGAGCAGGTACGGGCTGTCAGACTCCATCCCCCTGGCTGCTCGGCCCGGGATCGCTTGGCACACGGGGACAGGGGTGGCGCTGGCACCACACTGTGCCCACCCGGGGGGCAACCCATGGGAACGGCTTGGGAAACCAGACCTTCTTACCACGGGCTCCTTCCCAGTATCCCAGCTCTCCCTGATCTCTGGCAGTGGGGAGCCATTCCCTGTGTCCTGCCCCTCCAGCCCTTGGCCCCAGTCCCTCCCCAGCTCTCCTGGAGCCCCTTCAGGCTCTGCAAGGGGCTCTGAGGTCTCCCTGGATCCTTCCCACCCCGAGGCTGCTCAATCCCAGCTCTCCCAGCCTGTTGGTCCCCGTTGCTCCCGAATCCCTTCTTTCGGAGGCCTTTGTTTGCACCCAGGGGTGACACACGTGGGGAGGCACCAGTGGGGTTCAGATCCCACCCCCGTGGAACTGGGGGGGGTGTGGGCAGGCAGAACAGGGCCTCCTGCCTCGGGAAATGAGGGGAAACTTTGGAAACTGAGGCAGCTTTGCTGACCTGCTTAAAGCTTTGGAGGCACCACTGCTAGCAGGAAAGCTGGTTGTTATTTACCACAGTTATATCGATAATAAAATGCTACATTAATGTTATTAAATAATATTTTCCTGTCTGTTAACTGTGTCTAAAGCAGGACAGTGATTCATTGGCAAGACAATAAAACTTCCTTTTCTGCTTACTGGGATTTTTCCCCCCGTGCAGAGCATAAATCACATTTTGTGTGAAGTGCATCCTTGCTCCGAGCGCCCCGTGCTGTAATGGCACAGCCAAGCCAGTTATTTTAATCTCTGGCACTTTATAATAAATGCTTTTTATTGATTTTTATTGTGCACCGCCACGGACTGAATAAACTGTGTGCACCAGCAGCAGAGAGAGGGAGAGGCTGAAGGAGAAAACGGGATCAGCATGTTTCAAAGTTAAAGGTGGAAACACACTTCCCTTGGTCAGCAGCTCCCCGGGAGCACCATGGAAAGGAGCCAACGTGCTGCCCGTGGGATTCTTTCCTCTTAAAGTCCCAGAGCTGGGCAGATCCTTCAGGAACCCCTGAATCCCGGAACGGGTCGGGTTGGAAGGGACATCACGGCTCATCTCCTTCCAACCCCCTGCCAGGGCCAGAGAAACCATCCAGTAGAATATTTCCTGAAATCCAGTTTGGTAAAGGAGTTCCAACACTTCCCCGGTGCCCCTGCTCCATGAAGCCCAGCTGGATGCAGCAGGCTCAGCCTGGAAAGGTGGGAATCCGCTGATCCCTGCAGAACAGGGGCTCTCACTGCCCTTGCACAACAGCAGGCTTCACACCCGAAAACAACCTGGCAAAAACCCCGCAGCATCTTTCCTGCTGGTTTAGCTGGAGAAATGTGTTACTACTCCAGGTAATGTGGTGCTTATTACACAATTACCTCGAGTGCTTTACAATGCATTAATTGCTGCTTGATTTAAACATTTCCCGTTCAGGAATCAAACTATATCATTGTGACAAATTGCAAGGCAATGACGGGGCTCCTCAGAAGGGGGGATGAAGAAGGCAGAGATTCCTTCCTTGAGGGAACCAGGCCGCTGCAAAGTGAAGCAACGAGCAGGAATTTTGGGGTGCACTTGCCCGGATTCCCAGGAGTGGGGAAGAACAGGGTGGAACTGACCCTCCTTCGAGGCTGAGCTTGGCTCTGAAATACTGATCACGGGCCTAAAGGATTGCTCTGGTTGAAAAGCAGTTCCAAGATCATCTTCTGGCTCAGGAGATTCCGTGATTCCAGGATTTTATGGTGTTATTTCAGTATTATTTACAAAATAAATCTGTACGATTGAAGTTACTCACGCCACAGTTACAGACATGGTTTGGATTTTATGCATTTGGCCACATTATTTTGGCTTTGGAAGCAAAGGTGCACAAAGATCCGGCGTCCTGTGCAGCAACAACACAGAGCAGGTTCCATCCTTCCTTTCCTTTGCTTTTCTCCTCTGTACTCTGGGAAGGGAACCTCCTGCTTCCCAGGGCTATTTGTAACCGAATTTTACTTTAAAAAAGACTTCAGCACCCCCAAAAACAGCTGCAAAATGAAAATACTCCTCCAGGACCTGCTCTCCAGGCACCCGCTCCTCAACCCCTGCAGAGAGAGAGAGGAGCATCCCGAGCGTGTCCATGCTCCGCACGTTCCACCTGAGCTGCTGGAACTGCCCCCCAGGACGGGCTGGCAGGCTCTGAGGGCTGTCCCAGCTCCAGCAGAGCTCTGTGGAACTGCCCCCTCCGCTGACTTTGGGGCACAGCTTGGGGCTGACTCAGGCCCTTGGCACAGCCATTAAACCACTCACGGGTGAAGCCCAGCTGGAATAAAACCCGATTTCCCTGGGGAACCATTTCCTCCCCGAACAAGAGAGGAGGGGAATCTCCAGCGGCGTCCCCTCCCCTTCTCCTCCCAGCCCCCGTGGTGGGACGGGACCTTTGGAGGTCAGCAGCCAACGTTCCACTGGGTTCGGGAGCGGAGCATTTTGCCCGAGGTGCCTGCAGATGTTCAGGGAGATGCCCCAAGGCCCTGCAGATCACCGTGGCTCCACTTCCCACCTCCAGCTCTTCCTTCTGCCTCGCTGCCCTTCCAGGGAATCCTCGGTGGGTGGGCAGCCTCCAGCTCCTGGGCCACGACATCCCAGCGCAGTTTGGCCCCGGGGTTGTGCCCAGGAGCTGTGGGTTGGTCCCAATTCCCACAGAGGGGTCACATCCCAACCTGGTGCTGTCAGTGCTTGGAGCTCCTCCGTCCCACCCCGGGCTGAGATCCTTCATCCACCCAGGAAAGCTCCAGCTCTCCGGGGCTGGGAGGGTTGGGGGGGTGCTTTCTGGCCGAGAGAATTCCGAGGCGGGTTTGTGACCTGCGAAGATTTTCTTCCTGAAGAGCGTTCCAGCAGCTCAGGCAGAAGAACATTCCGTCTTTTGGGAGGTTCTGTCACTCTGTGTAAAGAGTTTCAGACACCAAAACACACCTGTCCCTCCTGTCTCCTGAAGTGCTCCCAGAATCCTGGGATCATCTATTCCTACATTCCGCATATTCCAGGAATACTCTTTGCACCCAAACGTGAACCCAAAGGTTTAAAAATAATTCCCAGCACTTGTTTTTTCAGCGACAAAATGGCGGGTTGGGAAACTGCTCCGACGGGATGGAGCCTGAAATTCCCGGAGCCCTTGGCTGAGACTCTCACACACGTCAGGGAGTTGTCACCGGGAGCCGCTCCCGAGGAATTCTCCCCATCCAGACTTTATATAATAAGCAGGAGGTATTAATCAGGAGGTGAGGTCTGCAAATATTTGCCTGTTTCCATGGCGATGGGGGAGCCCACACACACAATGATACCTTTTCCCACATGCCTGCTCATCGCTTCCCAATAACACAATCACCGAGCCACGGCTCAGGCGGGGCCGGCAGCAGAATAAACACATTAATTAACGGATTTATAAACCCGAGGAGGAGGTGGCAAAGGAGGAATTGAGAGGAAAACGCATCTTGGAGCAGAAGAAGGTTTGGGCCTTTCTCGTTTCGCGAGGAAACTTCACCAACTCTTAATTATCTCCCCCAAATCCTCTCCGTCTTCTTCCAAAAATAAAACTTCTGACAACTGTTCAAAGCACGCCGCACTCTCACCCACAACACACACATGGAAGTAAAAATATAAAGCCATGGCTGGGAAGTGTCAGAGTCATTTATTCGAAGGAGAACAAGTGAGACTTTTGGCATCGCTCGCGAAATCGGAGGCGCGGTTCTTCTCCCGGAGAGGCCGCGGGTTGCGTGGAGCTGCAGGGCACGGGGCACATGGCAGGAGGGCGACACTTGGCCGGGCAGGGAAGCGCTGATGTCGCTGCCCGGCTCCCACGGGGGATGCAGTGGTCCTAAGCGAGCGCTCCCGGGATTTGCAAAGCCCGAGGTCGGGAGCCCGGCCCGTGCAGGGGGTTTCGTGGGAACAGGGCATCCCAACCCAAAGGGACTCCTGGGATTAAGGCTGGCTTTGTTCGGCCCTCATTCCAGGCCTCTAAATCGAAAGGAATTAACGCGGAGATTGACTTTTTCTTCTGTAAAGCAGCAAAGTTTGAAGAGCTGCCTCGGTTTCTAAGGGCCAGCGGGGCCCAGAGGACTCAGCTCAGAGTCTCTAAGGTGACAGGAGTGTCCCCGGCCCAGGATGCCCGTGGCAGCTGGAGAGCTGGATAACCAGAGAGCTGGGTAACCAGAGAGCTGGATAACCGGAGAGCTGGATAATCAGAGAGCTGGAGAGCTGGGTAACCAGAGAGCTGGATAACCAGAGAGCTGGATAACTAGAGAGCTGGATAACCAGAGAGCTGGGTAACTAAAGAGCTGGGTAACTAACTGGAGAGCTGGGTAACTGGAGAACTGGAGAGCTGGATAACTAGTGAGCTGGATAACTGGAGAGCTGG
>VXBA01000242.1:9492-48636 GCA_013399895.1 Serilophus lunatus
TACTCCATACACGACCCCAGTTACTCCATACACCCCCCCCAGTTACTCCATAGCAACACCCGTTATCCCATAAATCCCCAGTCACCCCATACAAACCCCAATCATTCCCCAAATCCCCAGTTATCCCATACAAATCCTCATTCATTCCATACAAACCCCAGTCATTCCATACAACCCTCCCCTTACATAAATCCGTGGGAAGTGGCTCCTCTTTAAGATGTTCCAGGGCTTTCTCTCCCTTCCAAAATTCCCTTGGCTATTATCCAACTGCAGCCCCCAAATCCCCTCATTAATCCCTGGAACCCCTTCCCTTGCAGGAGGATGAGGAAGGCTACAACGACGGGGAGGTGGATGATGAGGAAGATGAGGAAGAGCCCGGTATGGCCCCAACCCTCCTTTTCCTCCAGCTGACCCAGGATTTCCCTGGGATTCTCCACACAGCAGGACTGTGTCTCCTGCTCCTTGGGCAGCACAGGGAGCACTTGAGTAATTCCAGTTGTTTTGGCTTTTCCAGAGGAAGAACGGGGACAGAAGAGGAAACGAGAGCCTGACGACGAGGGGGACGAGGACGACTAAACTGAAGAATATTTTGGAATTTTCCTATTGTGATTTGACTGTTTTTACCCTGTATTTCCCCTCCCCACACCCCCAACCTTTTTTTTTTTCTTTTTCCTTTTTTTTTGGGTTTTTTTGGATTGTAATGTTGCTGTGGGAACGAGAGGGAGAAGCAGACTGGGTGGGCAAGGGAATAAAATCCTATTTTTACTGCCACTCCTCCTCCTATTCATTTCCAATCCCTGCTTTTTTATCCCTTCCTTAGTCCCTGTAACTGCAAGAGTTGAGTATAAACCAAGTGGTAATTTGTTTCTTATTCTTGGAGTGGATAATTTGACATCTTGAGGAAGAAAAACAAGGCTCCAAAAGCTGCACATCAGTGGATGATCCCCCAAATCCCAGACCTGGAGACACTGTTGGACCTTGGGATTTGCCCAGCCACTCACTAAACCCCCGAGAAGCCTTTTTTTTTTTTTTTTTTAGGGGGGTGCTGCTGGAATTTTGAGGCAGAGCATCATCCCTCCACAGCAACAGGGTGAGGATGGCATCTTGCTCCCTGCTTTTTGTTTCCCTTGGGAATGACTGCCATTTTCAGCCACTTTTCCCTGCTTTTGGAGAACTCCCTTTGCTTTTGCTCTTTGTAAATAGTGACCAAATGTTTTCCTTGGGCTTCTTTTCTTTCAGGGTGTTGCTTTTGGGGAGGGGGGGTGACTTTTCAATCCCTGCCCTGTGTGTTGTGTGTGGGGTTTTTTTTCCTTTTTTTTTTTTTTTCCTTTTTTAATTTTTGGGAGGTTTTTTTGTTTTGTTTTGTTTTGTTTTTTTGGCTGAGGTCCAGCCAAGACACTGAAAATGGCAGGCATTGAAATATATATATAAATATATATAAAAAGTGTTCCTAATTCCTGAGTTCCCAGTGAGATGGATTTGACAGTTGTAATAAAAAGCTGTTCCAACCCTTTTAAATAAGGTGTGTATTTTGCTCTGTAACATAGAACACCAATAGAGTCGATTTGAAGTGATGAGAAACTACTTCCACTTGTGCTCAATACTTGGAAAATCCAGTTTTTACAGCCCTAAATCCAGGAGGCACTGCAGCATGTGGGGTAGGAGGTTTCTTTTCATACACTCAAGCACGAGATACTAATTAAAATTGTATTTTCTTACCTAGTGGAAGTCAGGAAAATGACTGAAAATGCCTAGTGAATGTACAGTTTTACTTTCATATCCCTTGGAAAAAATAGCTTTAGAAGTGACTTGTATTTCCTAGTCAAGATTTCATCTGTATAAATACATTTGCAACAGGTTTTTTTTTTTGTTTTGGATTTTTGTTTTGTTTTTTTTTTTTCCCAGAAGAGCCAAACTTTGAGTTTTATGTCTGTTTGTCATTGATGAATTTCAATAAATCTTTTGATACAATTTTCCTGTGGCTTATTTGGGTCCCATGGGCCACTTTGGGAAGGAATTGAATCCCTTGGAAAAGCCAGGCTGGGAAATTCCCTGGTGTTTTTGGTCTCCCTGAAAACCCTTGGCTGTGCTTGGATGGACCCAAGGGAGAAGCTGTGGCTTCAATTCCCTTTTCCCCCTGGAATGTGGGTTCCTTGGGATGTGATTATGGCAGGAAAAGATGAGCCTTTGTCCTGGTTAATCCTCTCCCTGTTTATCCAGGCCTGGAGAAAGAATTCTTGGTTCCTTCAGCCCAAGGACGGATTCTTTGGGAGGGTCCAGGAGCTTTGATCCCCAGGGAAGGGCTCCTGTTTTCCTCTGGAGTGAGTTGTGTCCAAAAGGTGAATTCTGGGACAAGCAGCACATCCTGGATGCTCTCAATCCCATTCTGTTCCCTACAGAAACCTTGGAGAATCCCCTATTACTTCTCGATTGGGTCTTTTTGGGGAAAACCCCACGTTTTTGGGGAGGTGGGAAGTGCCAGATCCCATCTAACCCTCCCCTCTGTCCATGGGAACCATTCCCCCTTTTCCTGGCATTCCAGGTCTGTGTCCAAATCCCTCTGCAGCTCTCTGGGAGCTCCAGAATTCCCAGAGGATCCATCCACTGCACAAATCCCGGTGGAGTTCCAGCTCCACTTCAGCACCAAATTCCCCTTTGGGTGTTTTACTGCCCCTGGGAAGGGATGGAAAATCAGAATCTGGGGGTGGGAATCTTGGATTTGGGGAATAGGAAAGTTGGATTCTGGGGTTGGTAAAATCAGGATGAGAAAGTTGGATTCAGGGAACTGGAAAGTTGGATTTTAGGGATGGGAAAGTTGTATTCGTGGGGTGGGAAAGTTGGATTCTGGGAATAAGAAGGTTGGATTTTAGGGATGGGAAAGTTGGGTTCTGGGGATCTCACTTCAGTCAAAAGGCCCCAGTACAAAATTTCTAAACCCACACTAAATATATAAAAATTGCCAAGAATTCCTTGCCTTGAGGTGCTGCCCCCCAAAATCTGCCAGGACAAAGCACTCCTTGATTTTCAGGATGTCAGGAAAAGGAGGGACCAGCAGCATCCTCAGCAAATTGATGGGAAACTCCTAATGAAAGCCCATCCCTGCATTTCCTTAATTCAGATTCCCAAAGCCAGGCCTTGTGCCTTCATCCATAAATGCAATTGTTTTAATTTTGAGTTTTAATTTCAACAGGGGCTCACAAAACGTTGGAAACCAGGGAATTAACAATAATCCTGCAGCTGGGAAGGGATGGAGGAGCCTCACACAAAGCAAAAGCTCCAGGAAGCAGAAAGTAGGTCAGGATGATAAGGATGAGAACAGAGGGATGGCATTGCCAGGGAAGGGAAAAACTGGGAAGGGAGGCACCCCATGGCCCTGTTGGAGAGGGAGGGATTTGCTCCAGGCACAGGGCTAGGAGCCTTTTCCTTTAAATCCTGTTATCCCTGAGGATGCTGGAGAGGTGATTGCCCTGGGCAGGATGGGATCCCTCAGCCTGGGATTGGGAATGCTGCAGTAAATTGGATGTTTGGGGATTATGGGGCTGGATAAAGTCTTGGAGGGATCTGGGAGAACAGGGGATCAGGGAATGCTGCAGGAGCATGGAGGGTTTGGGAGGCTTTTAATGGGATGGGAGGAAAAAAGCTGGGAGGTTATGGATTCATGGATCTGATTAGTCCCTGGAAAACCCTGCAAAGTACCCAGAGGCAGCTAAAAATTCCATATGTGTCCCACCTATCCCTGCCCTCTGGCACTGGGAAGCCATTCCCTGTGTCCTGTCCCCCCAGCCCTTGTCCCCAGTCCCTCTCCAGCTCTCCTGGAGCCCCCTCAGGCTCTGCCAGGGGCTCCCAGCTCTCCCTGGATCCTTCCCTTCTCCAGGGGAACATTCCCAGTTCTCCCAGCCTGCCTCCAAGAGAGGGGAGGTACAAGAGCAGCAGGAGGATCCCAGTGGAAGGATTTTTCTGGGAATTGCACAGCCATGACTCTGGCTGGAGAATTTTGGCAAATCCCAAATGTTTTGGGAGCCCCCTGAGCACCTTTTCCAAAGGGATCCATCCAGACTCCAGAGCCACATCCTGCACCAGCCCCCCACTGGATGTGTGTTCAAGTTTACAGATATGTTAATCAATCATTAATCATTAATCACCCCCTCCCACAGCCCTAATTGGGCTCATTTGACAGGAATCCAAGGAAAACCACTGGCTCTTCCCTTCCAAAGGAGCAACCAAGTCCTAACCAAGGAATTTTCCTTCCAGTTCTGGAGCAGGATAAACCCAGGCACCTCCAGTCCTGCCATCCCATGATATCACATTCCTCAGCAGCAGGAAAAAAGGGAATTAAAGCTTAAAAGATCCATTTTCCCTCTTGGCAGCACTTGTGTCCCTTCCTATTCTTGCACCTGGAGGAGGAACTTTTACCTGGGAATTTGGAGCCAGTCCCAGCACAGAAGGTTTGTAAAAAATGGGGCTGGAATTTTAATGGGGGCTGGTGTGATGGGACAGGAGGGAATGGTTTGAAATGGGAAGAGAGTAGGTTTAGATGGGGATTTTGGGAAGGAATTCCTGGCTGGGAGGGTGGGGAGGCCCTGGCACAGGTTTCCCAGAGAATCTGTGGCTGCCCCATCCCTGGAAGTGTCCAAGGCCAGGTTGGAGCAACCTGGGACAGTGGGAGGTGTCCCTGCCCAGGGCAGGGATGGGATGGAATTAAAGGTTCTTTCCAACCCAAACCATACCAGGATTATCTTTGTCTGCTTCCCCCCCACCCCAAAAATTCCCTTTGGGATCCCACACCTGCCCCCAAGGTGGGACCAGGGATCCCATCCAATCCCTGGGGGAAGAAAGGAAGGAATGACCAAGGTTCTGATATCCTGAAAACATTTTATTTCATCACTATTCCGTGGTAGCATAAATAATGGACAATGAGAGCACATGGAATGCGAGGAGGGGCCGCCAGGGATCGGGACACGCCGGGGGATGGAGGGACAGGGCTGCCCTGGGAATGGGGCACTTCAGCAACTTGGATTTAGTGAAAATAGGGATACCTAGGAAAAGGAGCAGTATTTGGTGTCATTCCCTGTGCTACAGGTCAAACCCATCCAAGCTGTGATTGTACAACGTGCTGAACCCACCGACACCCCGGGATCCATCCCACGGGATCCATCCCTGGGGCAGCACCACCAGGGACATCCTTCCCCCATCCCATGGCACTGGCATGTGGCCCAGCAGGAGGAGGAGGGTTAATCCCTCTTTGCAGGGGTGGAAGGAGCAAAAATCCCTCTCCAGGTAGGAAATCCAGCTTTTTTGTTAAGTTTGAAGGATATTAGTGCATGTGGAGCTGCTCCCTTCCCAGGCTGCTGCCCTGGGACACTCACAGGCTGCTCCTGCCAAAAGCCACTGGCTCTGTGGGAAGGATCCTGGGATCTCACCATGGGAAGAGTCCCTGGCCCCCAGAATGGGAAGGATCCCAGTCTCCCAGAATGGGATGGATCCTGAGCTCCCACCATGGGAAGGATCCCAGTCTCCCAGAATGGGAAGGATCCCAGTCTCCCAGAATGGGATGGATCCCAGTCTCCCAGAATGGGATGGATGGATCCCAGTCTCCCAGAATGGGATGGAAGGATCCCAGGCTCCCAGAATGGGAAGGATCCCAGGCTCCCACCATGGGAAAAGGTCCTGGGCTCCCACTGTGGGATGGATCCTGGGATCCCACCATGGGAAGGGCTCCCAGTCTCCCAGCACAGACCCCAGGATCGAGCCCTTCCCACCCCCTTCCAGTTCTGCACCCGCCGTCACATTTTGCATAGGAAAAGAAACGAAGAGCAAGGAAGCGTCGCGTATTCCCGGGAATCCGGATCATCCTGGGAGCCCCCAGCCCCTCCCAGGCAGGGTTAGAGCAGGATTAGTGCCGTGGATCCAGGGGGGCTCCGGCAGAGTCAGCTCCTGGCTCCGGGTCTGGGGGAGCGGAGGCAGAAAAGGAAGGGCCGAGTAGAAACCAAGAGTTTGTTTAGAAAAGGTCCCTGGGAGTTAATTGTTCTTGGGGCTGTTCCGTAAGTTCTTCAGTTCCAGCTGGAGCTGTCGGATCCGAACGTCCTTCTGCGCCAGCTCGTCCTTGAGCCGCCGGATCTCGTCCTGCTGCCGGAAGAACATCCGGAGGAGCTGCAAGGGAAGGTGGAGGGATGGGGCTGGAGGAACCAAACCCGCCCCTTGGCCCTCCTGGCCTGGGGCTGCACCAGAGGCTGTTGGATTTTAGGGACAGACTTTGTAGCGGGATCAGGTGTGACAGGACGAGGGCATGGAGTTAAACTGAGGGGTGAGATTTAGATGGGATATAAGACATTTTTTAGGAAGAGGGTGGGCAGGCCCTGGCACAGGGTGCCCAGAGAAGCTGTGGCTGTCCAATCCCTGGAAGTGTCCAAGGCCAGGTTGGATAGTGGGAGGTGTCCCTGCCCAGGGCAGGGGGTGGGGTGGGATGAGCTTTAAGGTCCCTCCAACCCAAAGCTTTCCAGAATTCCATTACTCTAAGCTAAATTCCTTCCAGGCCCGAGTGCTGATGTATCCCCACCACCTCCATATGTTGTTCCCAAACAAGGATTTAATTAAACCCCAAAACAACAGAGGAGCTTCACATGGTTCCCTTTGGGTTCTCCAAGGAGTGAGATCCTTCAAGGATCTCTGATCCCAAACCTGATCAGAGCCCTGCAGAGCAGTGGTTTCTTCCAGGTTCACCCTGAAGATGCTCCTGGTGTCCCAGGGCTGTGCTGTCCTACCTCGTTCTCCGTGCGGGGCGGGACGTTCTCCAGCAGGTCAATCCCATTCACCACAACGCTCTTCTTCTCCCTCACCGGGGCCTTAAAGACAATCTTGGAGGTTCTCTTGTAGCCCTCCTTCAGTGACATCAGGATGGGATCTGTGGGAGCAAGGGAAGGGCCATGGGAAGGGCTGTGACCCCGTCCCACCACCCACCAGTGGCACCAGTGGTGTTACCTCTGTTCATCCCACTGAGCCACTCGTCCGGGGTGAGGGCCGGCTCCGTCCCCGGGGTCATGGGGTAAATGTCCTCCTGGTACGTCTCCGACTGAAAATCCAGGGAAAGAAGAGCAACCACCTCCATGATCCACTCCTTGGGCCCATGGACACACCCAGGGAGGGATAAACTGGGGTTGGAGCACTCAGCTGGGAAACCCAGGGCACAGGGAACAGGTTTGGGAAGTGCTGGTGGCATTTGGGTGAAAGGGATGAGCAGGAGCAGGTTTGGGAAGTGCTGGTGGCTTTGGAATGGAGGGGGATGAGCAGGGGCTGAACCTGGGACTGGGTTCTCCACACAGCCCTGGCATTGCTTCCCAACACTAAACCCAGGTCCAAGATATATTTTCCCCCAATCTCAGGTGAGACAAACCCCCTGTTAACTGCCACAACCCCCCCAGGACTGTGCCCTTCCCAAAGACATTCCCTTGGGAATCCCTGGGAGGAGGAACAGCAGAGAGGTGTGAGGATGCAGGGACCCAGCCACGGGAGTGGGGCATGTCCATCCCTCCTCTGGAATTCCCGGGAAGCACAGGGACTCACCCTCCTGGGCACGATCATGGAGATGGGCTCGATGAGCCCCTTGAGGGTGATGAGTTTGTAGAAGCGAAAAACCTCACAGGCCGACACGTCCAGCCCGTGCTTCGGCATCACCCCTGGGGAGGAGGCACAGCCTTGTCACCCCCTGGCACACAGACCCCCACAACATCCTGGTTTTCCAGCACAGCCCCAGTTTTTCCATGGATCAACCCTGGGGATCCCCCCGGGTTTGCAGGGACACCGGGAAAGGGATGAGCAGCTTTCATTTGGGGCATTCACTGGTGTCCTCTGGGAAACCACAGGGAAAAAGGGTGTCCCTGGGTGTGCTCCTGGCTGGGAGCCAATCCCAGCCTGGCTGAATCAGCAGGAAGGACAGGACAGGGCTGGGAATGTCACCCTGGCAGAGCTGCAGCCGGTGCTGCGGAGCCAAAGCCAAGCCAAACCCGTTTGCCCTGGTTTTTAATGAAGGCCCTTTCCATCCTGCAGCTTTCCCGTGCTCGGAGCAGAGGAGCAGCAGCCCAGGATCCTTACCCAGTCCTTTCTGCGGGGCTGGGGAGCGGAATTCCATGAGATAACTCAGGTAGGGCTTCTCCGAGCCGATCTCGTAATAGCGGATGTTGCCGTCACCCTGGAGCAGCACAGGGAAGAGGGAGGGAGGAATGGAGACCCTAAACACCATCCAGAGGGCAGGGATAGGTGGGATATTGGGAAAGAAGTCCTGGCTGGGAGGGTGGGGAGGGGCTGGGATGGAATTCCCAGAGAAGCTGTGGCTGCCCCATCCCTGGAAGTATCCAAGGGCAGGTTGGAGCCCCCTGGGACAGTGGGAGGTGTCCCTGCCCAGGGCAGGGAGTGGAGCTGGATGAGCTTTAAGGTCCCTCCAACCCAACCCAACCCATTCCATAACGAGCTCCAGCAGCACATCCTTGGGCAGGGAATCCCCAGCAGGAGGCTCCACACAGCCTGTACCTTCCCAGCCAGGTACAACATGTGGGTGTCGGCGTCGTAGAAGGGGAAGAGGAGCCCCGAGAGCCCATCGATCTCCTCCTCGATCAGGGGCATGGACAGGTCCTCCTGGAAAGGGAGAGTCACTGCATTAACTGGGATGTTCCAGTGCTGGGCTGGGCAGGGCCCCAGCTGGGATGGAATGGGAGTCCCAGCAGGGATACTGGGGGTCCCAGCTGGGATGGAATGAGGACCCAGCAAGGATTACTGGGGTTCCAGCAGGGATGGAATGAGGACCCAGCAAGGATTACTGGGGTCCCAGCAGGGATGGAATGGGAGTCCCAGCTGGGATGGAATGGGGGTCCCAGCTGGGATGGAATGAAGACCCAGCAAGGATTACTGGGGTCCCAGCAGGGATGGAATGGGGGTCCCAGCTGGGATGGAATGAGGGTCCCAGCTGGGATGGAATGAGGACCCAGCAAGGATTACTGGGGTCCCAGCAGGGATGGAATAGGGGGCCCAGCAGGGATTACTGGGGGTCCCAGCTGTAATGGAATGAAGACCCAGCAGGGATGGAATGATGTCCCAGCAGGGATTCCTGGGGTCCCAGCACCCACCTGGTCCCACAGGGCGATCTGCCGCGTGTTCCAGCGGGACACTCCCGTGGTCAGCAGCCTCTTGGTGCTGCCCAGGAACACGACCCTGTTCACACGGTGGTTCTTGCAGTTGGCCTCCTGCAGGGCAGGGTTTGCTGTCACCCCTCACACCCAGCTCTCACTCTCTCCTCAGCCCCTCTCCTCTCCCACCTCATCCCAGGGACTGTGACTCAGCAGCTGCCCCCCGTGCAAGCCAAAAATTCCCATTTCCCTGAATACTTTAGACCACCTTTACTGAGAACCCCCCACCTTCCTCCAAGCCGTGGCTCTTTCTGGAACTTTCTGCACCTCCCCCTTAATTCCCACTATTTTCCACAAACCCTTCATTACCGAAGGAACAAACGCCTCCAACTCCTCAGCCCATCTTCTCCCCCTGATTAAAACAACCCTCCCTATGGCACGGACCTGAGCACATGGAAACCCCCTCCCCACCAGCACGTGGGTTTTTTTTTTGCTGTTCCAGCAGGATTCCCGCCCAGGATCCCCTTCCCAACCCTCCCCATCCCACGGCACCTGCAGGACGCGGCCGGAGCGCGGCTCCACCACCCGCAGCTTCTTGTCCTTGCAGGTGGTGGCCAGGAGGCTGCCATCAGTGTTGAAGGACATGCACAGGATCACATCTGTGTGACAGTCGATCATCTTCACCGGCTCCCCGATGTCCAGGTTCCAGATCAGCACCTGTGGGAAGAGGCCCTGCAGCGACCCTGGAGCGGGAAGGACGTCGGGGGCATTCCCAAGCCGACCCGCCTTTCTCATCCAGGCCCAGGTGACTCCCAGCTGTTCCACGGGCAGGGACAAGCCTTCCCGAGGTGTTCCCAGGGGATTCCCGGCAGCAGGGCTCACCTTGTAGTCGTAGCCGGCGCTGAAGAGGATGTTGTTGGTGGTGGGGTGCCACTCGACGAGGCCGACGCGCCGGCTGTGCCCGTAGAGCTCCAGCACTGCCTCCGTCATGTTCCTCTTGAGCCCCCCCTCGGGAATCTCCCAGATCCGCACCTGGGAATGCCACAGGCCTTGGGATGGCTTGGGGAGCCCCAGGAGCAGCCCAGGAGCAGCTCTGAGCTCGCTGGCACAGCCTCATCCCACACCCCGCTCCTGTCCCAGATCCCTCTCCAGCTCTCCTGGAGCTCCTTCAAGCCCTGGAAGGAGCTCTGAGGTTTCCCTGGAGTTCTCTCTTCTCCAGGTGAACATTCCCAGCTCTCCCAGCCTGTCCAAGCCTGATCCTGGTGCCCCTTTGGCTGCTCTTCCCTCTCTCTCCCAGCACCCCAAGAGTTTTCCCGTCCATCCAGGGGCTGAGCCACAGCCTGAGAAGGGAAGGGACATAAAAACTAATTCCCAGCACAGCACTGAAACATCTGCAGGAGGATTTTCTGCCTGTTTGGAGGAGCAAGACTCTGCTGTTGGGGTGCAGAGGGAAGGGTGGGGTGAGACAGACACAATTCCAAGGCTGCTGTGGCTCCAAGGGACAATTCCAGGAGCACCAGCGGATTTCAAACAGGGCAGAAGCTGAGGAAAAGCAACCAAACCTGAGGAAAAGCTCCAACCCCCTGATCTCTGCCTGGTTATGAAAGCAGTGGGTTATGAAACGCCTGTTACCAAACCAGGCTCCTCATTCCAGGGATGTTCCTGCGGCACCAAATCCCAGGAGGACACAGGGAAACCTCCCTGCAGTGTCCCCTGAGCTCAGAGAGGACGGGTATGATCCTGTCCTGCATCCCTGCTCAGCTGGGAATCGTGGCCAGGGCTCCTGGCCTGGCTCACAGCATTCCTTGTGTTTGCCAAAAAATCCCAGGGAAGTGCCAGGGACAGGCTATTTTGGGCAGGTTTTCCCATTGCCATGACCTGGAAATGGATGTGTCAGGAATAACTCTGCTCTCCTGGCAGGCACGGCTGGAGCTCAGCCCAAAATCAGCTCAGCCCATCCTGGGATGGAAATGATGCTTTGGGAGAAATCTCATTATAAAAAGGAGCCACAGGAACATTCCCAGCAGCAATTCCAGCAGCCATGGTGGGACACAGCCTGTGCACGTGGAGGTTTCCTCTCCCAACCCATCCTAAGGAACCTTACCGGTAAAATTGTCCCTGAAATGCCACTTTCCACATGGAAATGTATCCTGCAAACAGCACTGGGCTGCAAAATCCCTCGGCATGGAGAGCTCATGGAAAACACACCTCTGGAGTCTGGAGAATTCCTCCTTCCACCTCCCTGCCTGGTTTCTCCTGCCCTGAAATGCTCCTTCCCAAAAAAAGCCTTCAGAGCATTTCAGGAAATTAAGGATCTGCCCTGCTGCTAATTGTCCAGAGAATGAATCCCTGAGGACAAGGAATCCCATGGGGAGAGGACAGAGGGAACAGCCAGGCCCAGGTGGATCCAGGTCTGATGGGAAAGTCCAGGAGGAGTTTCCAGCACAGGGAAAACCTGGGAGCCTGTGACAGTGATCCCAGTCCAATCCTGGGATTGGGGGGGGGAATTCTTGTCCTGAACCTCATTAACATCCTGGGAGTGGAAGGAGCTAAAGCCCAAAGGTGCCAGGAATGAGGAGGCACCAGGAGTCTGCAACTCCTCCCACACATTCCCAGGTTTAAGCACACTCCTGGAGTGTTCCCAGTATCCCCCATCCCTCCCAGCTCCTCCAGTCCCTGGGGACTGGGTATCAAAGGCTCTCCTGGAAGTGGGAGATGGCTCCCAGTGACTCATGGCCAGGAGCTGAAGTTTTCCCACTCATTCTCCTCCTGGAGGAGCTTTCAGCTGATAAAAAATTCCAGTTTGAACGGGATGAGGATGTTCCTGGTGCTCCAACCCCTTCCCCAGCTCCATTCCCATCTGGATTTGTGTCCAGAAAATAAAGAGGAGGGGGATACAAAGAGCAGCTCCACAAAGGTGACCCAATCCATGGCCCCCAGCCTGGAAAAATGCCCTTTGCCCATCATTCCATGGATCCAGCCAGGGGAGCAGCTGCAGCCCTGGGCTCTCCCAGAGCAGGAGGGATCAACAAGAACTTTGGGATTTGGGAAAAAAAAAGGCCTCGTTGTGCACAACTGTCCAGCTGAGCCACAGCAAGGGCAGCCAGTGGGGAAAGGCCACTGGGAACAGCACAGGAGCTGGGAATGCTGACAGAGAGCTGGGAATGCCAATACAGGGGCTGGGAATGCCAATACAGGGGCTGGGAATGCTGACAGAGAGCTGGGAATGCCAATACAGGGGCTGGGAATGCCAATACAGGGGCTGGGAATGCTGACAGAGAGCTGGGAATGCCAATACAGGGGCTGGGAATGCCAATACAGGGGCTGGGAATGCCAATACAGGGGCTGGGAATGCTGGCAGAGAGCTGGGAATGCCAATACAGGAGCTGGGAATGCCAACACAGGGGCAATATATATATTTTTATTTTATTTGTATATATTTCTATTTGCTTAGCTATAATTTACTAATTAGAAATTCAAGGACGCTCTCTTAATTTAGACCTAAATGCAATTATAACACACCACATCCCCATGGAATTAGTGAAGCCCTGAACTGGGTGTTCTCCATCTCTTTTCCCTCCCCTTTCCCTGTTCCCAGGGCTGCTGGGAAGCGCCCCCTGGAGCCGCTCACCGACGTGTCCTCGGAGCAGGAGGCGATGATGTTCTCAATGAAGGGATTCCACTTGATGTCCAGGACGTTCCCCTGGTGGCCACAAACCTTGGGATAGTTGGGCTCGATCCGGCCTGTCTGCAGGGGGAAGCCAAGGGAAAGGTGGGAAAACAGGCACAGTGAGAGGGAAACTGGGCTTTCCCAGGAAAAGTGGTGGAGGAGTGGGTTCCTGGGATGGGAGGAGACTCCCAGACAGTTGTGGGATGGGGTTTGGGATGGGAGGAGACTCCCAGACTGTTGTGGGATGGGGTTTGGGATTGGAGAAGACCCCCCAGCCAAGGCTGGGATGGGTTGTATCCCATCAGCATTCCCAGGGACTCATCCCAGCTCATCCCTTGGAGAAGGGGCTCTGCAAACACAGTTCCCTGAGCAGGAGGAGGACTCCAGCTGGGCAGCTCCGTGGGAGGTCATGGAATTATGGAATCATTAGGGTTGGAAAAGCCCCCTGAGACCAACGAGTCCAAGTGTCCCCCAGCACAGCCGTGTCCCCGAGTGCCACATCCACGGGGATCCCACAAATCCCAACCTCCAACCTAAAGCTCCCCTTTGTGTGACAGTCCAAAACCACGGGCAAAAGGGCTGGAAAGGATTCCAGAGGCTCCAAACCAAACCTGGGGCCAGATCAGCCACGAGGGCAGGAATGAACCCCAGAATCCCAGAATGTTTGGGTTGGAAGGGATCCTAAAGCTCATCCACTTCCCACCCCAACACTTCCCACTAGGTCCAGGTTGCTCCAAGCAATCCAACCTGGTTTGGTTGAATTACTTGGCCTTTCCCTCCCCAATTTTGGAAGCAAGGACAAATCCCCAGGAACTCCAGGATAAATTCCCCAGGGACTTCTGCACGGATGGAAATCCTGGAGAAAGCTTCCATGGCCATTCCAGCAGCACTTGGCACAGCTGAGATTCCCACCAGGAATGGGACCAGGAGGGGCCTCCTGGCCCCAGCTGGAGCTTCCATGATCCCACTTCCAGAGCTGGATCCTTCCCCCGTGCCAGGGAAGTAGGTCAGCACCTCACCCACTGAATATTTCATGGCCCTGCCAGCACTGACCTTCTCGGAGCCATTAACGGGAACAAAGGAATGGGAATGTGCTGGGAACAAAGGGGTGGGAATGCTCCGGGAACAAAGGGACAAAGGGAATGTGCAGCGTTTTCACCGGGAGCTGGATCAGTCCCAGGGGGAGCCCCGGCACTGGGAGCGTTTGTTGGAGTTAATTTGCTCCCAGGGAGACACAGATGCCAATCGGGAGCCGAAATTCCAGCCGGCAGCAGGGTGGGATGGACGGGAAGGTGCTCCCAGGGGTGGAGCAACCTGGAGCCAGGCTGGGAGAACTGGGAATGTTCACCTGGAGAAGGGAAGGATCCAGGGAGAGCTTGGAGCCCCTTGCAGAGCCTGAAGGGGCTCCAGGAGAGCTGGAGAGGGACTGGGGCCAAGGGACAGGACACAGGGAATGGCTTCCCACTGCCAGAGGGCAGGAGAGATGGGATAGTGGGAAGGGATTCCTGGCTGGGAGGGTGGGGAGCAGCTGCTGAATTTCAGGTGGAAGGAGCTTTACAGGGATCTTGTATTCAATCCCTTTTATTTTGAGCAACCAGCCAAGGATTCCCTTTGGAAAGGTTTGGTGGGTTTTGCCAAAATTTGTCAGGATTTTAAAAGCCCGTGTGGAGTTTGCTTGTCAGGGAGAGATTTTGCCCAAGGAATCCAAAGTTTTGATTAAAATTGGGATGAGTGGGGGGTTGTGCCACGGCCAGGACACTTGGAAAGGGAGAAGGAGCCAAATGAAGGCAAGAAAAAGGGAGAAAATCAGGGATTTGTGCCGTGGTTTCCTGTTCAGTGGCTCCCAGAGGGGCCATGGCAGCAGCTCTGCCCTAAGCCAAGGTGAATCCTAATCCCTGGATCCTGCTCTTGGCTCAGGGAAGCTCAGTGACCCAGATCTGTCCCTGCAGGAAGAGTGGGACGTGCCAGGAGTGGCTCTCCAGGCTCCAGCAGCTCGGAGGTTTTCCATGGAATGAGCTGGAAGGAGCTGATCCAGCTCCAAACCCTTCCTTGGCTGGAGCAACTTGGGAAGGGGGAATCTGTGGGGTTGTTTTCTGGGGAAAAAAGGATGCTGGATTTTATAAAGTGGTTTAATTCAAGTGAGGGAGAAGGAAACATTCCCATGGGAATGGCTGGGACAGCAGCTCACAAGGAATTCCAGCAGCAAGGAGCATCTCTAGGACCTTCCAGCATCCAACTCCAGGGATGGGAATTGTCACTTCAGCCCCTGGGAAGCACCACTTTGGTCCCCTCATGGCAAAATCCACATTCCCTTTACACCAACCAGCAGAAAACTGGGATATAATCTAAAACAGAGTTCCCAAAACCTGCTTTTCCCCAGGTTCCCTGGAAATACAAACCCAGAGCACTTCCAAATCCTCACATTTCCTACAAAACCCTACAAATCTGGGGAAAAAAAAACACCCCACCCCTTTATTCAGCTCTTCCCTTCAATCCCAGATGGGAAACCTTACAGAATCCATGCCAACATTTCCAGGACTCATCCCTGAGGGAGAATCCCACCCCCAGGAAGGAGCCAGGAGCCCCAGGGCCACCCTTCCCCACCCAGCAGCTTCCCAGGATCAACCCTGATCCCTGATTAGCTCTTCCAGGGGGATCAGGGAAGTGCTGCTGGAGCCAAAGGGGATTTACAGGGTTTCCCAGGAAATCCTTGAGTACACACAAGTCTCCAGTGGCTGAGATTAAGTGGAAATACATTTACTGCTCCCTTTTAAAGGAGGTCTTTCCCACTTCAGAGCCAACGAGGTGGGAATTACACGGATTTCCCTCCCTGGAGCAGGTTCCAGGAGGATTTGGGGACAAGGAAAGGTCCCCACAGGTTTCCTGAGCTTCCTGAGGAGCCAAGAACCAGCCCAGGGAAAAGGGAAATTGGACAAACACTTGGAAGAGAGCCAGGAAATCCCAAAAATCCTGGTGTCCACGGGAAAGGGGGGGGAGGAAGAGGCAGGATCTGGGCACAGGGGGATATGTTAGCCAAGGGATCTCCAAGGAAAAGGGACAAGGGCCAGGAGGTGGAGATGCTGCAGCCAAAGAATTCCCCAAGGAAATTATCGTGTCCAGGGGGAAGGAGGAGCCTCTTGGGAATGTCCCTCCCTCCAACAAATGGATAAGTGTGAATAAAGGGGTGTATGAAGGAGGAATGGATCCCACAGGCAGAGATGGGATATGGGGAAGGAATTCTTCCCTGGGAGGGTGAGGAGGGGCTGGGCTGGAATTCCCAGAGAAGCTGTGGCTGCCCCATCCCTGCAAGTGCCCAAATCTTGGAGCAACCTGGGACAGTGGGAGGTGTCCCTGCCCGGGGCAGGGGGTGAGATGGGATAATTTGAAGGTCCTTCCAACCCAAACCATTCCAGGAATCTTTCTCTGATTCTGACCAAGATCTTCCCCCACTTTTCCTGCTTTTCCTTCCCCCAGGACACTCATCCAGCCTCCAGCAGCCCGACAGGAGCAATTCCATTGGGCACCCAGACTATTCCCAGCAGGACTATCCCAGGAGGGATGGGGCACACAACTGACCTGGCTGGAAGCTGCTCCAGGGATTTTTAGGGATATAAATCCATGGGGAAAGCAAAGCCCAAACCCAAGGAAAGCCATCCATGCAAAGAACAATATCGTGCATCAAAACACCCTATTCCAGGCATTGGGAATGAGATGAAGGGACCCAGATTTTCCAGATTATTTGCTATAAAAATAACAGCAATTAAGACCTGATTTGGCTGCTCTTAATTATCCAATGAAACCCCATAAACCAGGGAAAAAATCCAGCCTCTCTTAACACCAGTTTTCCAGGATGAAGCTTTAAATTCCAGCTATTCCTCTGGTGTGGATGGAAAGAGTGTCAAAATAAATAGAAATCCTCTTCAATTAAATATAAATCCTCTTAAATTAAATATAAACCCTGGTAAATTAAATATAAATACTGTCACAAGTTGTGAGCATCCCACAACTGCCCAGGCACACACACTTGGAAGGATGATCCCAGGGGCTTTCCAGCCAAGATCCTGTATCCCCGTATCCCTAAAAACCCCTCCCAGCAGCTCTGACAACCAATTTGCACAGATTAAACCCCCGGGAGGGTTTGTCTGCGCCACAAAAGCAAGAACCAGGCTCCAGCTTGTTCATTAAAAAGACAAAAGGCCCTGTAATGTCCCTGTTAAATTGGATTATGGGCAACCAAAAGGAATCCCTGGATACTGGGAAGAAAAAGGCACTTTTTCCCCAGCGAGAACGGGGTTTTTTCCTGTGGATTTTAGCCGGCAGAGGGGGCAGGAAAGGCTGCACTGCCACAGCAAAGCCCGGCTCAACCTCGGGCTTTGCTGCAAACTAAGCCCTAAAATCCATATTTCGCCTCCCGTTGGTCCCGGGAGCCTCATTTTCCTCCTTGTTTCCACCGCCAGCACTAAAATTTTACACTGATTTTGGGGTGTTTTTTTTTGCACCGATCCAGTGTTAAACCCGGGCAGATCCCAAGGCTGGGCTTCCCACAGCTGCTGTCCCGTTGTGTCCTTGAGAAATTCAGGGACACCAGGTGGGAACAGCGAGGCTGAAATATCAGCTTTTTTTTTCCCTAAGCCTCAGATCTTCTTCTTTTTTTTTCTCCCTGACCAGCTTTAGGTTAAAAAAAAAAATTCTCCTACAGACTAAAATCAGGCAGAGAAAAACTCCCAGAAAATGAGTTCAGAGCCAGGGAGGCTCCTGTGTCCTGAGTTTAAAGGTAGGAAAAGCCCCAAGGACACAGAAATTGGATCAGAGTCGAGGAACAGAAAGAATTCTCTTTTTTTTTTTCCTGCAGAAAACTCTGCTCTGGTGCTCTGGGAAGGGAGGAAGGAGCTGTGGGATCCCTTGGAATCACAAAGGTGGAGCAGGTGCCACCAGGACCTTGAGGCAGGACCATGCCCCCGAGCCAGGGCAGGATTCCCAGGAGGTTGTGAGTGATCCCACCCAGCCAAGGACTCTGGCACTGCTCCCCTGGGATTCAGGGAATGTCCCATCCCTGTGCTGGGGATGAGGGGACAGGTAGGACACGTGTTCCCTGCAGCACAACCAAACCACTCCAGGGTTCTGTGATTCCATGGTTCCCACCAGTGCTGCTGCATTTCCCTTCCTGGCCCAACCACAGCGTTTTCCCTGAGGAATATCTGCCCCATTCCAGGTCCCTTCTGCCCCTTCCCAGGTTGCCAAACTGCTGCCACTAAAACCCTGGAATTGTCTCCCCCATTCTTTGGGATATTTGGGGTTACACTGGGGATTGAGGAGCTGGGGATGCTCTGGGCTGGTTGACGAGGTGGATCAGGTTGGACCTGATGATCCTGGAGGTCTTTTCCAGCATCACTGATTCCATGGTTCTGTGACCTGCTGTCCCTGTCCCTGCTTTGGGAATTCCCCAGGATTAGGGGTGGGGCTGCCCCTGCTGCAGGCAGGTTTGTGCAGACCCCCCTGAGCAGCCTTGGATCCTGTGTCCCACAGAACCAGTTTGGTTGGCAAACACCTTGAAGCCCTTGGAGACCAAACAACATCCAAGGCTGTGTCCCCAAGTGCCACATCCATGTGGATTTTAATTCCCCCTGGGATGGAGACTCCACCACAGCCTGTTCCAGTGTTGGACAACCCCTCTGGGGGAGGAACAACCGAAATTTCCTGTGGGAGGGGGTCACCAGGACCCTCCACCAGCACATCCAGCAGCAGCAGGACACAGTGGGATGAGGGTTAACCCCACTCCCAGCCCCAGCCCTGCCCCACATCCAGCCTTTTCCTGCCCCATCCCATCCCATCCCAGCAGCTGGAGCAGCTCCAGCCCCAACAGGGAGCTCTGAGCAGAGCAACAAGTTTGGATTTCAGCTTCCTCCGTGTAAACAGAGACTCCCCCCCTTCCTGCCTCTGCTTCCTCCGGGCAGATAACATTGTGTGCCCGTGGAAAACAAGATCTCCTGTGGGAACAGAGACCCCTCTGTCCCTGGGCAAGTGGTGTCACCCCCCTGCAAAGGGGGTCGAGGGACCCCATGGCCACCCCAGCAAGGAGCACCACAACCCCCTTGGCCGTGTCCCAAATCCCTGCCCAGCTCTCCCAGAGCCTCTGAGGTCTCCCTGGATTCTTCCCTTCTCCAGGGGCTCCACCTCCAGAAGAACAATCCATGCAGGACCCAGACAGGGGGGTGAAGTCTCTGAGCTGTTTTCCCATGGAATTGCACCATCCAGACAAGGTTGGATTTTGGTCCTGACAGAGCTCAACCCATCAGTGCTGACCAAAAGAAAGGGACAATTCCACATGGACTGAACCCTCCAGGCCAGGTTGGACAAGGCTTGGAGCACCCTGGGACAGTGGGAGGTGTCCCTGCCCGTGGCAGGGGGTGGCACTGGGTGATGTTCAAAGTCCCTTCCAACCCCAGCCATCCCAGCATTCCAGGATCCTTCTGTTGCCATGGTTTGGGGAGCAAATCCTCCTCTTCCCAAGCCTCAGCCAGAGCCTCAGCGCTGTCCTTCGCCCACTCCCCTGGGATATTTATGGCACAAACCTGGGAGAGGCTGATTCCCAGTGGCTGAGGAGCCAGAATTTGGGATCCAAGCAGCTCAGGGTGGGAGGACAAGCTTGGAGAGGCTGCAGGAACAAAACACAGCCGAGCTCCATCTTTCCAACCCACACATCCCCTTCCCCACTCCAGCAACCTGGGAAGAGCCAGGATTTGTGCTGTGCAGGAGGAACAGATGGCCCAGCCTGGGCAGATCCTGCAGAGCTTTGCTGAGCACAACGGGGCAAAACCAGGGGGGGAAAAAGTCCCAAAGTGTGGCAGCAAATCCAAGGCAGTATCTGGGTTACCTTCATTATGTTCAGCTAAATCCGGATGCCAATTAATGTCTGCTGATTTCCAGGGAAAATTAGTTTGTTCTTAATGAGCTAATCAGCCCCTATTTAAAAAAAAATAATGAAATTATTAACTGGCACAAAGGCTTGTGCTGCCACTCCACGTGGAGAGCCAGGGGCTGCTCCAGCTGGGAATTACTGGGTGGATTTTGCCAGGGTTCCCACCAGCCCTTGGGAACAGGTTGGAAATGACATCCCTGCTTTTATCCCACGTTTGCCAGGGAAAAAAAGGGTGATTTGCTGGCAATAAGGGGCTGTTCCTCAGGATTTGGGATGAGGAGCAAGTGGTGTGTGGATGGGAGGGGGGCAGGGATGGAGCTGGAGCTCTGGGAGCTCAGACAAAGCTCCTGCTTTCCCGAATATTAATGAGAGTCAAGCTGTGCTCTGCAATTAAAGCCCTGATTATAATTTCTTCCATCTGTATCTGAGTCGACTCCAGAAATTAAAGAGGAATTCAGAAGAGGTGGGAATGTTAGGTGGGGAAAGGGTCTCAGAGGAGTGGTGGGGTGGGGATGTGCTGCTCCATCCTCCCAGCTCTGCCAGCTTCCCCTCCCAGCTGGAATTTCCATGGATTTGTCTGAGAGACACCCCCTGCTCACCAGGGACACTGTGCTACCCCAGGGTAATGGAATCGTGGAATCCTGGAATGGTTTGGGTGGGGAGGGACCTTCAAATCATCCAGTGCCACCCCTGCCCTGGGCAGGGACACCTCCCACTGTCCCAGGGGGCTCCAACCTGCCCTTGGACACTCCCAGGGATCCAGGGGCAGCCACAGCTTCTCTGGGCACCCTGTGCCAGGGCCTGCCCACCCTCAAGGTAAAAAATCTTCCTTTTTATCTGATTTAAATAAACCCTCTTTCAGTTTAAAACCCTCCTTTGCCTGTCCAGGGTACCAGTAATTCCATGCTGAGGGTCTCTTCCCTCCTGGAGCTGCAGGGCTGAGCTCTGGAGCAGGAACACTCCGAGTGTGTCCCGTGGGGAGGCTGCTGCAGCATCAGCTGCATTGGGGGAGTTTAAAATTGCACGAGGAAGGGATTTGTGGATCCCACGGGCCCTCCCAGGAAGAGCTGGGGGAAGGAAAAGCACAACACGAGGAAGAGAAGGATGTGCTGGAGGCAGGATTAGGGGCAGAGCGGGAAGTGCTGATTTAAGGGTCTTGTTCCAGGACCAAACCTCCCTCTGGGGGAAGAAACTTTCCCTGAACAGCCCCAGCCGCTCCTGGGGTTCTTTGGACTCGCTGATCCCTGTGGGGCACTTCCAGCTCAGCAGATTCCGGGGAGGAGCAGCTCAAATAAAGGACAAGGGGCTCCATTCTCAGAACCTGTTGGTGGAAGAGCAGGATCACAAACCTGGCACCGGTGGGGTGGAGACATTCCCACACTTCCCAGGAGATTCCAAACCCACTTTGAACACCCCACAGAATATTCTGAGCTGGAAGGACCCACGGGGATCAAACAGGATCCCACCCAGGGATCAATTCACCCTGCCCTGACTGACTGAGCTCAGCCCAGGGGCACAACTTCCCCAAGGAAAAGCCCCAGCTCCTGAGGCCATGGAAACCCTGCTGCTTCCAAACAGGAAAACTCCAGGAGAGACCAGCAGAGGCCTTGAGGAGGGAAGGGAATCACAGAATCCCAGGATCAATGAGGTTGGAAGAGCTCTGGGATCGTGGAGTTCAACCCAACTCCACCTTGTCACAGAATCCCAGGATCAATGAGGTTGGAAAAGAAATTAATATAAATATAGATACCAATGTATCAATATAGATATAAATGTAGATATCAATATAATATCAGTATAGATATCAATATGGAAAAATATAGATGTAAATACAGGTATTGATATAGATATAAATGTAGATATAAATAGAGATATCAATACAGATATCAATGGAGATCTCAATATATATAAATATAAATATCAATAGAGATCTCAATATATTTTAATGTAAATATCAATAGAGATCTCAATATACATTAGTGTAGATATAAATACCAATGGAGATATCAATATATATTAATGTTGATATAGATACCAATATATATAAATTTAGATATCAATAGAGCTCTCAATATCTATAAATGTAGATATCAATACCAATAGAGCTCTCAATATCTATAAGTGTCGATATCAATACCAATAGAGCTCTCAATATCTATAAGTGTCGATATCAATACCAATCCAGATACCAACATCTATCAATGCCAACACAACCCTCTCCACAAATCTCCGTATCAAACACCCCCCCCTTTCCCGGGACCCCACTGTCCCACCGGAGCCGCTGCAGCCCCTCCGTGTTGGAGCAGCCCCAGATGTGCCCCAGGTGTGCCCCAGGTGTGCCCCAGGTGTGCCCCAGGTGTGCCCCAGGCCTCACCTGCTCCAGGGGGATGACGAGGAAGGAGCCGCCGCCGGCGCTCTCGGTGACGATGGCCAGGAAGCGGGCGTTGACGGCGCAGAAATGGTTGTCGTGGACGTTCTTGGTGATGGGGACGCCGTCGAAGCAGTGCTCCCTGCTCGCCGCCTTGCCGTACACGTTGCGGAACTTGGAGCTGCGGTACTGCGGCCGCCATGACATCTGGGAGGGGAGGACACGGCTCGGCATCCCCGCAGCTCCCGGGAATCCCGCAGGACCCCCCCCGCTAAAGGGCCGGCAAGAGGCCCGGGGAGCCCCTCCGCCGTGGAACCCCGGCTGCTCTCCTGCGGAGCCGCCGCTCCGGGGACAAAGGAATGACAAAGGAATGACGGCTTGGGGGGCGATGGCTTGGAAAGGGATTCGGGAATGGGGGCAGGAGTGGAGCGCTCGGGGACAGGGGATGTGTTCAGCTGTCTCAGATGGTATGGAACGGAGCTTCCCAGCTGGAAAAACCACAGGATACACCAGGGAACCCGAGGATCCACCAGCTGATCCTGGCAGAGCAGGGATCCCGAGGATCCACCAGCTCATCCTGCTGGAAAAGGGATCCCAAGGATCTACCAGCTCATCCTGGTGGGAAAAGGATCCCAAGGATCTACCAGCTCATCCTGCTGGAAAAGGGATCCTGAGGATTCACCAGCTCATCCTGCTGGAAAAGGGATCCCAAGGACCCATCAGCTCATCCTGGTGGAAAAGGGATCCCAAGGATCCACCACCAATGGACCAAGAACCCACCAGCTGATCCTGGCAGAGCAGGGATCCCAAGGATCTACCAGCTGACCCTGGTGGGTCAGGGATCCCAAGGATACACCAGCTGACCCTGGTAGACCAGGGATCCACTGGCTCATCCAGGTGGGTCAGGATTCCCAAGGCACTTCCACTCATCCCTTTTTCCAAGTGCAAAACCCACGAGTTGCTTTTTCCATCCCACTCTCCACCTGAACAGCCCCCAGGGCAGCTCCAGTGTTCAGGATCGAATCCATGAGGATTTAGGGCCCTGGCAATGTGCAGAAGAGAACAAGTGTTTGGGCCACTGTAAAGCACCACGAGCACTTGGCTCTATCCCAGCCCATGGAATGTGCCCAGCTGAGGACCCACATCCACATGGATCACCTTGGGAGCACCTCTGGTGAGGGACAACTCCAGAGAAAAACTCCAGTGGCTGCTCTAATCCCAAATAAATCCAACCCCCTGATTCCCCCAAACTCAGCACATGACAGGGAGCGACTCCCAGATGGAAAAGGGGAATGTTTTCTGGCTGGAAGTTGTAGGAACAGCATCAGTTCAACTCGTGGGGCAAAAGGAGGAGTGAGGAGCAGCAGGGAATGGTTTGGAAGGGACCTCAAAGCTCATCCCACTCCAAACCCTGCCACGGACACAGGCACCTCCCAGCAGCCCAGGCTGCTCCAAGCCCTGTCCAGCCTTGAAGTCCTTGAGGATTTAACCCAAA
The DNA here is from genome assembly GCA_013399895.1 of Serilophus lunatus. NCBI lineage: Eukaryota > Metazoa > Chordata > Aves > Passeriformes > Eurylaimidae > Serilophus > Serilophus lunatus. Next base: position 33,061 of record VXBA01000242.1, read on the forward strand.
ACGAGAGCAGAGAGACTTTTTTTTGGCTGGAAATCTTTCTGCTTTGAAAAAATGCAGCCTCAGGTCCAACCAAGTGCTGTGAACCTTTGCCAAAGCCATGGGAGCAGCCAGAGCCAGGGCCAGGAAAACATCCCAACAGGACCTCAAGAGCTTCACTGAATCCAACATTTCCCTTTGATTGATGAATTTTCAAATTGACATGAATTTTTTTACAGTGTTAAAAAAGCCAAAAAACGTCTTTGGATGGTTTTGAACTTGGTTTTCTCTGTGTCCCAGGAATTTGATGTTACTCTTATTCCTCTCATCTGTGCTTCCAACCTACGGCAAAAATTCCCTACATTCCACTGAAAGGGTCTTTTGCTCAGTCCTTCCCCCCCTAAACTTTGGAGAAAATCCTTGGACACTCCTGTGGAAGCCCCTCCTGCCCTGGGGGAGTGGCCAAAAAAGGGGCTCCCGATATTTTGTGCCTCCAAAAATTCAACTTCCAACTTCGGCTGAGCACAAACCAGCTCCAAGTTTTTCTCCTCCACATGGACCCACGTGTGTGCTGAGGATGGTCCCTATTTTCCACGATTCCCAAGCATGAGGGTGGTGCTTCATATCCTTCTGTTTTTCCAGCTCTCCCAAAAAACTGGGAGAGTCTCCACACGGCTCCTGCCACAGGAGGAACCACAGAGCTCAGGTACTGGAGAAATCCAGAGTTTTTCCCTTTAACCCCAGGCAGTATTTCCTGTAACCACCACCACATCCCGAGGGGATTCCAAGGATCCAGGGCATGGGATCGGGATCAGGATCAGCATCACGGCAGTTTCTGCTGGGAGCCCGAGGCTCTGACATGGAAAGACTTTCCCCTCATCCAGCTGCTCCCAAAGGATGTGGAAAGGCCACAAAGTGACCCAAGGGATGCCAGGGAGGAGAAATCCAACAGGAATCCAACATTCCAAGGGTGATGCTCCACCTTTGTGCTGCAAACTCGGCTGTGGAAAGATTGCAAGTGGGAATTCTTCCCAGGAAAATCCATGGACTCACAGGTTTTCCAGAGAAGCTGTGGCTGCCCCACCCCTGGAATTTTCAAGGCCAGGTTGGACAGAGCTTGGAATAACCTGCACTGGAAGGTGTCCCTGCCCATGGCAGGGGATGGAACAAAATGAGCTTTGAGGTCCCTTCCCACCCAAACCATTCCACGATTTATGGTGGAAAATGATTGAAAACAAGCCTGTAGCCAGGAGGACAGAAATTCCTTATCCCACATCCTCAGCCACCCAGGGAATAGTTCCCAATGGGAAGTAGTTCTGTTATTCACTTATTTATTTCCCTCCCTGTGCTGCTTTGCCTCATCCTTTGCTCCCTGGGGTTTCCTGCCTCGGAGTGGGTGCTCTGGAATCCAGGGCTGGACAAACATCCCATTTCCTGGCCGGGCCAGGGAAGGCTTGGGAGGGGCTGGAGAGGAGGGATGTGGATTCTTTGGGCCCTGTTGGGACACAGCTCAACGTTCCACTCCCGTGCAGGTGGTGCTGACATTCCCAGCCAGGAAGGAAAAGAGCCCCTTCCCAAAGGAATGAGACAAAGAAGGAGAGGAAAGGCTGGAAACAGCGACTGGTTGTGGCCCCTTTTCCTGGTTCTTCCTCCCAAGGGGATGGTGACAGTGGTGGGACCTTTCCAAGGGCTTTGGATGTGGAGACAAAGGCTCTCCTGTCCCTCCATGACCAGCCCTGGTGACAAGGACACCAAGGAGACATGAAAAAACCTCCAACAGCCCCAAAATTTGAAGGGAAATATTGTATTTCCTGCCTTCAGCCTGAATTGAAACCCTTGCTCCATCTGTCTTTCAGCACTTCAAACTCCTGGGATATTTTTCCCAAATTTCTTTGCCTTTTTCTCCTGGCTTATGAATGATTTGACCTAAATTTTGGTGGGTCAGAAGCTCTTGATTTCAAGGCAAGTTATTTCCCCTGTAAATGTCCTTTATCCTGTTCCAGAACAGAAAACTGGATAAAAGAAATTGGGAAAGAACTCAGGGATGTGCTTTGAGCCCCCACCCACCACTGGGAAGCTCTTTGGGAAGACAGAGGATGTTGGAGGACAAAAATCTCCTCCCAAATGCAGCTCCTGTGTGTCCCCTGCCCTGATGCATTTCCATGGAACCTCAGGCATCCCTGGATTCCTGGTTATCCCATCCCCAGCTTCCATCACTGTGTGGAAGCACATCCAGAGCTTTTGCACTCCCCCAACCCCTCCTTTTTATGGATCTCCCTGTTTGAGTCATTCTCCACATTCTGCTGACGTTAATGGGGTGGGTTTGTTCCTCCCTCCCAGTGACTCAGAGGCATTAAAATAAAGATTATTGATTTCTCCCAGTCATTTCCATCCCTCTCCAGGACCAGCCCCCGTTTCCAAGGTTCCCTCCAGCTCTGCAATTAGTCCTGCACTCAGGTTCTTGCTCTCATTACAAAACTCACCCTTAATTTTGGGTCGAGAACTTGCACTGAGAAATGAGAACATTGAAGGGAGGCAACAAAATCCCTCCCATCCCAAACCATGACGTTCCCCACCAACATTCACCTCCCCAAACGAGGAGCAGCAGAGGAATCTCCTGGTGCTTTAAGGCTCACTGCAAAGTTTTACTCCCAAAATCCCGAGGTGGAAGGTGGAAAACTCTTTGGGAACGGGAGTTTGGGCAGCAAACAGAGCAAGAGCACGGGGCGGTGCAGAGCATCCCTTCCCTTCCCCTGCCTTTCCCGGCTCCTGCAGCATCCCTGGGGAGGGGCAGAGGAGCCCGGCGAGGGGAGGGAAGGGCCGGGAAGCGCTGCCATCCCTGCTCCTCCTCTCCCAACAAAGGAACAAAGCGGCTCTTTGAGGTTTCGGAATCAGGGAAAGGAGCTCTGGGGTCCAGGGAACATCCAGGAGGAAAACTGCGGCTGGAGAGACACGGAGCGTTCCTGAGCTCCAGAGGAAAACACGCAGACCTGGAGGTGGGAGAAGCCTCCAGGGATGAATTCCTGGAATCTCTGACTCTGTCCCTGCTCCGCCGGGAAAGCAGAGATGGGGAGAGGATGGAGGGTGGCTCTCCAGACATTTTCCACGTGGGAAAAGGCTGGATGAAGGCGGTGACACCGAGGAGCAGCGGCAGGGAAAGGCTTTTCCCAGGGAAAGGCTTTTCCCAGGGAAAGGCTTTGCTCCCTGACAGGAAACTCGTGGGTGTGGAGGTTGGGAAGAGCTGACTTCCCTCTTTTCCCCATCTATCCCAGGAGCTGCAAGATTCCAGCACGTAGCACAGGGATGACACACGGGCAGCAATTGGAAGTGTCAGCACAAGGAGCAGAACAATCCTGAGGCTGCAGGGAGGGCAGAGCTCCTCCTGCCTCTGGAAGGGGGGGGGGAAATAACCTTTAAAGGGGCTTTTTCCAGCCTCTGCTTTGTTTCACAACTGGAGAAGCCACGGCATTAAAAAGATAACCCCAAACCCCCCTGATCCTGCAGGTTTTCCTCTGGGCTGGGGGGGCTGGAAGCCCAGCAAACACCCAAATCCCCAGGGAGCAGCTCTGCCCTCGTCCCTTGGGAACAGCACTGGGAAAAGAAAGAGAGAGGGAAGCCAGAAAGAAACACTCAGCCCCACTTTGGAGGCTTTTGCAAGCCTTTGGCAGCTCCAGCCTTTGCTGAGCAGCAGCAGCAGGGCTCGGCTCTTGTCTCAATGTGTTTAGTTTTTAAAAGCATCTTTTGAAGCCTCGGGAGCCTTGGCAACAGCGGGAGGGAGGCAGAGCTTCCCCTGGCATTTCTGGCCACAGGAACGGGCTGTAATCCCCCCCAAACCCGGGATGTTCTCTGTATAGCCCTGATTAATCTGCCTCAACCATCAGAGCTCTCAGAGAAATTAATTTCTGCTTTCACCTGGAGCAAAGGGGAATTTGAGGGGGGAAAAATCCTCCCCCTCCAGCAGCTGCTCAGGGGGGTGGGAAAGGGTTGGGGCAGTTCCAGCTCTTCTTTTGGGATTGCCACGATGGCACATCCCACCTCCCACGGCCTGGGAGAGGTTTTTCCTGGGAAATCAGAGCTCCTGCCTCATGACTGACCTTCTGCTCTGCCCATGGTTATGGTTGAACAGCAAAAAAACAAAAAATAAAAAATGGAAAAACAAAGGTATTTGCACGAAAAAAAATGTGGTGGGAAAAGGAAATCCAACCCTCGTTATTTCGCCTAGAAAAATGTGAGCCTTTCAGGAGACGGAGCCTTTCCAAAATCACATTATCCCCTTTTCTCTTGCCTCCCTCCTGGCACGGACAGAAGTTCTGACAAACATTCCCCATCTGGGGCTTTCGAGATAAAGTCAAGGCACAGCTTTGTACGAGGAAAATCAAACACAAACGAACCCCACCCCCTCCTGCCCCTGGGCCCCCATTGAGGGGGGATATTTTCCCTCTCGGGGGGTTGTTTTCCCTCTCTGCAGAGCCCCTGGGAGCCGCTGGGCAGAAGCGATTTTCCATCAGGAAGGTCGGGAGTGCTGCGCTTCGACATTTCAACCATCAATTGGTCATTAAGGCAACGACGTGTTTAACAAGAGCGGCTTTTCCGCGGGGTTTAACCGAGGGCAGTGGATTCACTGGGCGCTGCCCGATGCCACTGCCCTTGCCCGGGGACACCCTCAGCTCCCTCATGCAGAAATCAGGGGGAAAAAACCATTCCCATTCCTCCTCAGGGCTTGTTTTAAAGGAAAAATCCCCCCCCCACCACCCCAGACTCGCTGCTGCGCCACAACCCTGGACACATCCCACGTTCCAGGACAGACCCAAATCCCCGCGGGATTCCTGGATTAAACTCAGCCCAAAGGGATTTTGGGGCGAGCGCGGGTCCCGCTGAGCCTAAAGCCGGCCTGGCAGAGAGCAGAGCGCTGTCCCTGCAGAGCCACAGCCCGACACAAGGCAGTTATTGTCCCCCACGCCGAGCGGGGAGCAGGAGCTGGGAGAGCCTGCGGCAGGACGGGCTGGAATCACCCTCGACGGCATCAGCCAAAAAATGGCATCAGCCTGAAATCGGCATCACCCAAAAATCGGCATCATCCCAAAAAACGGCATCACCCAAAAAACGGCACAGCCCCAAAACAGCATCACCCTAAAATCGGCATCATCCCAAAAAGGGCATCGTCCTAAAGGCATCACCCCAAACAGCATCCCCCTAAAATCGGCATCACCCAAAAAGGGCATCACCCAAAAAGCATCACCTCAAAACAGCATCACCTCAAACGGCATCGCCTCAAACCAGCATCACCCGAAAGTGCAACGGCCCAAAACAGCGTCACCCCAAACGGCACCACCTCAGAAAGTCACCACCCCAAAAGGGCAACAGCCCAAACAGCATCACCCCCAAAAAGCATCACCCAAAACAGCATCACCCCCAAAAAGCATCACCCCAAACGGCTTCACTCAAAAAAGAGCATCACCTCAAAATAACATCATCCAAAAGAACATCACCCCAAAGGGCATCACCTCAAAAGGACATCGCCCCAAAGGGCATCACCCCAAAGGGCATCACCTCAAAACTACATCGCCCCAAAGGGCATCACCTCAAACCAACATCACCCCAAAGGGCATCACCTCAAAAGAACATCACCCCAAAAAAGCATCACCCGAAAGGGCAACACCCCAAAACATCCTCACTCCCTGTCCCGCCCGGGCTCCTCCGGGCAGAGATTCCCGGTTCCAGCCAAGCCCGGATGAAGGATTTCTGCTGCTGGAATGCGGCCCCTAAAGCCAGACTTTGATAGGAGAGGCAGCAGTGCCCAAATTAGCCATCAACCGCTTATTGTTCCGGGCACACGAGATTGGAGCCAAATAAAAGCTGATTTTAATCTCCCCGGCTCTCTAACGCTCCGCCGCTTCTCAACTCAACCTTGAAAAGCGCCTTTGTTCCCGTTAATGGCTAACGAGGCTCCCGAAGATCCAACACCGCGGCCCATCAGCTCCTCCAGTTCGCTCCCAGTTCCAGGGCTCAGCCTGCTGGGAATGCTGCGGGATTGGGGCCCAAGGCAAGGAGCGGTGGGAATGCGGGGCTGCGGGAGCAGAGCCAGCCCTGGGCTGTTGGTCTGGGGGCTCAGCCTCGCTCCAATGCCCAGCGCAGGACACTCACCAGGCTGCCGTGCTTGCTTCCCAGCACGTTACACTTGGCCAGGTCTCTCATTGACTCGACAAGAGCTCTGTGCAGAGAGGGAAAGCAAAAACATTCAATTCGCCAGCCCGGCAGGCTGAGATAAAACACACAAACCTTTCCTGCTCTGCTGATCCCCAGCGGGGAATTCCTGCAGGAGTTGGAGCATCCCGGAGGAGGAGCCCCCCCCCCCCCCCTCCCCAACCCCGAGCCGCCTCCTCCTCCCAGTTTGGGATAATCGCCGGCTTTTCTCTGGAGAACAAAGCAATGAAGGGCTTTAAATTAAGAGGGCAGGGTTAGGTGGGATATGGGGAAGGGATTCCTGGCTGGGAGGGTGGGCAGGCCCTGGCACAGGGCAGGTTGGAGCCCCCTGGGACATGGGAGGTGTCCCTGCCCATGGAATGAGATGATCTTTAAGGACCCTCTCAATCCCAGCCATCGTGGGATTCTAGGAATCAGTTTGGGCTCCCGGGAGCGCTGCAATGGAAGCATTTCCATCCAGGGCGCTTCTCCTGACTCGCACACAATTAAGGTGCTCGTTAATCCGCCAGGACTCCTGGGAGCAGCTCGGGGTGGGAGCATCTATTCGGCGGTGAGTCAGCTCCTTTGTGCTCCTTCGAGCTCCTGTGCGCGGAGAAAACTCCTCAGCCGCAGCATTTGCAAAGGTTTCTGTCCCAGGATTTGTGCTTCTCGGCGAGAAGCCTTTGCTTGACCTCTGGAACTGGGTGTTTGTGGGCAATCCAGCAGGACGATGGACAGGGATTGTCCGGGTGTTGCCAGGAGCGGGCAGGGATGCGAGGAACAGCCTCTCGCTCCGGGCTGACACCTGGACAGGGATCAGATCCCCAAAAACGAGTCCTGACAAGGGCACAGGGACCGGGGGAACAAGGAGTTTCTGAGCTGCACAAGGTCAGTTCGGGGTTATCCACTAAAAACAGGGATATGGATGAGACAGACAAAACTGCCCATCCCACTGCAGGTGATGAGGAACAACATTCCCACAAGGGCTTCCTGCAGCTTGATGGCTTGGGTGGCTCCTGCTCGGGACTGCGAGATAACACCAGTGGTGGCAGGACCTCCTCCAGCTCCCAGTTATCATCCACTTCCCAGACCTTCTCCACCTCCCAGACCTCCTCCAGCTCCCAGAGCTCCTCCAAATCCCAGATATCATCCACTTCCCAGAGCTCCTCCACTTCCCAGAGCTCCTCCACTTCCCAAAGCTCCTCCAAATCCCAGATATCATCCACTTCCCAGACCTCCTCCAGCTCCCAGAGCTCCTCCAGCTCCCAGAGCTCCTCCAAATCCCAGAGCTCCTCCACTTCCCAGAGCTCCTCCAGCTCCCAGAGCTCCTCCAGCTCCCAGAGCTCCTCCACTTCCAAGACCTCCTCCACTTCCCAGAGCTCCTCCAGCTCCCACCAGCAGCTCCAGTGATGCCACACAAGGCACCATCCCTGTGCCAAGATGCTCCCTCTTCCCTTGGAGAGGGGAAAAGGAAATCAGCCATGCAGGGAAAGGGTTTTCCTGCTCCCATCTCCCCCCACCAGCTCCATTTCCCCATGGAAGAGGTGCTGGAATATCCACCCGTGGCTCGTGCCTGTCCACACCACAGATCCCATTCCCACCATCCCCACACGGAGCAGGAAAGAGCCACTTGGGAGACTTAAATCCTCAAATAAGCAGCAAAGTTCCTTGTTCCCTCCATGTGGCCGATGGCACAGACAGCTGGAGCAGCAGAGGGAAGCTGAGGGAATGACTCCAGCTCTGCACCCACCACAGGAAACACCTTTGGGCTCCAATAAACACCAGAATAAAGGCACTGAGGGGCCTCCAGAAAAGAGGCTGTTCCTACAAAACAGCCCCATCCCCTCATCCCAGCACGGCTGGGCTTCCCACCAGTGATCCCAGTGACCTCAGAGCCCTGAGATGGGGTTTTCAGCAGGCACAGGTCACTTTGGGAAAGCCACTTGTCCTTAGTGCACAGAGAAGAGGACACACAGACAGCTCCGGGTTTTTCCAGCTTGGGAAGAGCAGGAAGTTGGCTTCACAAATTTTGGGGGGTTAATCCCGTTACCACAGTCAAAAAGAAAAAGACAGATGAGCATTTCTGAAGTGGTGTCTGCCAGCTGAGTTTGTTCCAGCCTGCAAGGAAGTGGTTGGGATTTCCCTGGAGTTCAACTTGTCAAGGATTTCTTCTTTCTGGAGACCCCTGACTGCCTGGGAGGGGCCTCTCCTCTTCCCAATCCACTGGGAATAAGGCACCAAGTGAGGCCAGACGTCCCCTCCCCACCAGTTCCCACCTCTCCCCCTCCACAGGGCACTTCACATGATCCCACAGGCTTCAGGGATGGCCTGGAATGGTGCAAAAAGCATCCCTGGCACCCATGGAGCCCCAGTTTGGACCATTTTCCCTCAGCAAACCTTTTGGGAGAGGCAAAAATCAAAGCTCTCCTCAAATCTCACTTTCATCAATAAATTCTGTAAACAAGCACAGTTTTCCTCCCACTCTCTTCCCCAACTCCTTCCCACCCTGGGAAGCCAGAGGAAACATCCTGGTGGATGTTCTGGCCCCTGGAGCTGCCCTGGGTCACTGGCCAGGATTTTACCCTCCTCCAGCTTCTTGGAATTATGTTTCCTTAAGGAAAAAACAAAACCCTGGATGCTTTTTTTCTCAGCTTGAAAGGGTTTCAGGGAAGTCAAGAAGGGGGAAAAGTCTCTTTTCCCATGTTGAGATGAGCCAGGGGCTCATCCCTGAGCCTTATTTCACATCTCATCACCCCCCTCGCTTGGCTACAACAGGTTTTTCCAGGCAGGATCCAGCAGTTGGAAGCAGAATAAGCAGGGCTGTTTGTATCCCAAGAGAAAACCTCCAGTGGGAGAAAGGCATAAATCCAACCCTTCCTAAATTCACCTGCTTTTTAATTGTGGAGAGAGGAAAAGCCACATGTGGGTATTAAAGGGCTGGAAGTGGTGGGAAGAAAGGTGGATCCCACGGGGAAGAAATTCCTTGAGGAGATGCTGGGTGGGTGGGGGTAAAAAAAAATCAGGGAAAAGGAGTGTTCCTGCTGGGAACAAACATTCCTCACTTTGTGACAGCCTGAAAAAAACCCTCCCAAGCCCCAGAACCACAGAAACTTATTTATCCTGGCAAACAGGCCCTTCCTAAAGCAGGGAATGGTGCTGGAGGGAAGAGCTCTCCCACACTTGCTGTTTTCCACCCAAACCCCTCAAAATGTTCCTGGGAATGAGCACCCTGGGGCAGCTCCCAAAGGAGCCCCTTCCCCATCCCAGCCTTTCACTCCTGGACAGCTCCCAAAACCACAAGGTTTTGTTTTTTTTTTTCTGGAAAGTTTATCCCGGTTGGGGGTAAAGGTTTTCCAAGAGAGATGAAGGGAAGAGAAAGAAAAACCCGAAATAAATAAAAGAAGAAGGAAAACAAACATTATCCACCAAATATTCCAGGCTTCAGTCCCTGTTCCCTGGCCAGAGTGAGGAAGTGCCAGAGCCGGGATGAGGGAGGCACTGACCCCTCCCTCTGTCCCCAGGACAAGCCTTTCCTTGTGCTCCAGCTCCCGGGATAAGGGGAATCATCCACAGAAACCATCGGAGCCTTGTTATCCCAGCACAAAGAGCCCCGGGACGTCCCTCCCTTGCCCCGGGATGTGCCTCGAATCTCTCCTTTTCCCTGGTTTTCCTGGGATTTTGCCTCCAGGATTGGGTTTCCTTGCAGCCCCTTTGGCAGAGGTTGGGGTGATCCGACCTGGAGCTGGTTCCTTGGGAAGGGGCCGGGGCAGCTCGGTTGTGGTCGGTGTTTCTGGGGAGTATTTCTGCTTTTTAGTCGTTTCCTCGAGGGATCCAGTGTTTCCACAAGGACGGGTTGGAAGCACAGAGGATTTGTGGGATACGCGGGCAAAGTTTGGGAGGAGAGCTGTGGAAGCTGCTGCAGTGCTCCCGGTAAAAACGCTCTCCTGGCATTGCTGCCGGCACAGAAATCCGGGATTCCTGGGAGAGGGGGGGCTGTGGATGGCAGATCCCACCCTGGGCAGGGCTCTCCACATGCCAGGGCTGCTCCCATCCCCCTGCAGCCCCCCCGGGGTGGGGGATCCTCACCTGCCCTGCTCCGCTCCGGGCTGGACGGCTGCTCCGGACACCCAGGGATGGACACGGAGCTCAGGGAACTGTGGGTGCTCCTCGAGCCTGGAAAAAAGGAGGGGGGGGGAAAGGGAAATCCTTCAGTTACAGCAGCATCATTTCCCCCTGTCCCCAAACCCTGACAGGGACAAATCCTGAGCCTTGGGATCCCCAGCCTTCGGTGCAGCTCTGGCTCCAGGGATGATGATGCTGGTGATAAGTGTCAGGATGAGCTCCAACCCCCCCCCTGCCATTCCCAGCCCTCATCCCTGCACAGCCAGAGGTTCTGGGGGCCAGGGACTGGCACAGGGGTGATCCCAGCACAGCCACATTCCCAGTGCTGCTGGCATGGGGCAGGATGTGGCTCCCACCCCTCGGGAGCCCCTCTGTGGGCACAGAGCTGGTCCTGGGCTGGACAGAGAGGCTGTTATTCCCCAGGGAATTTATAGGAGCCATTGTCCTGGGGGAGGGCAGGGATGCTCCAGGGAAAAAGGCTGGACTGTCCAACGGGATGGCTGGGGCTGCACAGGGATCCTCATCCAGGAATCACTGATGGTTCAGCATTTGCCAACAGCTCCAGCACCCCAACAACCTGGGAACCGTGGAATCATCAACCCCCAGACTGGTCTGGGTTGGAAAGACTCATCCCATCCCACCCCCTGCCCTGGGCAGGGACACCTCCCACTGTCCCAGGGGGCTCCAACCTGCCCTTGGACACTCCCAGGGATGGAAGTGGGACATCACTTTCCCATTCCCAAACTCTGTGACAGTGATCCCTATTTCTGGCACCCCCCTGTCCCCAACACACCCATGTGCACATTCCCAGCGTGGCTCCAGCAGCTTCCCTGGATACCCCAGAGGGATTTTTGGCTGGAGCACAGCTCTTCCCAACCCTCCAGCACAGGAGGGGGAGAGGATTTTTCCATAAGGCCCAGCAGCTTGGTGGAGGGATTTGCACAGCAGGTTGTCAGTGGAAGAAACCACCACTCTGGGAGGGGAAAATCCAGCTCTGAATCCCGTTGGGATGATGGGGGCTGGCACCTGGACAGGGAGGGCAGGCACATCCCCCATCCCAGGCCTGAGCTTCCTTGGCTCTGCTTTTCCACCAGCAAGTTGGAAATTCTCAGTTTTGGTGCTGGCAGGTGGTTGCCACCCTTCCCTGCCCGAGAATTCCCACATTTCCCACCAAGCAGGATCTCTGCTGTGCTGCATCCCGCAGCAGGACCCCAGTGTGGGCTCAGGACTGGGGGGGTTATCCCTGTTGTCCCACTCTCTGCAGTTTTAACAACATCTTGGCCACTCCAGCCCTGCCCTGGAACAGCCTTTCCGGGGCAGTTTTGCTCCCAGAGCTTTTCCCAGCCCAACTGTGGCTTTGCCAACAGCTTTGCCATGAACAAAGGAGCGCAGGATTCCTGGGAGCCCAGCCCAGGAGCACTGGGATCCACAGCTCTGGGGGGCACAGAGCAGCTGGGCCCATCCTGCCAGAGCTGGGTAATTATCCACTGACTCGGGAGAGAGGAATCCAGGATTGGAGCTGGGCACTGAATGGAACTATTCATCATTTGATCAAACTGCCATGAACAGGAGCAGGGGGGGGCAGGGGGGGAATCACAGGCCCTGCTGGCCACAGCCAGGCCCTATTAATGCACCCAATTAATGCTGCATTGAATCCCAATTAAAGCTCATTAAAACAAGTTGCCTTTGAGGAGAGGAATATTTCTTGGAACAGGGATCTGCCCTTTTTAGGCTCCAGGCAGCTCCTTCTCCTTGCTCCCAACCCCAACAATCCCACCAAAGCTCGGGATCCACCCTGCTGGAGACAAGGGGCTCCTTCTGTGCTCCAGGAACGATGCAGGGCTGACTGGGCTGTTCCCCCCTGACCCGGCTGGGAAGCACAGTGACCTCCTTGCCTCTTCCCAGATGTGGCATCACACACAGTTACATGATCTCCATCCACCAGCAGCTGGAAAACAGCTCATCCAGAGGAGCCCCCAGCCCTCCACACCCGCCCCCAGCCCACCTTGGGGGCACAATTCCTCCTGTTTTGCACAATTCCTCCTGTTTTGCACAATTCCTTCTTTATGATCAGCCTCTGCCTGGGCAGCCCAGAGGAGTGAGGTTTTCCAGCTGTCACTCTGCTGATTCCCAGCTGCAAATATATGGATTTTAAGGAGCAAGAGGCAAAAATTCCCTGCTCCTCTCACACCCTCCCTGCACTGGGTTTGCCTTCACTGTCTCTGTGGGTCTTTCCCACTGGGAAGAGCATCTTCCCATTGTCACACAACTCCACTGTCCCTGTTTGCTCCAACCTGGCCTTGGACATTCCCAGGGATGAGGCAGCCACAGCTTCTCTGGGAATTCCATTCCAGGGCCTGCCCACCCTCCCAGCCAGGAATTCCTTCCCGATACCCCATCTGTGGCAGTGGGAAGCCATTCCCTGTGTCCTGTCATTCCATGTCCTTGTCCCAAATCCCTGCAGTCCCTTTAGGGATGGTGCTCCATCAAATTCCCTTTTAGCAAACCACTGGAGAAGATTTCCCTTGGTATTCCCTGGAAAACAAGCCAAGCTGTGCTGACCAAAGCCAAATTCCCTGATAACGTGTCCCAGTGCCTCCAATCAATATCTGATGGATTGAACCAGTATCAGCTTTTCCACGGATCAGCATTTTCCCCAGACAAATTCTGCCCTTCCCAAGGTGACAGAGGACACTGTGACTTCCACCAGCAACGTCAGAGCATCGTGCCAGGACCCTCCCAATCCAGGGAAACCTCGGGGCATCATTTATTTGCTGTGATCACACCAGGCAATAGTTGGAATTTCCTCTCTGGATCCTGGTTTTGGCCTCAGCCCCTTGTTGCTCTCCAAGGATGAGCCATTCCTTGGGCACTCTGGCTCCATGGCTGGTGCCAATGAAAACACAACAAAGCCAGAGGAGAGCTTGGGATCACCCAGGGACCTCCCAGATGGCATCTCCCTTTCAATGGCTGCTTTTAGGAAAACCTCCAGCCATTCAAAAACTCTCTTCCCAAAATTAACACTCCCCCAGGCTCCCATTAATTTGTCTCCTGGTTAATTCTATTTAGGGCTCTGGAAGCTGCCTCTGGCAAGGGGTGGGAGCTGGGAGCACCAGGGATTTCTGCCCAAACCTCCCCTGAGCCAAAGTTAAATTTGTCCCTGACCTCAGGATTCCCACTTGGGCATCCCCAAGATCCCGTTACCATTTTGGTGGCAAAGGAATCTCTTCCCTCCTGCTTCTGTTCTCCATCCTGTGACTCACATCCCTTTTCCCAGCCTGGCTTCCTGCTCCTCCTGCTCCCTGGTGCACAGCAGAGGCTTTTCCAGGGGGAGGAATGACCACAGCCATGGAGGAATTCCCAAAACTGGGCTGGTTTTGTGCTTCCAAGGCACAGAGACCAAACCTGAGCCCCACACCCTCCCAGGAGCAGCTGATCCATGGCTGGGATGGAGTTGTCCCTCATTCCTGCAGCATATTCCCAGATGAGGGTTTCACTGGAGAAAGCCCTGCCAGGCTGGAGTGGCCATTCCAAGGTGTCCATCCCATCCCATCCATCCATCCCATCCCATCCCATCCATCCCATCCCATCCCATCCCTCTATCCCTTCATCCCATCCCATCCCATCCCAGGGAGGCAGAACTTGGGCAGCTCCCAGGGTTTGGGGCGTGGGCTCTTCCCTGCATTTCACTCCATCTCCATCCTATTTATATCCTGAAACTCTCCCAGGTACCAAACTCCCCCAAAAAGTGGGATCTGGGGATGTGCTGCTCCCCGTGGGAGGGAAGGGGGTGGCTTGGACAGGGCTGGAAGCAGCTCAGTTCCTGTGCTGCCAGCAGATATTCCAGCCCCCTCCTTGCCTTCCCACAGCCCTTCCCACATCCCAAGAAAAGCTGTTGGTGCCCCCCATCCCTCCAGGAAAGCTCTGCCTGGCACCAGGCCCCTGCACCTGCTTTTCCAATTGTTTTTCCTCTAAGGAGGGATTAGGAATCTTCACAAAGTTTGGAAAAGCCTGTTTCCAGCACTGCCTGGGGGGTGGCCCCAGTGTGGGAATTGCTGCAGGAACATCCCAAATGGCCCTGAGAGCACTGGGAGCTCTGGGCTTTACTGGTATGGAAATTCCACAAGTGCCCCTGGGACTCTCCCTTGGGAACACAGAGGCAATTCCCAGTCTCCAAACCCCACCATTCCCCCAGCTTTGGGCGAATCCCCTCCTCCCACTGATTCCTGAGGGTCAAGGACACCCAGGAAAAGGATTTTCCTTCCCACAGGTGCTTGTGCCACTTCCCTTTTCCCCCTGGGCCACAGCCTCACGTCCTAGGAAGGACACATTCCCACCTCTGTGCTGGGATTTGTTCCCCAGTTTGCCTGGAAAGACCTGGCACCGATTCCACGATGGGTCAGGAACCTACTCTTGGGTTTTCCTTGGATTTCATCAATCCACATTGCAGGAAATAAAATCTATGGGGTGTATTAGAGCCATTTAATTAATTAATTTACTAAGTTAAAGACTAAATAATTTAATAATTTAATTAATTATTAACTCTATTGGCTTAACAAAAGCAAATTCGGTGCAGATGACACAGAACTTCCTTTTTTGCACCTTCATTCCTTGAAAATCAGCAGCAGGGTCCTTCCCCATCCTACTGCAGGTGTTTTCCTGAGAGTCCTGCAGCCTTTTCCCAAATAAAACTCTGGATAAATCCCTTCACCCCCAGAACCAACCCTGTTAATGAGCCCTCCAAAGTGGTTCTTTCAGCCCAGTTGTTCTTTTAAACCCAAATTCACCTCTGCCCATCTCTCTCAGCACCCAGAATTGCTGGAAACACACTTTCCCTGGGATTGGTGTGTCTGGCACATGGGAAATTTGGGAATATCCAACCACGGAGGCCAACGCTGGTCAGAGCCCCCAGCAAGAGCCACGGGGCCAAAACACAAGTTATTTTCTATGGAAAAAGATGGGAAAGAGGGATTCTCTCCCCTTGGCTCCGGAGCTGCCCGGGGCTGTTTGGACACTCCCAAACATTCCTGGTGCCAGGACAGCAGGGATTTGGGGGTGAAAGGCAGGAAGCACAGCTCCCACTGCCCTCCCTGGGCACCTCCCAGCTCGGGCGCTGGGAAAGGACCACGGCAGCTCCCAGTCCGCCCAGTGCTGCCCCTGCCCTGCCCAGTGCCAGCGGCTCTGGGAGCTGTGTCAGCACCCGGAGCAGCGCCGGGGCTCCCAGTGCCCGCAGGGATCACGATTCCCATTCCCAGGGAACTCACCCTTTTCCCGGGGGGGCTTCCCAAGGTTTTT